>PVLA01000545.1:59139-520292 GCA_004027455.1 Hydrochoerus hydrochaeris | reverse complement strand
AGCAGAAGCAGAAGCAGAAGCAGAAGCAGAAGCAGAAGCAGAAGCAGAAGCAGAAGCAGAAGCAGAAGCAGAAGCAGAAGCAGAAGCAGAAGCAGAAGCAGAAGCAGAAGCAGAAGCAGAAGCAGAAGCAGAAGCAGAAGCAGAAGAAGAAGAAGAAGAAGAAGAAGAAGAAGAAGAAGAAGAAGAAGAAGAAGAAGAAAGCAGAAAAAGAAGCAGAAGCAGCAGAAGCAGAAGCATTAATTCATATGCCCCAACTTCCACAGGTGGCCAATATTATTTTCAAATTACACCAAAAGAATATGTACACACCACTATCAATCACTGCAGTTTGAATTGAACTGGAATTCTACTTATTTATATGTGTTCCTGGGGCCCTAGTGTGGTGTTAGATTTCTCAAAGCAGAGATAATATTATGATTGATTATGATTTACTCCCAGCATGTATAGCAGGTATATGCTAATAAATTATTACTGGATTAAGGGAAAAGCTTATGCCTTCAACAAAGAATTAGGAAGCTAACTATCACCATATATTACTCAATACCTCATGAACTGAGAAACCTTATTTTTAAAAAAGTGAAAGAGGTAATTTGTTTCTTGGTGAGACAGACAGGCAAACAAATGTAAAATATATAGAAGGTTGCATGGCAATGAATACTAAGGTACAAAAAGAGGGAAAATGATATTTAGTGACAGGAGGTACTATTTAGAAATGCATTGATCAGAAAGGCCTAATAAGGTGACATATACGCCTGGACCTGTAGGAAAGAAAGAGACATTGAAGAGGGCAATGTGGCTAAAACAGAGTGACCAAGAACAGAGAGACAGAGACAGAGACAGAGTCAGAGAGAGATCGCACATGGGACATGTTACAAAGGGCTGTGTCCAATAAAAAGGCCAGTGGCTCCTATTCTGAGTATGACAGAAAGACTTCTAAAGACTTTGAGATGATCTGACATATACTGCGTAAGGGTAACTGTTGAAAACAAGCTACACAGGCAAGGTAAAGTGAGAACCTATGGGATTTGCTGCAAAGGAAGCCATCAACAGCCAAGGATGAGAGCAGGAGGGAGAGACTGTGGGGAAAGACAGGATCTCAGTGTGTCTGTAAAATGCCCACTGAACATGCAGGCAAAGATGGGGTTGGGAAAGTGGGCACATGAATGTGCCAGAAATTCAAATTTCAGAGTCATTAATGTAGAAATGGGATTAAAACTCATGAGGCCAGAAAAGATCACTAAGAGATTCAACATTCCTTGGAGACAAGGTGTGTTTCACAATTCAAAATATTCTAGATTTTGTAAAACTAATTTGATGCACTACATACATGTGATCTCAGTGAGCTCTTGGGAACAAATATATCTGCAGTAAAAAATACGAGTATTTACAGTGAGGTGGGACTTCAAGTAAAGCTAAGAGTTCTTACCAAGTTAGCCTAAAGGTTTTACTTTTAAAATATTTTGGATTTTAATGTTAGAGATTATGGATTTGGGGCCAGCAGACAAGAAGAGATTAAAAAAGAGTAAGAGAGGAGAACTTTTGACCAGCAAAGCAGGAAGAAGCCCAGAAGAGTGACAGCACCCCCCGAGACTAAGCAGAAAGCAGTTTCAAGAAGAGAGGAAAAAGGTCCAGCAATTAAGCCAGGTGTCAAAAAGTTGAAGATGAGAGTGGATGGGAGAAAAAAACAGACATCAGTGGCTTTGACACCAGGTCAGAGCACAGGTATAAAGGATGCCAGCTTACTATTCAGAGAGTTATTTCTAAAACCACACAGCCAAAACGGTCAAGATCATGAACCATGAACCAAAATTTCTTCTTTTTTTTTACTTTTTTTTTTTTTTTAATCGGTACTGGGGATTGAACTCACGACCATGTGCTTACAAGGCAGGTGCTTTTGCCGCTGAGCTAAATCCCCAGCCTGAATTAAAATTTCTAAAAGAAAATTGTGCTCCTAACTTAAGATCAAGATTAAGTCTACTCAATAATGTATAAAATACACTTACACATTCTAAAATGTAATCAGCCTGATAGTCAAGAAGGCAACCCTGGAAGCTTATTTCTTTGGACACTTATTTAAAATTAAATTCTCTGACTACAGGACTGGAGTGTCTGTGAGCTAAAAATGGCAGAAGTGGGTGTCTCATAACTCTCTGATGAATCAGTTAAGAGGCAGTAAAATTATTCCTCTCCTTTCCTGACACCTGCTGCAGCAAATAGTTTTCAGCAGCACAATGTGGGTTGGTCTGGCTCGAGAAGGTATAATTAGAAAAGGAAGGAGCCCAAGAGTAATTACTGCTGGTAGGGAAAAAACTCTCATAGCTTGCTGTGAAGACATCAGATATAGTTTAACTCAGAAATCACACACCCTTCTCCTCTACTGTACAAAAAATACTACAAAATCAGGCTAAAAACCAGAACAAAGCAGAGTTAGAAAAAGTACTTGCTATAGAGATCCATTGTTCTAACTCCTATGAGTCAGCAATAAATGAATGGTAAATATACTGTAATAATAATTGAAGAATATAGGGTGGAATGGAGTTGATTCCTAAATACAATTACATTTGTAAAAGTTCTGGTAAAAAATGTCATTTTTGTAACAATGAATACTATGGGGAAGAATAAAGTGCACTTGACAGAATTTCAAAGTAATGTAGCAGGGGGGTTTAAATACATAGAAGTCTGGGAATTATCATTAAGCCAAAAAGGTCATTTCATAACCAGATGCTAGTAGTTAATGACCAAAATTTTAGGAAGACACTGTAAGACGTGTGGCGCACATGACTGACAAGAGAGGGATCATCGAGATGAAGAGAAACATAACTAGGTCAGAAATACTAATTATTTTTAAATGCCAGTATCCAGAATTTGGTAAAAGTTTAGCTACATACAACCACAGGAGATACAATACCAATAAAGATTACGGCCAAAAGATATACTCAGGAAAACCTTCCTCAGGAAAAACTAAAATGGAAATAAAAATATACTGTAGGCTAATAGTTCAGTTTCAAGATAATTTTAGTAGGGAAATCCCCACACAACTATGTATACAAATAAATTATGATAACTAATTACAACTAATTTTAAGTGCTAAGAATAACCATGGAATACTGTCTTCTAGTTCTCTGCCCACTGTCACATGCCTTTATCTTTTCTCCCCATACTTATAAAATATAACAACTGCTTTTTGACAAACTGCTGCACTACTCTCCACAATGAAATTTCACAGAATCTTCATGGCTTTAAATCTTACATGAAATCTGTCCTAAACTAGTACTTCTCCTTTACCTACAGGGGCTAAAAGACAAAAAAACTTACCAGTAAGTTACAGGGAGTAAAGAAATGAATAAAAGAGCATTTTAACCTCAAAAAAACTCTATCAATGGACAAACAGAACTTTCAGAAGTGCTTGTGCTGTAGCTTTTGTAAATCCTGACTGGCACCTGGTCCAGTGCCTGGCAGAAAGGTCCACAGGAGCCATGCTGGATGCCACCATGTCCCTAGCACACCGCATGTAAATAGAGGCTGAGAAACATTCACTATTGCTAACATGCTTGGGAAATGATCAAAAAATCAATACTATATTATTCAATACCAAATCTAGCTTCCCCACCACATCCACTAACACTAAAAAGGCCTCTGAAAGTATGGTGAGATTTTTAAGCCTGGAAAAAAGGGCCTTCCAAGACTTGGAAGGAAAGGGAACTAGTAAAGGAAAGGGAACTACTAACAGCATACTTCACTCTGTCCACCTTTGAAATCAGCACTACTCTCTTCTCCCTATTCTTTTTCCTAAACAACTGCAATCTCAGTTGCAGTTCTAAAAATGTATTATAGATATGTATTTTCCATAGCAATACCACACAGATCTAAACAGATCTAAAGTACCATTTTACCATCCAAGTATAACCCTGTCAGTCAACAAAGACCATGGAAAAATGACCAATGAGTAAAGAACACTCTGAGGGTTTACAGGTCACATCCTTAGGCATATAGGGATATTTGCCTACATAATCTGTGTTCCTATTTTATTTCTATTCCTCTAGAGTTTTTCTCCTGTGTACACAGGCAACCATTTTAAAAACATAGTTGTGACAACACTTTATATGTCCACCAGGGAACATCCCTACACACATTTCTGATCTTATTTTTAGAACACAAAACTTTAGGGTAAGACTTCTAAGTTTTAAAGGTTAACAAAACAAAACTACTCTTAAAAATGTATTAATTAATATTTCTTTCAGCAGAACATGAAAACACTTCCTTTCTCTTACTTTAAATTCTGAGCATATATCTGACTTCACATTTTGTTTTGCTTTGGGTTTTTTATGATGGGAGAAGAGCTCAATTTTTTCTTCTAATTTGTAAGAGTTCTAAAAATGTATTATAGATATTATGTATTTG
Organism: Hydrochoerus hydrochaeris; assembly: GCA_004027455.1. Taxonomy (NCBI): domain Eukaryota; kingdom Metazoa; phylum Chordata; class Mammalia; order Rodentia; family Hydrochaeridae; genus Hydrochoerus; species Hydrochoerus hydrochaeris. The sequence goes on along the minus strand of PVLA01000545.1, from coordinate 515,891 downwards.
CCATAGACATGTTTCTATTTTTAAAAATACGAACACAGTGTTAAAGAAGCTTAGCTCAATATACAATGCCACATAAAAATGACTTTGTTAAATCAGTTAAGTAAAAAGAATCTGCAATCAAATAAGGAATTATTTCTGTAATACTATAACACAGAAACCGTATTTTTTAAATCCCCTGATTGTTCTTTAAAGAAATATCTGTTGTTATTGTGACCAATAAGTAAAAATTCCAATAAACAAATAATATTTTAATATACTGGTTGGACTTTTCAGACTTTCTACCAAGAGTAAACATTCTTTTAAGTGTACTAGTTGCTGGTTTCTTCTGTTTTGCAATTCTGGGGACTGAATCCAGGGCCTCAAGGCATAGTAGGAAAGCAACCCTCCTAATTTCTTCTTTTATACAACCAAGAGGTATTTTATTAAACTGGAGGTTTCTTTGGTCTCTGCTAGAGGTAACATTCTCAAAGTCAATGTGAAGACATCATGCTTACTACTAATATTTTGAAAGAGCCTTACCAATATTAAGTTTCAAAAGCAAGAAACAGCCTTAGCTATTAGCCATAGTTCATATTACATGAAATGGCCAAGAAGCTAAAAATACTGATTGATAGTACATTAGTTAACATAGAAATGGTTTTATCGTGAGGTCTCTGCTGATTCAGAACTCTACTACATTAATATATACAATGGCTAAGATGTGACACAGGAAACCTCTTGATATGACATGCTGACATTTAAAGGATCCAAGAGATTATAGTAATCAAGCTCAACATTAGTGCAAGCTTACCTGGAATATCACAACACGGAATTTGTTTTTCTTCATTATTTCCTCTTGTTTGGATTCGACTTTTGTCACGTGAGCTTGTTGTTTCTCCACCCGGGCCTTCACATCTCTAATGTGAGCACTGACTTTTCGGGTTTTCTCAAATAGCTTGTTAATGACATAGCTTGTATTGCTGTGTGATTGGGAAAGTTTCAACAGGTCAATCTGAACAGATTTGATGGCATTGTCCATGTCCCTATGTCTCTCTTCTATCCTCTTCTGGCTTGCCTGCACACTGTCCACTATGGTGGCAACTTTGTCTAGCACCGTTACAATGGTAAGAGCAGCATCTTGGTCTTCATCTTCAGAGACACTTGACAGACGATTTTGGTGGATTTTATCAGCATTTGAAGCAGACCCGTTATGTTCCATTTTATTTTTCAGTAAGAGATGTCCTACTGCAATCAATTCTGGCACTTGGAGCAAAAAACCAGCTTGATAACAGGCAACAGAGCTGCTTAAAGGGTTGGAAACCCCACCCCTGGAGAATAGTCAAATATTTATAACTACAAATACCCATACGTGACTGCTCTGCAATATGAGCCCTTGCAAAGCATGAGAGACTGTTCCAAACATGCTTGCTGACTGACTAAGGGACTCAAATAAGACTGTGTGGGTAGCAGACGAAAGCTTTTTTAAAAAGTTCACTGAAGCTGCCATGTTACTAATAGTTAGGCTAACAGACAAATAAAAAGGCAAATGGCAAATCCCAGTTGGGTAAAGCTTTTGTCTTTCAATAATTTCAAGCAGCATTTGTAAAAGCAAAGGGCAATTTTGAACTGAAATCTGCATTTTATATTAAATTCATCTATTCACTGATATACCAATATTAAAGAATAAATAACCACACCAAAATAGGCCATGTAGTGAAAACATTATATTATAACATGCTTTTCCAAACAAAATATTAAAATTAATATTTAATTTTGAACGTATTTTGTAAGTTCTACATGCATACTTTTGAGTATCTAAACTACACATTAAACAGCTCAATACATTCTACTCACACTTCAGACCTTTGAACACCAACAATCTATTAATATAGCTATTATTACAAGACAAATTCAGATAGAAGTCTTAGGTCATTTTTAAGCTCACTTTAAGAGCACCAATCATTAACAATTTTTGCATTGTATTCACAAACACAGATACAATTTATTTATGTTAAAACAAATATTTTGTTTAAAAATGAATGTGTATTAAAGTAGTGTAACTGATAGAAGGCTTTGTTCCAATTTAACTGTTAAAAAGCCTATTTTGACAATATCTAGATGTACTTTTCAGCGATCTGTTCCATCATTACTACCAGGTTTTCAAATTATCAGAATTATTTTTTTCAAAGAGAGGAATAATGAAATTCCAATGCATACATCTTATAAATATTTTACATCTAACACACACAGCTTTATAGTTCATGCGGTAGGCAGTGTCTAAAAAAAATCAGATACTAAATCTCAAAAACATTTAAATATCTATTTAAACACAGTGTCTTCTAGATATTATTTTTGTAGGAAAAGTAATCTGTAAACATCTTTACCTTTAGTTCATGCTTGGTCATCTGCTGTGGTCACTGTGGAAGGAGTATGACTTTATAACCATTTGTGAGTGGGTCCATTTTTGCAAAAATATTACATTCCATGGGTAAGGAACAAATCTTAGAATTACCATGTGGTACAAATTTGTGAAATCAATTTCTGTATTTAAAAACATAAAACAAAGACTACTAAACAGTCCAAAACTGTTGTAGTTGAATATTCTCAGTACGAGCCAATAGTACTACACTAAAAATGTCCAAAAATAAGGCCTCTGAAATAAATATTTCCATTCTTTAAAAAAAGACATAATAAATGTACATCACATGGTCAGTGTACATATAAAAGTCATCGGTTTAAACCATCCTAGATGATGTATCTGAAGTAAAATGACCTAGGTTTTGCTTCTGTCGACGTCCTCTATTGTTTTTGGGGCATTTTCTGTTCATAAAAAAGAAAGAAAAACATTATTTTGTTATGAATATTCAAATGTTTCCAAATTAATGCACATTTCATGCATAAAACCATAATGAATGCAATTACATGAAGCCATTTGGTGCAAAACAAGATGAAGGCAAACACAAAACACCCTCTCTACAACACTGGGTGTCAGGGTCAGATTCTGAAATTCCCAGGACCTTCTCCTTATCCTCTTTATGGAAAGCTATTATAGGCTCCTGGTGGAAAAGTTTATTTGGCTATATTCATAATTATCTTGTTGAATTTATTATTTGGCCCATGATATATAATTGTTTCGTGGCCTTACCTCCTCCAGACTGAGAGCTGTACGTCTACCCAAGACAAGAACACCAGGCGCCTATCAAGGGCAGTTAACTAGACCCTCTGTAGAGTATCTCTGACTGCTGATCACAATTATGACCTTCTTCAGTTGGAAGAACCAGACTGGCTTTGACTCTTCCCCCTCATGCGAGTTGGGCTACTTCTTCTGAGGGGGGAATATTATAAATAGCTAAGTAAGGTAGAAATACTGTAGGCAGTCAAGACAGGGCTGGGCCCTCGAGAGGTCAATGAAGAAGACAACTGTGGCTGGAAGTGTAGTCACTGAAGGTCAGGCTTCAAGAAAAAGAACTACCCTGCACTTCCCATAGGGATGAACAGTGACTGATATTCTAAGTAGGTATCAGTCATCTTAGGGTGGAGGACCAAATCTCATTAACCCACCCCTTCCAGGAAAGTCTCTGTCCATGGAATCCCATGTGCACTTGCTATGTGACTTGCTTCCCAATTTGATCCCCATTCAATCAATATTACTCAAGCAACTATACCAGTTGTAATCTTATGGTTGACCATAGTTTTGTCCTACCTCATACTCACCTTGCGATGTCCCATTGGATCCACATTACCTAAGCAACTATACTTGTAATCCTATTGATGGGTTATAGTTCTGTCCCACCTTAAACCCATACCTCATGCTTTACTCAATAAAACACCTTTGAGAAGCAGGGTTGATGGGCAACCCACTTTTTGGGTCCCCTTCTGTCCCTCACAGATAGAAGCTTTCTTTCTCTCAATTCTTCCTACTCTTTAAAAAAAAATAAAAATAAAAACAGCTAGGCGTTAGGAAGATGAGGCATATATACAATTAGAAACAGACCCACTGGAACAAAGCTCATTCTCATTCTATACTACTGTGTGTGCATCCAAGACAGGGCTACTCGCCCCTCCTCTGGCATGGCAACTCCCCAGTCACAGCTACTTCTAACATATGGAACAGGGGACAGCAGAAAGTACCCTGACCTATTTACTTTCCCTTAGCATTATGACACCCCCAAAATGACAAGAAAAGCCTAAGTGAAGGAAGAAAATCAAGAAGAAAAGTACATGTTAGCCTCCAATATGAACAGGCAAGAATGTCTACTGGTTTTAGACAATGACTCAAAAGGAGCTATTTCATACCCTACCGAAATAAAGCCACAAAGAACTGAGACCCCGAGGGTAAGAGGTAATTCTTCATTCTGCTCTCATTCATAACACTTCTCCATGGAAAGAACCTCATGGTGATGTAAGCACTCTTGTGCCTGCTGCCCAGATTTCAAACAGTTCGTGTTGTCACAAAATGCTGTGTTCTGCAAAGTACTATAACAAGTCTAAGATGAATTCTGGTAATTGTGAGTTTAGGCTCTGCTAATGTATGCAACTTTAATTTCCCTATATGTAAAATATTATATTAGGAATTGAACTAATCTCAGATTATAAAGGAATTTATAATCTAATGGATAGAAAGCTATATACAATAATAATGTTTCTACTCTGATGACCCACGTTTCTATTCAATTTCAAAGAACACTGCTTTGCCTTGACTTAAAAGCCTTGATGATAATACTTCTATTTTGTCCATGGTTTTCTAAAGACACTCTCTCTAATCCTTGTAAAAATATTTAGAGATAGATAGAGCTGGAATCAGCTCCATTTCATCCAGGAGAAGACTGGCTGAGAGATGAAGCACTCTGTTTAACCATCACTAACTCATGATGAATTTGGAGAAGTCCCAGGTTCCTGGAGCCACTGTCCTAGGGACAGACAAAAAAAGAGGGCTTAGCTAAGAGGACAGTCAGTGAAAACATCCTTTTAAAGGAAGAGCCCTCCTAATCCTCACTACGGGATACATGAGCAGCTGTCCCAAAATGGACTCTGGAAGAGGCACTCCTCGAATATTCAATGCAGCGAAGTCCAAGTACATTATTAGAACATCCCAAATCCAATACAGCAAGACTGGGGGGAGAGGGGGATACACCACAGAAAAAAGCAGGCCTCAAGGAGAAATCTGTGATAAATCCAGCAGCGCAGCCTTTCTGAGGTAGAGACACTGGACAGTGAAGACAGTACGTCACTGTGCTCTCCAGGTGTCTGTGAAAGCAGCAATGGAGGCGGATTATAAACAAGGGTACTGATTTAATATCTGCCGTGTAATTTTAATTTTAAAAGTGGATAAGACAGTCCATGAAGAGCAAAAGCACAGCTTGGGTAAAAGGCTGGGTTGGGGGTTAGAAAAGGTTTAACTAGTTCTATAACCTCACACAAGGCTTCAGTTTCCTCAATTCCTAAGGAAGAGGTTGAACTCAAAGGTGCTTCTCAGTGCCTCGAACAGTATTTGATTTAATGGGGTGGCACTATCCCTGGCCTCAAAAACTTTCTTTTATTTTTTTTAATCTACTTTTTTTTTGTGGCCTTCCAAATCATTACACCTCTCTTGTATTCTATTAATGTTTCAAAATGATTTCTCCCCATCATATATTTTCCCTACTCCAGTAAATTTTGCATGTGACCCCTTGAATAATACTCTGGAAAAATGGTTTGTGTCAAACCCTTCCCCTACTCCAAAGCCTCAAACTCCTCCCTAAAATTAATGTTGAACCCTGTTCCCATGCAATGGTCACACCTGGCAAACCTGTTTCCCAACATTACCCCACATGGCGCCTCATTTTGATGGTTTGGTGGAAAGAGCAAAGATTCAGGAATCAGTGCACACTCCTAACCCGGCACACCTTAGGAGTTACTGAAGGCCACAGGCAAACTAATTAATCTCTGAGCCTATGTTAAATGGTTACAGCCAGCCCTGCTAGTGAATGGGGTTTTTTTCTGCCTATCTTCTCTTTCCGTTGTCATTATTTGTTCTGTCATTATGTCCCTTCTTTGATCTATTGACCAATTTTATACCAGCAATCTTGCCTAAGGGCAGATTATCTGTTTGGTGGAATAAAGCACACCGCCTTTAGTGCCTAAAATTAACAAAAAATATCTTTTCCTCAGAGAACATTATTTTATCATTTTTACATTTATCAATTCAGCTCCAGATGGCTGAGACTCCTAGAAGTCTGGCATCTATCCAGACCTTAGTCAGAAGGGCCATAAATCCAATACGGTCTGTCAATATATGTCTTTAACATGCTCCAATCTTCTGCCCAGGAAAATGCAGCAAAGTACAAACATGACATTTATGGAATATCTGAAACAAACCCTAAAAGATGTAGAAAGTAAGTAAGAACAAAAGACAGTACTGGCTGAGGAGCACAAGGACATTTGCTCCGACTTTTCTCAAATCCAATTTAGTCCGACTCAGTTTGGAAAACATTCATTCCATGCCAGTTGTGCTCCAAATAAGTCCTTTATAACAAATGGATTTTATTTATGATATAGAACTTTAAAGTCTATTAATTACCACTGTAATTCAGAATATGAAGTTAAGACAATGATACAATATGAAAAGTGGTATCTTTAACTCTGGATTTTTTACCTTTTTATTATATTTACCATAGAAAAATACATTCTCAGGGAGTGATGCCAGGATCAAAGTTTGGTTTAGCAGGGCTCAAAACATTTCACATGGCTCTTCTGTATATGAGCAGGTTCTCAACTAGAATCTCCACAACTACCCATTATTGCTCCTGAATGCAGTGCTAGCAGTACACAATTTTAAGAACTAAATTCTTTTGGTTACTATTATCATATTCCCTTTGCCTGTAACCCAGATATGCTTATTCCTAGGAAGGAGTACTTACCCGTATTCTAACAAGGCAAGACTAAAACAGATCAGATCCAAACACATCTCAGGAAAGAGACTCTAGGACTTTTCCTAATAGGCTGGTAGAATTAAAACTTCTATCATTTTGAGTGTGCTCCAAGGTTTGTCTCTAGTTTAACTGCTACCTATTCCAGTTTAAGTTCATACTTCTTGTATCATTATTTACCTTGTTATGCACATGACAATTGCTACTATAATGGCGATCTGCACAGCTCCAATAATGGCTGCAATAAGAACATGAGTGAGTTTCTGCCTACTTGGCACTACATAGAGAATACTAAAGTCTGTCTTTTCACAGTGTTGTCCAGTGTAGCCAGATTCACATCTGAAAAAGAAAAAAAAAAAAAAAAAAAGAATTTCTATGAGAATTATAAATTTTTACACTGAAGTTTTCTAAGTTAAAAAGATATAAAAGAAAACATTCAAATAGGAACAGAAACAAATCACTTTTCTACCACTTGAAAAAACATGCCATTTGTATATATTCCTAGTCTTTTTGATGCCTATTTTACATAGTGCTTCTTTTAACTATGTTAAAACATGTGAATTTAAAAAGTGCTAAGTAAGTCTTTATCTCCAGCATTTAAAAATAGAACCATAGCATTCTATCCAGTAACTATAACTTATCTGTTTCCCATCCTGAGATATTATCAGTAGTTTTCAATTTTCACAATATAAACTAGGTGTGATAATAAACATCTTTAGAATGTGCACTTTTCCACAATGTTATTCTATAGGTTTAGATACTTAGAAATGGGATTATTGAATAATAAATAAGTGCAAACATTTACTGTTTTATGAACACACCATCAAATTATATTCATGACACTTTTCAGTGTACAAAGAGCAAACATTTATGATGCAGAGAGAAAATGAAAGTAAGCTATTAATAACTAACAGAGCAAAGTAGTCAAGTAAGTGCTAACCTTAGAAATTATCTGAGTTTCAATTAAAAGTAAATACACAGGTAACATCATTGGCTAAGGATAATTAGACAGAAGGAAACATTTAAGATATTTAACATTTTTAAGACAGCAGAAATGAAATGTGTAAATTAGCCAGTCTTCAATTAGAACTGATTAACAAAACACGTGAAGTAGAGGACAGCACATACATTTATTAATGTATTATAAAGGATTTGAGACAGCTTATCATAAAGCACACATAACAATAACAGACGGAAACCTGGACAAAGGGAAATCAGGAAAACCATGGTGATAAGGAGTTTACCGTCCAAACCCCACAATGCCTGGACACTTGGCAGGAGGTTTCACATTAGACACTTAAGCTTCCCAAAAGACAAAATAAGTAGTAAGGCAGACACAGAGATTATGGAATTGAATTGAAATAAACCATACCTCCATGGTCAATGGATTTTTGACAAGGGTGCTAACACAGTTCACCAGGGAAAAAATAAAATCTTCAACAAACGATGCCAGGATAACTGAATATGACACACAAAAGAATGGTGCTGAACCTCCTTATAACATACATAAAACTTGACTCAATACAAGTCACAGATCTAAATGTAAGACTACGACTCTCAAACTCTTAGAAAAACACGTAGGCATAAACTTTCATGACCTTAGATTGGGCAGTAATTTTTTAGCTATGACACCGAGAGCAACAGTAACTGTAACAACAGAGATAAACTAGACTAAATCAAAATTACGATCTTTTGTGCTTATCAAGAAAGTGAAAACTCACAAAATAAATGGAAAAGTATGCAAGTTACATATCTGACAAGGAGTTGATAGCAAGAACATGTAAAGAACTAATAATAAAAAGACCAAAAAAATCACCAATGAAGAACCAGTCAAAGAATCTATATAGACATTTTTCCAGTAAGTACTGAAAATACATAAATAGCTAACACAAAGTCATTAATCAGTCATGTTGGAGATGCACAGCAAAACCACAGTAAGATACCATTTCACAGTTACAGTACAGCAGAGTCCGATGATTACAAATGCGAGTGATGGAGCACTACAGGGACTGTAAAATGGTATGATTACTTTGGACAAGTTTGGCACTGTCAAAAAGTTAAGCACTGAGTTACCATTCGGTCCAGCAATTCTCCTAGGAATTTACCCAAATGTAACCCTTATGTCTACACAAAAGTTTGCCATGATTAGTAACGGTCTAAAAAGTATACACAATTCCAATGTTCAGCAACTGATGAGTGTTGTGCATTATCCACACTATAGACTATTATTCAGCCATAGAAAGGACAAAGTGCTTTACAAAGTACATAGTACAATGTGTGTAAACCCTAAAAACATTATGCAAACTGAAAGACACAGAAGACCACATATATTCATTTATGTGAAATGTCCAGAATAAATAAATCTATTTAAAGATAGAAAACAGGTTAGTGGCTGCATAAGGCTGGAGTTAACAGGAAGACATAGGAATAATAGCTAAAGGGAATGGAATTTCTTCTCAAGGTGATGGAAATGTTTTAAAATTGACTCTGGAGCTGCATAACTCTGAATATACTAACAACTGCTAGCTGGGAGGTAGGGTAGGAAGGGAGGAGGAAAGAAGTGAAGGAAGAAAGGGAGAGTAGAAGGGAAAAAGAAGGTAAATCAATGATAAAGAAAACAATTGTCCCATAGCAGGAAATGTAGCTCAGGGGATACAGAGTGCTTCCCTAGCATGTGGAATGCTCTAGATTCAATCCCTAGTACCACCACCACCACCACACCCATAAAACAGCAATCTCCATAAGTAAAACCAAACAAGTCATTTCCAAGGAGCACAGTTAACTACTATTAAACTCAAGGGAATTTAGCCCCATTGGTCCTCATTTAATGAGGGTATGTTCTAACATACACAGTAACATCCTCAATAACACAGCTGCAATAAATTCAATAATATAATGGAGTCTCATAGGACATTTAAAATAATGTCCTTTATGGTAGGCTAATGGCCAAAAGGCACAGCTCAGTAAAATCAAAACTGTTCCACAGAGAGCAATAACAATGTCCTAGATCTGTAGTTCTTGGACAGTTCAGCTTAATCCAAATATTAAAATCAGTATATAAAAACAATCGTTACACCATATATCATTCAAGTAATTCTTCCTGGGTATTATTTTCTGCAATTGACTTTTGATCGTATTCTCCAAATATCTAGAGCATTAAGTTGCTATTTCTTTTTCTGTTATTAAAGGCAGATCTGGGGTTTCCATTCACTACCCTCTATTTCACCCCTTATATCCTCCACAGGTTTATTTCCTGGCCGTGGGTGCTGCTTCTTTTACTCACCCGTTTAACACATTTACTGAGCACCTGCTCTGTGTCAGGTACTACTGTGGTAAGCATTTGTGGTTTATTAGCTAAAGATTCCTGTACTGTTGACCCTCTAAGAGGTGGAAGGGGCCCATAAGCATAATGACTAACCTAAATAGTTACGTTAAAAGTTGATGGAGGGTGTGTGTGTGTGTGTGTGTGTGTGTGTGCACACGCGCGTGCATGCGCGCACATGTGTATGTAAAGGAGAGGAAGAAAGAGAGGTGTGTGTATGGGTGAAAGGAGGGTATGTGTATTAAGGGAAATCATAAGTGCCAGTAAAACAGGACTTCAATTTTTACATAAGTGGTCAGCAGAGGTTTTATGAAAAAGGTGACATGAGGCTAAGGGTAGTGTAATGGCACAGTGCACGCTCAGCATGCATGAGGTTTTGAGTTTTATTCCTTAGTACAAATACATATTTTTTAAAAAGAAGGTGGCAAGGGCCAGGGATTTAGCTCAATGGCATAAGCGCCTGCCTTGCAAGAGTGTGGTTGTGAGTTTGATCCCCGGTATAAAAAAAAAAAAAGAAGGTGGCACGTAAGTGAAAACACTAAGGAACAGAGAAGGTCTCTCATGCAGAAAACCGAGAGGACAGCACACCAAGTAAAGGAAGAGAAAAGCTTCATGGGAGCATCGTGAATGCTGTGTCCAAGAACAGTAGGTACAGCCAGCGGGGAGTGGGCAAGACAGGTGAAGGAGCCGAACTTTAGACGGCCTCAGGAACACAGTGATACGGGGGAGCTGCTGAACAGTTTGGGGGAAAATGACATGAACTGGTTTGCATTTTTAAGGACTCACTCTGGCTACTGTGTTTATGGCCTACTGGACACCATCAAGGAGGCTGCTGCAATAATCCCAAAAAGAAAATGCTGGTAGGAACTAGGAAGAGCAGAGGAATAGGAAGGAATGGTCAGGTATAAGCAAATCTGGACACATTCTGAAAAAAGAGCTAACATTGCCCAGCTAACTGGATATGGGGCATATGAGAGAAGAAAACAGCATCTTGATGTTTTGTCTGAGCACATCTAAAGATGGAGCTGCACTGACTGAGATGGGAAGGTTGCATGCAGGTAGAACAGGTTTAGGGAAGGAAATCTATCAGGAGATCAGCTTCAGTCCTGCTGAGATTAAAGTGTCAGACACCAACTAGGAGTATAAAGAAGGCAGATGGATTTGAGTCTCAAATTCAGGAGAGACGACTAAGATTTATATAAACTGGGAGTCATCGGCATATGTCATGCAAAGCCCTGTGACTAGACAAAATCACTAAGGACGAGTACTAGAACTGAACCCTGGTGCACTTGAACTTAGAGGGGCCAGAAAACACAGGAGGAACCAGCCAAAAAGACTGGCATGTCAGCAAGGGAGGAGAAGCCAAAAGAGTAATGCCAGAAATAAGCAAAGAATGCATATTGCACAAAACAGGGATAAATCAGCATGCTAGCACATATTTGTAATTCCAGCTCTCTGAGAGGCTGAGACAGGAGCATCCTGAGTTTAGCAACTTAACAAGACCCTGTCTCAAAATAAAAAATAAAAGATTTGGGGATGTAGCTCAGTGCCAAGACCCTGAATTCAATCCCCAATACAACATTAATTAATTAATTAATCAATTAATCAATTAATTAAAGGGAGTGACGAATTGTACCAAATGACACTGACTGTTCAAAAATAATTTAGGACTAAGAACTGACCAATGACTTCAGCAATGAGAACAGTCTCGGAGGAATGTCATGGACAAAAGCAAGGGAGACTGGAAGTGACAACTAGAAAAATACTGCAGACAACAATTTCAAGAAGCTGAGCAAAAGAAATGACTTAGCTCACAAGAATGAGAAAAGTTTTTTCAAGATGGAAGAAATGATAATTATAAATATATGTAAAATATGTTTATATCAAGACATGATGTGGAGGAAAAGAGATAAAATTGTTGGTTGATGACAGGGACAGTCTGTGGAAGTTCTCTTCATACTGCTTCAGTCTCCTCAGAGAACTTGGGAGCAGAATCACTGGTCTCACGGGAGGACAAGAGCAGAGGCGCTGATGATCTGTGGAGAGAGGTACAGGGATAGGGCAGCGGGCCCTCTGGACTCCAGGCACACGAGCAAGCAAGTCAAGTGAGCCCAGTGGTGTGACTTTTGACAGCAGCTTCATTCAGTTGTTGGGGGTATTGGTATCCAGGGGAGAGAGGCTGAGACAAACTGGGACTGGCTGTCAAATGAGTATAATGAAGCAAAAGGAACACGGGCCTACAAAAGCAGTCAGCTACAGCGAAAGACCACGACAACATCCAGTGGGTGAAGGACCCTGGAAAGCTGACAGGATAAATAAAGTGAAGGTCTACTGGGATGGATGGATTGCTAGAAAGAAAGTAGAGGGAACTGCTAGAGAGGAAATTGTTCACCAATATATACCTTCTACCCATATCTCCCCTGGATTTTTGTTTTTGTTCTGCTTTGTGGTGATGTGAATAGAACTCAGAGCCATATGCACGCCAGGCAAGCACTCTATCACTGAATCACAACCCCAGCCCTTCCATCAGCTAGGAAACAAAAATAAATCCAGCTATCTACTGGATGCCATTCATAGTAGATATCCCACGGGCACCTTAGACCAAGCATGTTCAACTGAATGCATCGCTTTCCCCCCAAAACCTCCTCACTCCTCCTATTGTATTTCTTACTCTGTGTGGCCCTAGCAGAAGCCTGTGACTCTCTTGACTCTTCACCCAACTGGTCATCAATATCTGCTAATTCCACTATTTACTATATTTATGTAACCCATCTACTTCTCTGAGCCCCAGGACAACTCTATTATTTAATTCACGCTCATACTTCTTACTAATCCAACTCTCAGTCTAACACATTTTCCACAATACCACCAGACTGCCTTTCAGATCTGATCATATCACTGCTATATGTAAAAAGTACGGTAATTGTTTCTCACTGCCTTTTAAAACAAAGGCCACATTTCTGGAGTAACAAAAATATTCCTATAAGATGTGACCCACCCCCATTCTGTAACAATGTTCCCCATTCCCTTTTGGGCTGAAGTTTCTTTTCTGAGGTCACTAAATCATCTCACATATACCTATGTATCATAACACTTTTCATGAATTTTATTTATTATTTGTCAGTCTCTTCCACCTGGTTATATTTTTCAAAGGCAAGCTCTCTGGGTACCTGTCATATTTATCTGTCAGTGCCAGCTAGAATTTGGTAAAGTTTGCAATAAATAAACAAAACAGTGGGATAAGGCTAGAAGATTTTAATAAAACAATAGGATTGTACCTGAAGTTATTCATCACTGGTTGTTTACTGCAGTCATGTGATATTTCAGTCTGACTCTTACAGACACTATAAATACTCAGAAAAAGAAAGGGACCAGCTGCTTTTGAAGAGTTATAAGCAGGTTAAATGGGGGAGGGACTTTAGTAACAGTGGTTAGCAAAGACACTCCTCTGGTCTGAATAAAGAAGTTGAAAGTTATCATATGTCATTCTGAAAAAATATCGGCTAAGTACCTATTGGACTAGGTCCTATTAACCACTTACAAGTCCAATTATTTAAATACAGAATGACCAAAATTTATGTTTTTGTTAATTTTTATAAGACCGTATAACAGGAAATATAAAAACAATAATTTTATTGAATTTATTCAATACTCTTAAGAATCAACTAGTTGAAATAACACTTGCCTGAGGTGCTCTGAATAGTTAATTAGTAAACATATAATGCTGCCAGAGTGAAGCTTGGGGTAAACTTAAGTGATTCAGAAAGCAGTGATGAGGGGCCAGGGATTTAGCTTAGTGGCAAAAGCGCCTACCTAACAAGAGCAAGATCATTAGTTCAATCCCCGGTACCAAAAAGAAAATGAAAACAGTGGTTAGCAAAACAAAGAAACTTTGATGTAATAGGCTCATAGTCTTATAATACCAATTGTTATTTACTAAATATCAGATACTGTACACAAAGCACTTTATATGTGTAATCTCATCTAAAAACTCTGAGATAGTTGCTATTACCGTTATAATTTCAGAAATGAGAAAAATGTGACTTACAACAATTTAAGTATCTTCCAAAGGACATATAGACAATAACTGGCCAACTCAGTGAATCTGATACCAAAGGCTTTAACCACAATATCATTCAATCCTCTTAACTGTCAATTAATAAAATAGTACACAGTGGCCTGGTATCACTGCTATCAGAACATCATCCTCTCTCTCCCTTCACATACGTATCTTGAAAAACGCCCCATCCTGAGGTCAAGAGCATCTGAGCTTCTATCAAGATACCTACGCCACAGTAACACAAATAAGAAGAATCCACTGTCCAGCGTGGTTTTAAACCTGGTGTGCTGTCTTATACAGGTGTTATTTTTTTAAATGTTTAGGCAAAAGTGTGGGAGTAGATTAGCGCCTTCAAAGATGAGAACTTTTCATCAGGAAAAAGCCAAAGGCTTAACAAAGATCTGTTCAAGCATAAACAGTTTATAATGTTTTGCTCGGGGTTTTGCTTCATGTTGCTTTTGTTTTGTTTGTGTTACAGGGGACTGAATTCAGGGTCTTTATACTGAATTAAATTACAATCCATTTTATACTTTTTATTTTAAAACAGTCTTGCTAAATCACTAAATTGCCAGGGCTGGGAGTGAGCTTGCAATTCTCCTGCTTCAGCCTCCCAGAATGTTGGCCTTACAGGCATGTGCTACTTTGCACACTTGTTTTTAAGCAAGAGTAAAGGAGAAAATAAAAACCAGGAGGAGAAAACTAAAGAAGCCGTGGGACTCAAAAGACTAATGTCCAACAGTTTCTTTTTTCTTTTGGAAAGACTGACTACTTTCTGGGTATACAGAAACAAAAGGAAAGCACCATGTTTCTCCATGTTTCCATGTTTTGACTGAGAGAAGAAAAAGGATTCTGGCTTAGCTCCCAGAAACAGGAGCCAGAAGAATGACAGTGACCTTCCCTTGTCTATGGCAACACTGCCTGCCTAACCAGACTCCTTCAGTAGAGGATGAGCTCCTGGCACCAGCAGCAAGAGGAGCGGCACAAAGCAGTGAGATCATTAAGTAACGTGAGGCCAATTTTTTTCTCAGCACCGCACACATTTCCTGTTGGCCTTGAAGAAGTTATATAAAGTCTCTGGAATCTGGGAGTTGAGGATTTACACCTTTTTCATCTCTTAACTCACACCTGGTTTTTCATCCTCGCTCCCTTATTTTTAGAAATCTGTTTTAGTATATATTTTGAATTACATATTTTCTATTCTTAATATATTTTGCAGTCCCTCAACCACCTTTCACAGATTGCCTAAGATCAAAATAGTATTGGAATATGGCGTACTTTCTATATTAAAAATATGTAACATTGTCATTAAAATGTTAAGTCTATAATCTTAAGGCCCTAATAAAACATGTCTTTGCATATTTCTTACCAAGTCTGGTGACAGGGATGTTTTGTTTTTAATGATGCTGCTGGTTTATTTTTCACTTGCCTGTTACAGGTAAATACTACTTTTTGGTAATCCTAGTCCACATTTAAATGCCTTCTATAAAGCAGTGACCACTGATGGAAAAATTCTCACTACTAATCTGCAGGCACTGACTTACCTACAAGAAGCCTTCTGAGTGGAATAGATGAATTCGCATTTCCCATGGATGCAGAAACCATTGAGGTTTTCAGGACAAGGCATGTGGTTTCCAATATAAACATCTTCTCTTTGATCACTAGCATCTTAAAAGAACATAAACCAGGTCACTGAACAGTGAAAAACAAACTGAAAAATATCATAGGCTTTCAAAGGTTCGGAAACAGTGAATAAACTGACCCCTTGTCAACAACCTGCTGAGCAATTTAGAGAGGAGACTTATCAGATGGGGCATGGATAAAATCCAAGGTCTCCATCAAATTCCTATTATGCCATAAACACAGCAGGAGATTATTTGGATTCAAAGTACTTAAAAATATTTACAGGATGTAATCACTATGAGCTACTATTATATAAAAAAAAAGTGCCAAAGAAAATTACCAAAATTATCTTTGCTAAAGAAATAAATGCTAGCCCTAGAAGAAAATTGTCTCCGAAACAGAAATATATACAACACTAGCTTTAGAAGAGTAAACTTACTCATAACGATGGCCTACGACCAAAAAAACACTAAATTGACAGAGAGCAAATTATGAGATTTTAAAAGTTTAAGGTAAAGATTTACTCTTGAAGTCAAACCAATCAAGTGTATTGATTTTTTCATATGAAAATAGGCTTTTAAAATAGTTTTTCTCAAATGTTCATTATTTTTCAAAAATTTTAAAAATTCAGACATAAGAGAACATATAATGAAATTTAAAATCATCTGAGAGCCCTCTACCCAAAGAGAACTGCTGTAAGTATACTGTTGACCATCTGTTAAGATTTAGAACCAAATTTAGCTGAAGGGAAGAAAATGAAGTGTGGTGAGTACTATCACTATTGGAAAAGGGACAGAGAATCAGGAAGGAGACAGAGTGGGACAGGAAAGAGAGATGGGGCCCAGCGTTCAAGATCAACTAATGTTCATCCCCCAACATACACATATACATGAATTTAGAAATGGATTTTTGTACCTCTTTTTTTCAAATACACCAATACATTAATCCTGTTCTCCATGGACCCAGGGTTCTCCAATGGTCTGTTTACAGGAAAACTGGAAAAATCCTCAAATTTCCTACTGTTCGTATCTTACAGCTCTAACTTACTTACACTGTGTATGTCAGCTGTGTGGCTGGTCATTTTATATTCAAATCTAGGATTTTATGCAAACTCAGGATAATAAGACCTATATTTCACACTGTTTTGAAAGGATTACATGAGATATCTAATGTACGTACAATACTGATAAAATAACAATCTGTCTATATGACAGCAAAGGTCTTATCTGTCCAAAATACCAACAAAAGTGTTAGCAAAATCTGAACACTGCTAATGTAAACAAATTAAAAGGGAACCAAATAGGGGGCTTCATGCACAGGAACATTTGTGGGAACGGGGGGAAAAAAAAATCAATGGAGACATGAGAATATAGCTGCCAAGTATGAAAAAATTGAGAACTCAAGATGCAGACTTTGTGGAAATCAAAATTTACAGATAAAAAAAAAAACCACCATTAATGAGTATTAAACTCAATAATAAAACTCAGAGATCACATCATGGCTAACAAGACAAAAGTGACAGCATCTTGTCTCAAAATTTATATACTTACATTGTACTAATTTAATTTCTGACAAGAAAGAGAATGAACTACAAGTTGGGAAATCCAAGATATTAATTCTCAATTTAAAGAATGTCTTTGCTACTATGTGACTTTGGTCAACTCACTGCCTCTCACTGAGGGAGCTGGATGAGATCAGCACTGTCCAATAGACATAGAAGTCAGGAGACACACATGTCATTTTATACTTTCTAGTAGCCAAAAAAAATTAATTAATTTTAAGCACATAGCCAAAAAAATACCATTTCATCAAAATATCAACATAAAAATTGAGATTTTTACATTCTTAAAATAAATCTCCAAAAATCTGGTTGGTATTTTACACTCACAACACATCTATCTCAATTCTGACTAGCCACATTTCAAGTGCTCAGTAGCCACAAGTGAGTAATAATTATATTAGACAGCACCAAATAGATGAATGATTTACTAATCCATACTGTGCTAGATACTGAAGGTTTAAAAAAAAAAAAAAAAAACAGAGCACATCCTGAACTCCATGGGCTTTTATGGTCTCCTCCAGCTCCCAGACTGTAATTCTGCTATGGCAAAACAAAACAAAAGCCACACAAAAAATCAAGCCCTCTAATTGACTGCTGTAACCCTGAATACTCTCCTAAAACAAACCATCACACCAGGGGTACTGCTATCTGTGGTTTTCAATTGGTCTCTACCATGAGACTGACAACTCCCTGAGAATCTAGATTATCTGTGTTACATCAGAACACTAAGTACAATGCTAGAGGACAGGAACAGCCCTTGGCTACTGCCTGGGTTTGAATCCCTGTTACAATACTTCCTTGCTATATAACCTAATGGCAGTCAATCATTCATGGTCCTCATCTGAGAAACAAACATAGTAACATCCACTTCTCATAGGGTTGTTTTGAGAATGAAATGAGGTAATACATTTAGTGAATTAGTATATTAAGTTTGCTCAGAACTTAAAAGAATGGTTGGCCAAAAAAAAGTAATAAATATTACCTAGTATTATTCCATGTTCAATAAATGTTACATGAATGAACTCTAATTTTCACTTGTTGATATGTTATAATATAAAAACCTTCAGTTTTATGGGCAATAGCCTAGTGTGCATGAGGCTCTTGGATCCCAGTACCACAGAAAAAAACAAAAAGTTTCCAAAAATCTTTTACTGGGTAAGAAAATTATTTAAGAGCTGTAACTTCAGTGTTTTTCATTGACAAAATTATTACTATTCAAATAAAGATGTCCACCTAGACTCTCCTAGTAAACCGCACTGCTCTTATTGGTCCTATCCTGCGCTTCACTACAGAGGTTGAAATTTAACAGATGTTTCACTTATAAATACTTGTAGGCAAAGCAGAAGATCTTCTTCAAACAATTAGCATTTATGAGAAATATTTGCTATCGTTCAAATTTTTAAAAGAACGCTATTTTCCAATAGCAGTCAAGTCATAAGTGATCAGAAGAAAGCACTCATCACCAGATCAGAGAGGGTCTCAGAACATGGTATTTCCTTTCCACAGTGGGATACAAGGTAAGTATATAACTATGGGACTTGAGAGTGATGTTTATTATATATATGGTAACTGAATTCCTATAACACATATAACAATAGGAACATGTAATTCTGTAGTGGGGAGTAATACACTAACATAACAAAGTTCTGTAAACAGTAGGAAATTTCAACAAGCATGCAGAGAGGAAAGCTATCCAAGAAAGGCGCTATCTAAAGCAGAAAAAAAAACTAAATAAGAGTTTAATAAAGTAAACGTTTGCTGAGTGAACTAATGAAAGTATATGATACCAAATTGTAAACAAAGTGAAGCTATATAGATTTATTTAATAAAGCTTTAAAGTCTGTGACTGAGTTCAAATTCAACATTCTCAACTCAATGTCAGTATCACTCATTCCATTAGACTGACACACTGTTCTGTGCAAAGCCAAAGGTTCTGAATTAAGCTGAGTACATAAATAAAAACCATACTTGATTCTTGCCCTCAAGAAGTTTATAATCAATTTAGAGACTGAACAAGCTGGACATGCATGGCAGTTTACAACTGAATACCACCAGCTGCTGTGGAAGCTCACATTCAAAGGAGAAGTCACTATAAGCTAAAACATGCATAAAAGGGTTTATAAACAGGACAGCATTTCAAGTTGGGACTCAAAGCACAAATAGGCTTAGAGAGAGAAACAGTGGAAAGCATAGCGCATGATGCATTCTCAAGAACAAACTGCTGATCAACCTTCCAAGTGCAGTACACGGAGAATGAGGAAGGGTGCAAAGGTGGAAAAGCAGACTAAAGCCAGCTTACAGGAAAATCTAAATTCCAAATGAGATGTGTTTTCTTACCCATATAGGTAAGGAAGATACTAAAGGTCTTCTAAATGGAGATACAATGAAAGCTGTATTCTGTATGAAAGTTAATTGACAGTGGTAGATTGGTAGTTAGGGAAATAAGAGGTGGCTGGCTGTGGGTGTGAGAATTCAAGAGTGAGATTTCGTTTTAGAGCGTTTTAGAAAACATTCTAAAATTAGATTATGGCATGCTTTTACAACTCTATAAATATACTAAAACCACTGAATCATGTACTTTAAACAAATGAATGTGACAATGTGTAAATTATATCTCAATAAAGCTGTTAAAATAATTAGATACTAACACACAAGATAGAGGGACAAAGCAAAACAAGTGACCAATTAGAAGGTTTATATACCTACTACAAACTGGTGGCAGTGAAAAACTAAACTAAAGTTCAGCAGTAAGAATAAATACTAGGAATACAGGAAAAAAATAAAGGTACTTTAGAAAATGGATGAGCTCAGAAACTCGGATTTGGAAGGGCCATGGAATCCTAATTAAACCTTGAAGGCCTGCTTCTACTTGAACACTCCCAGAATTAATGAATATATCATAATACACTGAATTTCAATATGGTCAGATTTTCCTGTTACATCTCTAACTGTAGACTTCCTAGTGTCCGTTCACCCTCACCCCACTGCTCATCAGTCTTTTATTTCATCCTTATTTGAACAACTGCAGTTTGCAATTAACTTTAAGAACAATGCCCAGTACTAGCCCAATATATTTAATAGAACAGAACCATTCTCTTTACTTTAGCTGCAGTGAATCCTGAATTATGCACAATGGCTCCAAATGTGAGCATAACAGTGAGGGGCATCCACAGAGAGAATGCAGTAAAATAAGCTCAGTTCAAATTTTTACCCCAGTCATCCAAAAAGTACTTTTTTAAGCACGTATTATGTTCTAGAGCTTTAGGCAATGGCAGAACAACCAACAGTAACTACAAAAACCCACTAGGCCATTAGTGTGTGAAACTAGTCCTAAGAGAAAAGCCAAGAGAAAACAGTATGAGGATTCATCAAGATAATAACATGAGCAGATTAAATATTCAGAAAGAGATTCAGAATGACAGCAAAGGACAGAACAGCATTTTGGAACAGTCATGATACAAACAGAGAGCACCAGGGCTCTACGAGCTCTGCTCCTCGTACTCCCATTCTACATGAGCAATAAACCTCCAGTTTTAGCTGCTGCTTCTACAAAACAAGGACACAGCACACAGTAGGCCACTTCATCAGGGATTGTTATAAAGGATGAAAACTCTACTGATGTCACTTGTAAGCCACAAATAAAATAGCACAATAGGCAAGCTCATCAACAGTGAGAACTTTGAGCCAGTTATCAACAGTGAAATAGGAAGCAAATTTATCAGCCACAGCTCCAACCCCATCACTAAAGAAGTCAGTAATCTGGTACCAGTGATCCTAGTCAGTACATATTATACCACTTTACAGATGTAATCACTGAGGCTCAGAAAAGCCAGGCTATGCAGGTTTAACACACACTAAATCTAACTCCAAAATTCAAGCTCTTGCCCATTAAACTACTATTTTACCAAACAATCCTGGAGAGATGCATATGGACTCAAACAAAATGCCCAAATATCTGCTCTCTAGGCTAAATAAATTAACACAACTTCAAAAGGGAAATGTACAAAGTCTTTTAAAATGCTATAAAGCATGGTTTCAGAAACCATAGCACAGATGTAGCCTCAGCACAGTAAAAACTGGTCCTCGAACAATGGCCTTAGGCAACTGGTGACTGGCTCCACAAGCAACAGCTGCAACTGCTAGTGTACAAACAATGTGTGTGTGTGCAGTATAAAAAGTATATTTGGTCACCCAGTGGCTTTTTCTATACACAGAAGTTTTCACAAACAAATCTGCCACCAGCAGCAGTGTTTTCAAATACAAGGCTAGTATGGTTCCAAATAACGATGTTATAAGAAAACCCGGGCCATGGGGGGATGTAGCCCGGTGGTAGAATGCTACCCAAGCATGTGTGAGGCCCTGAATTTGATTGCCTGCACGGGGAAAGAAATACAACAACAGTATCTGCAAAGGCTTGTTCCATGGCCTACCTGTTCTGGTCCATCTGTGAACTACACAGTTAAACCTTGAGGAGTTGCTCTTAGCAATTGACACTACATCAACATTAGATCAGTAACCCCAGGACTCTCTATTTCTACAAATCCCTACAGTTAAAAAAAATTCAAACTATTTTGGCTTGTTTGTCCCACACTCCCCTATAGACCAACCTTTATCGCTAACCTATCCCTTCACATATCCTTTTCTAACTTTGTCTCCTTGGACCCCATTAAGGAATGCTCTACCAAAAACCCATTCTACCTACTTTCTAACACATCCCACACTCATTTCTAAGCCCACTGTTCTCCATCCTGGCTTTCTCTTAACCTACTCTACTAGTGAAACACCTTTTTTCACATGAACAAACTCATCTACCATTTCAATTGTTCCCTTAAAAAAGACCCCATCCATCTCCCTGACGTACCAAGACCACATTATTTCCCTGATTCCCATCCCATCCCCATGCCACCTTCAACTAACACACTGTGGTCACTTCCTTTCTGCTCTCATTCACCAACAAACTTCCTTCCAGAAGTCCTTGAACCACACCCTCTGTGATGCTCCATCACATTCATGACACACACTTTTGGGTCCCTTCGATAATGCTGGCACCTGGAGCACAGCCTCATCATTTTCAAAATGGTAATGAGAAGAGCAAGACTGAAACAGTCAAACAACAGTCACCACACTGACATCTCACTATCTCTGGTATCTCTGGAGCAGACAGACCAAGAAGGCTCAAGGATGGAATGAAGAAGGATGAGATAAACCTTAGGAATGAAGTGAAAACGGCTTCCATTATCATCTCTGTGGCCAAGGAATGCCTTTCAAGTCTGTGCTGAACAAAGTTACCTGAATGAATTTCAAAAGTACTTCAAACTCCAAAATGTAATCACCTCCAATCAACTTGCCCCTCACCTCACCCCAAACACGGGTCCTCTCCCAGCACCCTTAGTTCCATTAAAAGACTTTCACTATGTTATCATGAGGTTTTAGTCCCTCTGAACTCCAGGCCTCACATGTAAGCAGATGCTGCTCCTTTTGAGTCTACTTAACTCTATTCCAATATAAACAATAAGCACTATGTTCCTGCCATGTATCGTTCCCACAAGTAATTAACTTGGTAGCCTTGCTGTTTTCCTTTTTTTTTTCTTTTTTTCTTTTTTTTTTTTTTTTTTTGGTGCCGGGGATTGAACTCATAGCCTCACGCTTCCCAGGCAGGCACTTATGCCACTGAGCCGGCCTGCTGTTTTCAAATATATTATATTAAGGAAGTTCACTTAAATTTTACCTCTTCTGTGATATTTCTCAGTTTCTGTTCGCTGCCCAACACAGAGTAATCTCATCTTTTCTCAGTGTTCATTACACATTTTAACTATACTACATTTTATGACAATAATCAGTTTCCATTTTGTTAGTTGTGTTTATTACTGTGGGATAAACTAGAGATGCATATTAAGTACTAAATATCTTTCTGTCCATAAGTAGTTTCTGATAAAACAAACACTATAAATTACGTACATAACAAAGTTTGTTTACCAATTACAATAAGTTCATTAAAGTTACAGATCAATCTTATGTGTAAAAATGTTTAGCATCTCAAAATGGTATAGGCACTAATTTATCAACATGAAGTTGAATTATAATATGATTTTAATCAACAACATACAAGAATACATAATTCTCCAAACTGTCTCAAGTATGAGCTTCTAAATACCGAAAGGTGGCCTTTCCATTCTCTTTATTCTTTCTCAGTGTAGAGAATAAAACTGGGAATGATCTATTATGTCCCCTTTAGAAATACAGGAGATTTATGTCAAATACAGCACTTTGTATTAGTATAAGAAACTTGTATTTCAGGGGTCCATGAGTTCTAACATATTCAACATTAAGATACCACCTATTGAGCACTTATATCAGACAAGATTCTAAGCACTTGGCATGTATTGTCACATTTAATTTTTATAAATCTCTAGGAGACAAGTACTATTATCATTCCCAAGATATACTTCTTTTTTAGAAATTAGACATACGAGGTCGATTACACATTTTTAATGTCCATTAGAATAACCAAACAAATGAGCAGAAGATACACTTAATGATGGGGAAATGATATACAAGTTCTGATATGGAAATCAAAAGATCTAGACTTGCTTGTTAACATTCATTGAGTCTCAGTGTTCCACGGATTTAGTATTCTTACAAAGTAGTGGTAAGAAGCAAACAAATACATGTAAACCCACATCAGGAAAGAGCAAGGGACATGAGTCAAAGATTTCAATTTCTGCTCTAACCTCTACTAGACTGAGCTTTTGTGCAAATGGATCTTACAGCTTCTGTGACCTATATCTATCCTTTCAACACGTATAGAGCAACTGTTTAATATCAAACATTATGCTAGGTTTAGGGAAACAAAGTGAGGGTGACAGAATTACAACAGAGTTGGGTAAGTGCCAAATAAGGGAGAATACAAGAGAGGCACCTAATCCAGATTTAAGGGTGAAGAAATACTTCCCAAAATGAAATGGCTTTCAAACTGAGACTAAAAGAAGTAAAGACTTCTAGGCAAAGAAAAAAATTCAAAGACCTAGGTATAAAAGGAAAGTGTTAACAGCAGATTCTAGAAAAGTAAGAGAATTTTGCAAAAACATTGGTAAGGGATGTTCCACATGGTGGTTAAGCTTGACTGTGTGAACTTGATTGGCTTAGAAGTTACCCAAGAGATGCATAAAGCACCCTTACATGTCATGGAGGTGTAGCCTTGAGTATTAGGTCTAATGCTTCCCCTTGCTCACTCTCTGGTACTATTCCTCTGCTCTGCTTCCTGGCAGCCATGAACAGAGCAGTTTTGTTCCACCATACCTTTCCACCATGATGTTTTTGCCTTAGATCATGGACTGAATCCCCTGAAACTGTGAGCCAAATTAAACCTCTTCTCCTTAAGTTGTAAGCATTAGGTATTATGTCTCACTGACAGAACATTACATTTCTATATTATTTCTTATTAACACACCTATTTATCTCAATAATTTTAGCACATATATGGGAGCAATCTGTAAACTGAGATGCATCTTAGCTGTCACTTATTACTAACAATCAGCTCTCTAATGGATAATACTAGAGAGAGAAAGCTAGAAGAGTTGTGATGATGGAAATGGAACTACTTAGGACAGCTATTAACCATAGTTAATAATTGGTCAGAATTCAGTAGTTGGTCAGAATTCAGAAAATCATGACTCTACCTTTCACATCTGGTAGATATTGTAGTCCATCATCTTTCTTTCCCAACAAACTAGAATCATCTGTGTCTGGAAGAGAAAACAATTTTTAAATTACAAAAGATACAATATTGAAATCGCATCATGAAACTTCTAGTTATCTCAGATGTTCCAGGTCTTTCTTAAATCTCTATCCATTTATCTTACTCTTACACTTGCTACCATAGTTTGTCCCTTTCTCCCTCTCTCCCCACAGATAACATGTTATAGACTCATCACACTCAAAATGATGTTTTGACATATACATATACAGCACTGTGGAGTGGTTTCTACCACTGTCTTCATCAGCTGTCCCTTTTCTGTCTCAGGCCTCAAGCCATCCCAGGTCACATTCATCCTTTGCATGATGAAAAATCTGGTTTCATGTGAAGCTCAACTCAAATGTCACCTACTCTAAATAAAGTCCTGTGCAAACTAAACACATTAAGAAAGGATAACCTTCCCTCCAAGAGAAACAATACCTCAAGATTTATCTTCTACCTGTGTTTTCCTGGAGACATCAGATTAATATGGAATCTCAGTTGTTATCAAACAAAATTTACTGTTAAAAAAAAAAAAGACAGAAAAGATCCCTGATTTGTCAACTGCATGTGCACTAGAAGAACTGTAAAACTATAAACACCTCCTGGGACACACAGACCTCAGCTTCCCAACCACAGTGTAGCAGGCAGTGTGAAACTTTAGTTAGCAATGAATAGAAAACTATTAAGGGAATCAAAGTAAAACTTTAGGTCTAATCACTAGAAAACAGTCTAAATCTACATGAACCTAAAATTCTCAGGCTTGGTCAACTGTTCTGAACTTGAAATTACAGGGAGTACTACCTCAAACATGTACTAATTCTTCAGAGCAGATATTCTTTCTCTAAGTTCTTTTTTCCACCTAAAACTCTAACCTAAGAAAAATATCTACCTATAGAGGATCTCTGCCAGGAAACGACTTCCTCTATCATGCTCATACCAACCCTACCCGGAAATTCTCTGATAAGCTTCCAGAACACTCTCAGACCAGAGGTGCTGCAATCAGTTGAGTGGTATTATGATTGTTACCAAGACAAAATACCATATTTGGGCTTATAACTTCCTCCCCTTTGATAAGGCCAATAGGAGGACAGTTATGCTGTGAGCAAAGCACAACTAGTAAGCAAAAAGGATGTACAATCCTATTCCATAAGAATGTAGATGTGACTAGATGTAGTGGGTGCACACCTAATCCAAACACTTGGGAGGATAAGATAGGAGAAATGCCAATAATTCAAGGCTAGCCTGGGCCACAAGTGAATTTAAGGCCAGTCTGAGCTACACAGCAAGACCCTGGACAAGAAAATAAAAAAAGTTCCTGCTCCACACATGTTACTAAGGAAATGATCTACTATCCCCACCTATGTGGGAACCAGTAAAGAAAGAAGACTAAGAACCTCTGGTTTCAGTGACTATAGGTATTTCTGTAAAAATGAGAAACAAAAACTCATTTCTATATGGTATCATGGTTTCTATAACAAAAAACAAACAGGCAAACAAAATTTTAAACTAAATGTAAAATTTTTTTATTTTATGGAAAAAAGGTAAAACAAAATTTCTAAAAAAAATAATAGGAAAGTAACAAGAGTTCATATATTACATGTTATCATTAAAGTAGTTGCTCAGTGTACAAGATATGGGCGTAAAAATTTCTCCAATCAGTATTAACACAAACTTTTTTTTTTATTTAAAAAGAATAAAACAAAAAAGGACAGATCTAAGCAGATCAGAACAGAACAATGTAAGCTACACAGCACTTCACAACAAGACAATTGGATATTAACAGCAGCTATTATAATGTCTCTTTCTTTGAAATAGTTAAGCTTAGCTTTACACACAATAATGTCAAACATAACAAAATAGAATAAAATCACTCAAGAGAATGAAAGTATTGCAAGGTCAAACCTTCCTCTTTAATGAACTAAGACACTAATAATATAACTAACTTGCATTTCTTTCCTTTTCTCTACTGTCCCCTTTGACC
Source organism: Hydrochoerus hydrochaeris (assembly GCA_004027455.1). Classification (NCBI taxonomy): domain Eukaryota; kingdom Metazoa; phylum Chordata; class Mammalia; order Rodentia; family Hydrochaeridae; genus Hydrochoerus; species Hydrochoerus hydrochaeris. Next base: position 488,722 of record PVLA01000545.1, on the reverse strand, counting down.
TGTCCTAGTTTCTTTTCTCTTCTGAACAGTTTCTTACTATTTCACAATATCTACTGTACATTTTGGACCTTATTTATTCTTTCAATTTCTCACACAAAGGAGATAAAATGATGTTTACACATGTGAGTCTGATATATTTCACTCATGAGTACAGTCTCAAGTTGCATCCATTTACCTACAGAAGTCCCCAGTTTATGCTTCTTTACAGCTGAGTAGTACTCCATTGTATAAAAAGACCACATATTTTTTATTTATTCCTTGACTGATGGGCATTTGGGTTGTTTCCAAAATTCAGCTATTACACAAATTGTGCTGCTATAAATATGGGTGAACATATATTACTGTGGTACGATGTTTTTATTCTGGAAAGATACACAGAAGGGGAATAGTTGGGTGGAATAGAACCTCTAATCCTAGTTTTTTGAAGAATCTCCACACTGATTTCCACAGTGGTTGTACCTGTCTACACTCTAACATTAAAGAAGGGTTTCTTTTCCCCACAACCCCAACAACATTTGTTATTGGCTGATTTCTTGATAATAGCCATTCTTTATGGGGTGAGATGGAATCTCAGTGTTGTTTTAATTCGTATTTCTCAAATGACCAGTGATGTTGAACATTTTTCATGTATTTATTTGCCATTTGTATTTCTTCATCTGAGAAGTGTGAATTCATTTCAGGTGCCATTTTTGGATTGGGTCTTTGAATTGGGGGGGGATTCGATTTTTTTTTTTCAATTCTTAATATGTTCTAGGTATAAGTCCTTTGTCTGAGGGACAATGGGTTAAAAAATTTTCCCACTCTGTGGGTTGTTTTTTCACTTTATTAGTGATTTCTTTTGCTGTGCAAAAGCTTTTTAGTAAGCCAAGTTCTCACTTTTTGATTCTTTGAAATATATACAATGCAGTCTGGCTTTTGTTCATGATCTCTCTATCTACACCTGTGTCTTTAAGATTTCTGCCTATTCTGAAAGTAATAATTTATATTTTGCGACTCTGCACCAACTCTGTAAACTATCTCTACAAAAAAGGTTGAGAAACATATGGCAACATGTTTTTTGCTAAAACTAAAATAAACAGCTATAATAAAATTTGTGACACCTTAGAACTATAAATACACCTAAAAGTTCATGTTGATCACCTTAATAAGTAAATAACCAAGAAGCAAAGTTTCCATCTTAAGAAGATTAAAATAAATGAATAAACATATCTAAATAACAAGAAATTCTGAAACATAAAATAGTAAGATTCCAAAGATTCCTCATTTTAAAAATTTAAAACTCTAACAAGTAAGATTAAAGACAAGTAATGCTAACGCTAGGTCTCAAGGTAAACAGGATGTGTTTTACCTGTGCAGTGGCCAAGGTGCCTTATATCAATTTGTTCTTGCTTTAAACAAGATGCTTCCCGAACAAAACAGGGGTTGTTATAGGAGCTCCCATCAGAAGCACACACAGGATTAAAGCTGTATCCGCTGCAGTCTATATTACATACACACCTGTTGGAAAAGACAACAATCACCTTTATCTGACAACCAAATTTCACAACGCTGCAGTGGCAAAGCAGCAACTTGTGTCTTAGCTACTGTTTCTGGAACAGAAGTAAATATACCGCTTTATGTCACTGATGAAAGCTTAAACAAATTGCTAAAAATGATTTTCAGGTGAGAATCTGAAAAGAATTTCATCTAGATATTATCCTGGTGGCTTCTCAAGAATTTTTATATCTAGATCAAATAATCAGGAGATGTCCAATGACAACAACATTAAACAAAAAGTGGCACAGTGGGTAAATTTGTGCTACAAATCGAAAGTCATGAATCTAAATCTTATCCTGTGTCCAGGTCCTTTCTCAAGCCTTATTTTATCAGTTTGAAAAACAGAGGCAATAGTAACATACTACCTCACCAAACAAATGACAAGCTTAAAAATATAACAGACACAAAACATGTAAGGCCTTAACACACTTTCTAGCTATATATCTACCTCTGAAACTGAGTGCACTGAATTGTAGGTACCAGACCACACAGAAGGGCAGGGAGGCATGTTCCTCTCAAGCACACAGTCTAGTTGGGAATAGAAAAATAAAAACATAGATTCTCCTATTTTCAGCACATGTTAGACCATGAATCTTCATTAATATTCAATATATCATCATCTTAAATCCATACATAAGCCAGTAATAAAAAGCCAGGAATATTCAGGACAAAAATCAAATGAAATTATGAACTGAGAAAGGTTGACCGAATCTAAAGCTGCTTTTCACTTTGAAGGCATGTGGCTAGCTGGGTAAATTCAATTACCAACTTTCTGGTTTTGTAGGTCTCTGGGGACAGGAGACAAAGTAACACTGACCCACCAATGGAGAGGTGCCTGGAAATCCTAAAAAAGCTGGGACCTCAAAAACCTACAACCTTCAGCATGAAGACTGAGATGCCATGTTCCAAAGGAAGTATTAAACAGAAAAAGAAAAAAAAAGGCATATCCTGAACCTTCATACAGGTAATAATTTAGAATACTACTTAATTATTCTGAAAATCCTCAAGTCCAGAATTTATTTTAAGAGGCCAAGGGCTGAAAGGAACCATGGGCTTACAACAGAACCAAATACAATCTTCCCTGGAAAAACCCAACTTTATCCAAGAAGTCATTAATTCTCCAAGACAGTGTCCTGAGAAAATTAAACTCCCACCAAACACATACATACACATAAACTGCACTCTCATTCACTCCCAAAGAAGTGAACCACCACAAAGCAAAGTAAGCAATGTATTACTAGGAAAAATGACAAAAAATGAAACAGACAGATTTAAAAGCATATTAAATGAACTAAAAGAGAATTAGTAAACCATAAGGGAAATTTTTTTCAAGTCACAGTCATCAAAGTAAAGAAACATAGAAGAAAAATGTTAAGAGATATGAAGAACAGTCAAAAGAGTTAGTAAAAATCCAAGTTGCATAATAGTTCAGAGAATGAAGCAGGGCAATATTCTTAGCAATTTTTCTTCAAATTTTTAAGAAAAAGACAGGAATATAAATTAACAAGACGTACAACAAATCCCAAACAGAATTTTTACAAATGAATTTATACTGAAATATCACTGTGAAGTTTTATAGACTCCCTAAAGAGTATTTCAAAAGGGATCAGAGAGAAAAATCTCCTTCAAAAGACCAAGAATAAGAAAGACAATGAATTCAAAAGAAACTGAAGCTAAATTATTTATAGACAAAAATAGTGAAACAATAACTGTAATGTAATAGATAATAGAATTACATAAAGAAAATATTTTTCATGAATGAGAGAAAAACAAAACTTGAAAGAAATAAAAAGAATTTCTCACCAACTGTTTAAAAGGAATTTCTGAAGGCATTATAAAAATGATGTGTTTGTGCTTGAGATCTGAGATATGAAACAAGAGAAAAAAAGTATAAATATGTGGTTTATATTAACAAAACACTGAATATATAAGACAACAACGATATTCTGTGGTCAGACTTTTTAGAAATGGTATATCAAAGAATATTTACTACCTTACTGACAGCACACAAATTAAGAAAGGTTGAAAATAAAGTATTTAAATAGAACAGATATTAATGAACTTCAGAATGTGATAAATTGAATACGCATGCTAAAATTGCTAGTACCAATAAAAGAAGAATCCATAACTGAAAGTAATAGAGGAAAAAAATAAAGGAAAAACAAAGGAAATACAGGGCAAAAGAACAAAGTAAGGTAACAAAAAAAATCAAAATATATAAGTATTTAAAATACATAAGTTGGCTAAATTTTCCAGTTAAATAATAGACTAGATAAAATTACAAAAGCTGCCTATATTCTTATAAAATACATGTTAAGACGATGATACATAAACTTGAAAATAAAAGGAGAACAATACCATCCTGGTATGGAAGAAAAGGTATGGTTATACTATATTTAATATCAGATGCACACCTTCCTGTGAGCCAGGCTCCACCATGGGGACTGGAAAGAGACTTCAGCAAAAAGACAAATGACATCTTCCCATGAACCAGGCTCTGCCATGGGGATCAGGAAGAGACTCAACAAGAAGACAAACCTTGTCTTTCCATGAGCCGCGGGTGCGTGGTCTGGGAAACTAGAAGAGCATCCTCCCTGCCCTCAGTCCCCAGCAAACAACTGGCCAATCTAAAGGACTTAAGGTGAGATGACAGCAACTGAGGTAAAGGAATACCTTGATGCTTGTATGGACTGACTGACTCTGCAGGCCCAGGGCTGGTGCTCTGGGCATCTATTTGGGGGATGGCAGTATATACCGTGGCAACTGTGGCAGATTTCCTCCTGTCTTGTTTTTGAAATCCAATGCTTTGTTCCATTTTACTGTTTTGTTTTATTCCTGTATCTGGTGACCTGAGTGACTATCTTGAAGATAACAATACGCAGTATAACAACCATTGTTAAATTTCTATCATCTTGTTTTGAAAACCTATATAGCTACTGTTGTTTTTGTTGTTGTTATCGTTTTGCTTTTGTTGTTGTTTTTTAGGTTTGTTTGCTTCTTGATTTTCTGTTTTTTCTTTCTTCTCTTTAAAATATGAAAATAATATGGACATAAAAAAATAGATCAGATATGAGAAACTTCAGGGAAAGAGAGATCACAGCAAATAAACAGGATCTCTTCATAATACATTTTCTCTACCAGAAAGATGACAACATTAAAGATTTTAATATATTTAATATTATCTATAAAGCAAAAACTGATAAAACTACAATAAAACACCTCTTCAATAACTCCTACATCAAGCACATAAAACATCAGTAAAACTGAAATCTTGATGGTGGTATCTGTTTAAAATACTTTCCCTGTCCCCAAATGAAAGGTAAAAAAGATAGAAAAGATGAAGCAAAAGTGTACTTTTTTGAAGTTGAGTAATGGGTATATGAGAAGGGGTTCACATTACTTCCTCCTTTTCTATATATTTAAAGGTTCCCTTAATTTCTGATGAACTAAAGATATAAATGTCAAAGGTAAAACGATAAAGATTTAGAAAATCAAATAAGAGATTGATACATTTGACTTTCAAATAAAGAATGTTTCATAAACAAAAACAAGCTATAGACAAAAAAATAACTATAGCCCATAGAATGAAAAAAGAATTAGCATCCATAATATATAGTATAAATATGAAAAAGAGAAGCATAAAATAATAAAATAGGAATAGAAGAAGAAGTTTATAAGAAAAATGTATGTAGCTGGATGTGGTGGCACACACCTCTAATGTCAGCACCGTGGAAGGCTGAGGCAGAAGGATCACAAGTTTTAGCCCAAACTGAGAAGCTTAGCAACTTAGTAAGACTCTGTCTCCAAATAAAAAATAAAGCAGCAAACAAACAAAAAAGGATAGAGATGCAGCTCTGTATAAAGGCCCTGGTTCAAGCTCCAGTACAAAAAAAATATTTTTTTTTTCATAAAAAGGAGATGAATCTTAAGACCACAAAGAGATGAAGCCCACACTCACTAAACAGGAAAAACTAAGAACAAGCATAATGCCCAGCACTGAGAAAGATAAGGAGTAAACGCTAATGGGAGAGCTTACTGGTACAAGCTCTTTGGAAAACAGGCAATACCATGAAAAGCTATGTTTCTAGGTGCCCAATTTCACTACCAGTAAGGGCCTTGAAAATCTCTTTCATGCGTACAACAGAAGACATGTGTAAGAATATTCACAGCAGTGTTACTTATAAGAAGGAAAAAGATAGAAACAATCCAAATGTCCATCTAGAATACAATGAACGCTAAAAGGATGTAGAATAGTCAAACAGCTGAAACACCAGGAAAACGGAATGAACTACAGTTATGTGTGTCGACATAAATGAATTTCGAAAACATAATGAACAAGAAAAAGTCAAGAGAAATGAACACAGTGCAATTCATTTGTGTAAAATTCAAAATGAACCAAAAGCCTAATGTGATAAGGGATCACATCGGGTAAAACAATAAAGAAAGGAAATGCTTTATACAAAATGCAGTCTATTAGGTAGGTGGGAGAGGGACAATTATGGTCTTGAAGTATTAGTAAATCTTTACTTCTTGGTTTGGGAGCTAAGATTCACAAAAGATTTTGTATATGCCTGTGCACGTTACCAAAACACACACGATTTTAAAAAATTATTTTTTTTGATACCAGCAATCAAATTCAGGACTTTGCTCTTGCCAGGCAGGTACTGTGCCAGCTAAAATTAAAATTTTTTAAAAACAGAAAAACTTTTACGTTTATACAAATATTCACTTACTAAAGTAAAAAGTATTATACCAAACATTTAATTCATGGAAAATAAGAGTGCAAAGAAGAACCAGAGTGCACTGGAAAGTTATAAGTCAATCAAAATCCAATATCCATTCATGATTTAAAAAAAAAAAAAAACCTGAAGAAAACAGACATAAAAGGTTCTTATCTCAATCTGCTAAAAAAAAAATTGTTTATTACAAATGTATTCCCAACATCTCTTTTATTGAATGAGAAAAAAACTGAAAGTCTTTCCTCTAAAATCAGGAATAAGACAGAAATGTCCACTATTATCATTCCTGTTGAATACAGTACTCAAAATTTTAGTCAGGGTAATCAGGCAAGAGAACGAAAGGAAGGAAGGAAGGAAGGAAGGAAGGAAGGAAGGAAGGAAGGAAGGAAGGAAGGAAGGAAAGAGAAAAGAGATATGTACAGTAAAGGAAAAAGTCAAACTACCCTTATCTGCAGATAACACAATCCTTGATACAGAAGACCTAAAACTTCCATGAAAAAATTCCTAAAAATAATAAATTCAGCAAGGTGGCAAAATGCAAAATCAACATACAAAAGTCAGCAGTGCTCCTGTACACCAATAATGAACCCACCAAGAAGGAAATTAGGGAAACAATACCATTTACAATAACTTCAAGAAAAATACAGAGGAATTAACCTAACAAAGGAAGTGAAACTCTAGAAAAGAGAGAACTCTATAAAAAAGAGTTTTTTAGAACTCTAAAAAAGAGAGACAGAGAGATCAAAGAAGATATGAAGGGATCCCCTAATCTTGGATAGGCAAAACCAAGACTGTGGAAATGGCCATAAATTCAAAACTGACATACTGATTTAATGAAATCCCAATCAAAATACGAACAGCATTACCCACAAAACTAAAGAAAACAATTCTACACCTCATATGGAACTGGAAGAGATTCAGAATAGTAAAAGCAATCATGAGCAACAAGAGCAAAGCAGGAGAAATCACAGTCCCAAATTTCAAGCTATACTACAAATCTACAGTGGTTAAAATCAGATATGTGGGCCAGTGGAACAGAATAGAGGCCACAGTAACACCCCCAGAGACATTCATTGACTTCATCTTTGATAAAGGGGCCAAAAACATTCTGAAAAACAGCCTCAACAGTGCAAGGAAAATTGGCTACAAACATGCAGAAGACTGACTCTAGCTAGATCCCTGTCGCTCACCACATACTAAACTAAAATCCAAATGATTCAGAGATCTAAATATTAAAGCAGAAACACTTAACCTGCCAGAAAACGGTAAAATTCTTCAAAATCATAGGCATAGACAACAGAACCCCAACTGTACAAGAAATAACATCAAGAATGAATAAATGGGATTATACTGAATTAAAAGGTTTCTACACAACAAAGAAAACAGAGTGAAGAGACAACATACAAAATGGAAAATATTTTTGCCAGCTACACATCAAAGGACTATTATCTAAAATATATGAAGAATTTTTTTAAAAGCCTCTCTCCTAATATAAAAGGCCCAATAAAAAACTGAGCAACTGAAATGAACAGACACTTCTCGGAAGTATAAATGGACAATAACTACATGACAAAATATTCAACTCTAGCCACTGGAGAAATGCAAATTAAAACAACACTGAGATTTCATCTTACTCCAGAAAGAATAACTATCATCAAGAAATCAAGTAATAACAAGTGCTGGAGAGGCCGCAGGAAAAAAGAAACCTACACATTTGAGGGGAATACAAAAAGTACAACCACTTAGAATTCAATATGGAGACTCCTCAAAAAAAACTAAAAATAGGGCCGGAGATTTAGGTCAGAGGCACAAGTGCCTGCCTGGCAAGTGCGAGGTCCTGAGTTCAAGCCCTGGTACCAAAAAATAAAAATAAAAAACTAAAAACAGAAACTCCATTCAACCCAGTTACTCCTCTTTTAGGTATTTTCCCAAAAGATTCAGGCATCATATTACATTGATACATACACACCTATGTTTATAGCAGCACAATTCATAATCCTGGAAGAAACCTGTATGTTCATCAAAAGATGAATGGAAAGAAAACAGAACACTACTAAATTTGAGTCATTTGTAGGAAAATGGATTTAAATAAATCAGGTAAGTTTAAATGTCATGTGGTTTCTCTTACTATGAGAAACCCAAAGCTTAAATAAAGAGCAAAATAAAGGATATAGACAAAACAGGGAGACAGATCTTTTGAGGGAAACCAAAGAATTAAGATGTATTATGTACATGTACCAGGCCCCCATGAAGAATGTAATCATTACACACAGCAAAATGCACTAATAATTTTTTTAATTTTCTAAAAAAGAAACTGGTCCAGCAACTACTTAAGATTCTTTTCATGTTGAAAAGAAATAATAATGCCTAGTACTATTAGCTTAAAACTTTTCTTAACAAATTGTTAGCATACACTGACTCAAGTCATATACTTTGTAAAGAACATATGAATCAGCATTGATATAAAGAGGCAATCAGGCACATGTATCAGTGTTTTTGCTTCTTTATATATTACACTCTATTTTCTGCTCAGAAGCTGAATCTATCTGCAGAAATATAACACCTCTCTGCTTGGCAAAAGAAGAAAGAAAAGGCAAGTTCAAGTAAGAAGGGGCACAGATCGACAAGAAATTTATTCTGGGTGGGAAGGAAAACATGAGCACATACACTTACTCCTCCTTTTGTATCCAAACAAGCACTGAAAAGGACTGCAGAAAGCCATCTACTGTAGTCCCAATTCTGCATCTAATGCAGGATTCCTATTTGTGGCTACACTGCCACCTAGCCCCTGCCACAGCATTTGCAATGACTGACAGCTTGACCCCTCACCAAGGCAGTTATGTGTCATGGTTCACCAAGTCCTGCCCTAGACTGAGCCCAAAACCTGCCATCCAGTAACTTCTCCCTATCCTCTCTACTCTAATTATGGCTTCTAAATCTACCTGTAATATCCCAAAATAACTCCCAGAACTGCCCCATGAAAATAGCACCAATGGAGATGATGAGTTTTCCTTAAATCTCAGACGAGACATTGGATTTGGAATTTTCAGCAATGCTGGAATGTTTTGGTGACTCTTACAGTCAGACTAAATTGATTTTGCATAAGGAGACTGGCCTGAGTCTCCAGGATCCAAGAGTTGAATGTTACGGTTTGCATCTAGATGTCCCCCCAAGCCCTCATGAACTTAGAGGTAGGGCTACTGAAATTACCCAGAGTATAGGGGCCTTATAGTTTACTTGCATTTAGCAGGTAGGGTTGGTGGGAAGAGGCAGGTCACTGTGGGTGTGACCCAGAAAGGTCTCTCTCCCCTCCCTCCTGTCTCCTCCTCAGGCACCCCGCTTCCCAGACCCCATGCCATGAGCGCCTTTCCTCTCCACAGCCCTCTGCCATGCTGACCTGTCTTTGAGCCACCCAAACATGTAAGGACTATGTTGGGGCTCATTTAAATGTCCCCCCAAAACCTCATGCAGTCACCGAGGCACCTAAATCTAGTGTTTGTGATTGGTTCATTGTCTAGCACTACCCAGGGGTGGTAGCCTGCATACAATATAAGGGAGAAAAGGAAGCACGCTTTCTCCTTTTTTGCCCTTTTCACTCTTGTTGCTTGTGGCCGCCATGAATGGCTGCCCCTCAGCCACACCACCGTGCCTTGGAGCCAACTAAGTATGGACTAAAACCTCCAAAAACTATAAGCTAAATAAATCTTTCCTTCCCTAGTTTTTGGCGTCAGGTATTTTGTCTCAGCAACAAAAAAAAGTAACCAAGACAGACACTTATAAAATGTGAGCCAAAATAAACATCCTCCTTAAATTGTGGGTGTCAGGTATTGTGTCCTAGAAAGAAAGAAAGTAAAACAAAGCTTGTAAGAAAAGCTGATAATGAGCTAGAAGTATACACACCATCTGACTTGCCTTTCTGCATTATGTATACAAAACCAGATTGGTGAATATCTTGCTTAGATTCAAACCTCAGTTCTGATGCTTCAAAGATCATGATTTTCCCATTACTCAAGTTTAATAAAAGTGCTTTTTTGTATTAAAGAAATGTCCAAAGACCTTTCCCATTACGTAAACAAAATTTGAGGCATTCGATGATTCCTGTTCACAATTTATCAAAGGAAAGGCCCCATACAGTTTCTTTTCTTCAACACTTAGCACAAGGTGGGTAGGGGCATTGACTCTCTTTTACAAACTCTTTTGGCCTCTACAAAATGCTCTAAGGCAGTTACTGTCCCCAGAAATGAGCTAAGATTTAATCTACTTTTTCTACCAAGAAACAGCACCTCCAGAGTCCCTGTATAAACTCTTGACAATAATGTACTTACCACTGGTTTTACCACTAAAATGAAATATCAGATTTCTAGTATAAATATAGCCTAATCTGTATGCAGACCACATATTTTACAAAGCCCATATTCGTTTCCATAGAAAATATTATTAATATATCAAAATAAAACAAGTTTTATAAAGTACCTCCCAGATTCTAAATGAATGCACTGAACATCAAATTTAAATAGGTGTTTGTCCTTAAAAGAGTAAAAATAAAAACATTTGAGAATGATTAGTTTGATGCTTGTAGGTAGGCTCCCATGAAATAATATAAAAAAAGGGAGATTAACAGAAGAGGGAAGGCCAAATTAAACAAAGTTAAAAAAAAAAAGAATTTCAAGAAGCAATCTGGTAAAGTTAATAGATTTTCTGTTAAATTCCTATTAGAAAAGGAAAATGAGTTAAAAGTAATAAAAGAATAATCCAAAATATGGAACCTTTTCTTTCCTTTCAATATGCCCTGAGGAATAGAGAAGTTTCTACATTATAGGATTTAACTGAGGGAAGTGGTAAAAGTCAAACAAATTTCTTGCTTATAGAAAAGATCACTGGAAAACATGGTAATCAGACAAAAGGGTTAAAAAAAGAAAAGGAAAAGGAGCTTACAAGAAATAACAAGAAAGCCAGGCATGGTGGCATATACTTATAATGTCAGCACTTGGGAGGCTGAGGCAAGAGGATTGTTGCAAGTTCGAGACCAGCCCAAACTGCATAGTGAGACCCTGTCATGTATTATCAGGTATTCTAAAAATACAGAAGGGGTTGCAAACTACAGAAATGGTTCAATCCAAACTAAGATCTGTTTTTGTAAAATGACAATTAAGAAGCACTACATTTTTCCAAGGGGTGGATGTGACAGAAACCACAAGTGGCCTGAAAAGCCTAAGAATTTATCATATGACTCTTTACAGAAAAATATTTTCCACCCCTAGTTTAAGAGATGAAGGCGCACAAAACTGGGATAGTAATAAAATAGAAATGGTGGCTACTGGAACAGAGAATCACCAACTATTTCAGGACCAAGGGAAGGCTCCAAAACAAAGACAAGACGCTGTACCAATCTGGTAAGAAGAAACAATAACTTGTCTGTTAAATGGCATTGTTTATGGAGGGTTTTGAGCTAAATCAGGAAATGCCTCAAACAAGTACCCCAAAAAGACAGTGCTCCTCAGTCAGATGTACCACGGCACCTAATCATGCTAAGAACTGTGTGAACAAACCATCACTACTGTTTCCTGTAGTGCTGAAGGAAGGCAAATTAAATTATGATCTTCTGTGAAGTCCAACTCAGTGAACAATGAGCAGGGGAGGAAAATCACGAAACTGTAGACACCAGGAATACTATAGATTACAGGTGTCTGCAGACTGGCTACAACAGCAGAAGGCAAAATGCCCAAAGCACAGAAGAATGCACTCAAGTGAAAAGAAATCAGTCCATAGTAAACACACCAAATTCAAAGCATTTAACAACCATTTACACTTCACCTACAGTACAAGTACAGTCACATTCACCTCACTTAATCTTAACAACTGCAAATTATCAATAGGAAAACTGGAAATGAAAGAGGCTTAAAAGTCCAAGATCAAAAAATGGCTAAGAGAACATTTATTCATTCCAGTTCTTAAAGTAAATATCTGAGCATGGAAATTGCAAAACAGTTATATCGTGAATGATCTTTCCACTAAATTGAGCTCTCAAAATATTTTTAAGATACATGCTAATTTATTTCACTTATACTACTAGTTTCTCTTTGTTCATTGAAAAAAAATGATTTATCATCTGACCCTATACAGAAAAAAAATTTGCCTTTTGTCCTTTTGTTTCCTCTTTGTAAGTCTTTTTTGTACATGACTTGTACTGAGTAGTATTTTGACCATTCTTCTAAAATCATGATACAGTGTATTAACTATTGTTATCCTCTATTTTGTTATGAAATTGTTTTTAATAGAAAAGAGCTTTTCACATTTTATTAATACCTATTTGTATTATACTAAAATAAAATTTAAGAAAACAACAATGCAAAACATTAAAAAATAAAACTGAGCTCTCTTTTTCCGTCTAATTCACCGTGGACACTCCTGCCTCAGAGCTTTCCTTCCTCCCTAGACATCCATGTGGTTTAATCTCTCACCTCTGTGTCTTTAATATCTCTTTTTTTAATGTCCAAAAAGTACATCACTGCTGAAAAAGAATAATGGGAAAAATCCAATCACAACAAAAAGAAGGAAAAACTGTATTATCAAAAATCACAACAGAAAAGATCAATAAAGCCAACCAATGGTTCTCTGAAAACATGTAAATCACCAGAGAAGGCTCAATAGAAAAGGAGTGAAAGGAAGAGAAAGGAAAAACAGTATCAAGAATTAAAAAGACCTCCAGGGATTTAGTTCAGTGGCATAAGTGCCTGGCTGGAAAATGCAAGGTTGTGAGTTCGATCCCCAGTACCAAAAAAAAAAAAAGAATTAGAAAGACCAAAAACGTAATGACAATTATGACTGGGAAAGGAGAGGGGGTCCTGAGATTGAACTCTCAGCTATGCTACACACCAGACCTTTTTTATTTATCTTTTAATTTTGAGAAGCGGTCTCGTTAAGTTGTCCAGGCTGGGCTCAAACTTGTGAGTCTCCAGCCCTAACCTCCCAGAGTACTATGTCTAGTTACTTTTCTTGTTGCTGAGACAAAGACCCACAAGATAAGGAGGAAAGGTTTATTTCAATGAGCAGAGGTTTCAGCCCATAGTCACCTGGCTCCAAGGCAGGATGGCGTAATGGAGGGACACCACAGAAGAAAAGCCATCCTTGGAGTGGCAAGGCAGAAGGCCACAAGCAGCAGCAGCCTCCCTTTCCCTTTTATCTCATCCAGTGATGTTACCCACACCCGGGGTGGGCCTTCCTATTACCCACAGCCAGAGCCAAGCTAACTCAGTCAGACCCTTCATCCCAGCGTCACAAGTCCTCAATCACTGATGGTGAAACTTTTAGAACTTTCCATGCTACAAAACAACCTGCTGTGGCACACATGCCATTGGTTCCTCTTACTGCCCTGGATCCAGTCAGTTCTGAAAAGCCCAACCTACAAGGGCATGAAACTCTGAGGGAACGTCTAGATATAAGCCACAGCTGAGAATGCACATGTCCAACAGAGGACTGTGATTTAAGAGATGACAAAAGGGTATCAGAAATAATTTCATGCTAGCAAGTTTGAAAACTTGGGTGAAATGAGTAACTTTAAAAAATGTATTAAACTACCAAGTTTGGCCAAAAGAAAATCTAAAAGTTGAAAGGCACTATAATCACTAAATAAATTAGTTGCTTTAAAAAGTCCTTAAAAGATAGCATTGGACTTAAGACAATACATGAACACTTTCGTTCCAAGAATCCAGTAAGTACAGACAGCTAAATTTAGTGTCACAATCTTACCGAAGTCAACCAGAAACTGGAAAGAATACTCTTAACTCATTTCAAAAGGTCATATAACCCTAACATAAAAAAGAAACAAATTATAATACTGAATAAAGAATCCCCGAGTCCTTCTCAACAGACAGAAAACCATTTTTCATCTCTATGTTACGGTTACGGAAGAAGTGCACTTGACCCCATTTCTGCTACTCACCCACACATTAGGACCCTGTCGGACACTTCAGCTGAAGAGAGCCCACGTTCTCAACTCCATTAACTCTGACAGGGTTCTGAGGGAACCCTGTAAATTCTTCAGGAACCCAAAAGCCAAACTCTGAAGCAGAGGTTATTCATGTTTCTTATTCTGAAAATTTCGCCTACTAGTGATTTCTTTTTTATTTTATACCAAAGTTAACACCTGGTACTGGAAATATAGCAGTATTCTATGGTGTACCCTACATGTTAGGTACGAGGTACTCCTTAAATTTTATGTGCATGTTTTAAATACTTACATACATAAAAATTTTAAATAGTGAACTGTGCATATAATGTGCTATCACTACTTAAAAAAAAATACATGTGCACATTTGCTTACACATGCACATAATATCCTTGAAAGATTAAAGAAGAAAGGCATCATACTGACCGCCTCTCGTAAAGACAGCTGTCTAGATGGGGACAGGAGGAGGAAAGAGATCTTTTAAAGCTTATGAATTTCTAATACCGTGAATTTCAAAGGCATGAATGCATACATACATAAGCAAATAAATGAATAAATAAAACTACTCCTGTGATTTTGGTAAATCACGACTCCAAATCTTTTAAAATATGAATACCTTATAACGCTGGCAGAATCAAATAAGATTTGAAAAGGGCCATTTGAAATGTATCAAACATTATGCATATCTGAAAAGTATTATTACTAGTACAAAAAAATTCCATTCTTGCTTTTCCTTTCTTTTCACACTAAATACAAAGTGCCATTTCTTCTCAGTAGTTTAGTTAGCAGTTAGGAAAATGCCTTAAACTAATTCACGCAAAGTTATTTAGATTTAACAAACACCTAATGAAGCCAGCAACAAGTTCAATGCTAGAATTTTTCACACAATTAAATCCCTCACAATCAGTTCTAAGTGAATAATAAAACCTGACTGTTGATTGCCACTAATTTAACAAAGACCCATAAAAGGACCCATCCTAACCTATCCAACCTTACAGCAAATTCACCCAGTACAGAAATCAGGAAGACAAAGTGCCTGTCCTCAGGGATCCCACAGTCTGCTAGTGGTCCCAAGAGTAAAACCAAAGTGCCATGCAAAAGTTTTTCAAAACTGCTAAGCATGGTGGTCCACAAAGCTGTAACCTCAGCACTCAGGAGGCTGCAACCGGAGGCTTGCCGGAGTTCAAGGCCAGCTGGGGCTACATAAGAGAGCTCAAAGTAAGCCTGGGCTACATAGTGAGACCATCTCAAAAGAAACAAAACAAAAAAAAATTTTCAAAACCAGGGAAGAACACAGGATATGGTCACCTAATTCAAAGGGACTTTGAAGAAGGCAAGAGCTGGTGACTTCTAAGTCACGCTTCATCTAAGTCTAGAAGGAGTAAAAGCTGAACAAACAGATGAACAAGAATGGACAACAAAGGTGTATTGAGGACAAAACATATGAGAAAGTGTCAAATAACCATGCATTCAAGAATGCCAAGAGGTTGTGAGATTTGCATCTTAAAAACCTCTCGAAAGAAATCTTCATTGGCAACTATCACAAAACTGTAAGAGGTTATTCCTGAATAAAGGAGCCTCTCATGGCTAATATCCAGAAAATATTTTGGATAAAATAATGCTTAACAGTATTGATTTCCCACTATCAGAAGAAAAAAGAAACTATACAATTATCTTTCCATTGAGATCGAAGGGACCACAGTAAGAATTTACTAAATCTAAGTATTTTTAAAGGTCTACTATAAATACCAAATTACTGTGACCTCTGCAAAGAATGGCAAGTAGAAAAAGATACAGAAAGTACTTCTTTGGTTCTTTTTAAACAAGTATATGAAGCTTCCAGAAAGGAGGTTACAGATATATAGCATTACTCTGTTTTCACAAAGGAAAAGACCTCATTCTACCTTTGAGGAAGAGATTTGTCAGAGTGCAATTCTGTCCAGGAATCTGTCAAAGTAGAAAATGGCACCACAAATGACACAGATGTCAGAGTAGGCAGCTTATCAATGTTACCTGTCATACTGCACACCTATGTAATTCTCTGACCAACTCTGAGATATTTATGTAACTCAGGGAAAAAAGGAACAGCACCTCCAAAGAGGAAATAACATGAAAGACAGAGGAGGAGAGACCATTTCCATACATCACATCACAAAGTTCAAAAGGAATACTTTGAAGATTTTTGTAACTCACCTGCACTGGCATTTTGCTTCGTGATTCTACAGGCTCTTCAAACCATCCTGGGCAGACTTTGACTAGATACAAGATATATAAAAAGTACTGAGATTAAGGAGTCTCACTGTATAACCTGCTCTGTCCAGAGAAATAGCTGATGGCTACTGTGTAGCAGTAATGTCAGCCTCGGGCAGATTAGAAATACTGCTTTAAACAGAGGGAATATGGTAAGGAGAACACAGGGTTTAAGAAATACAATTTCTATAAAGGAGGTGCTTTATTCAAGTTTTAAGACTAAGCAGAAAATCTATTCCTATAAGTCACAATGGTCACAGACTACTGAAACCCCACTTACGGAGTCACATTTCTTGAATCCTCAACTACCCACATCTAGGTACAAATTTGAAAGGTAAATAATAGCAAACACAATCATCACAAACCCATGCAGAGGCCATAGTAAAAACACAGGGTCCCTCAGGAAGGAAGAAAAAGCATTTCAGAGGCAAAAATAATTCATAACTTAAATTACAATTAATAAATCATAAGTGAATGAAAATAGAAACAGCAAAAAAGATATAGTACATTCAATAAAGTTTTCATGCTTTGCTCAAAAGACATTACATATTTTTATCTCACATTTAGAACTTATTCCTACATTAGATACAGGTGTTGTAAGTGTATTGTTTCCTATTCCAGGAGGTGGAAAAGCAAATGTAAAGTTAGGAGCATTTAACAGTAGGGCTCATTAACCAGACAGCATTCAGAAGCAGTAACGAACAGCCTGAAGAGGCAAAAGAAAAATTACATTTTAAAAAATATATATATATATATATCCGGATATTTAGCTCAGTGTCATAAGCACCTGCTTGGTAAGTGCAAGGTCGTGAGTTTGATCCCCAGTACCCCCCCAAAAAAGAAAAGAAACCAAAACACAAAGCAGAATGGAGCCTTTAAGTGTAGCAGTGAAACCACCACCACACCAACAGCTCTAAGAACATCAGAGCTCTGCACATATGTGTGCCACACAATGGATAAAGTCCTTGTCATGGGCCTGTGCTCTGCCATTCAGGCTCCCCGCAGCTCACCTTTACCTGGGAAATCAAGGTAATACTTCCCTGCCCACTACACCAAACAGAGCTACCACGAAGAGCTGAGGAGGAAACTATGTAAAAAAGTTATGAAAGCTGTTAAAAGATTATTAATACATTTCGAGAAATTTGACATTAAGAGTATGTTGCTGGGTGTGGCGATGCATGCCCATAATCCAGCACTCTGGGAGGCTGGGGCAGGAGGATCACAAGTTTGGGCAATATGGTCAGAATCTGTCTCAAATATAAAATAGAATAAAGAAAGGCTGGGAGTACCCTAGTGTAAAGTTCCTGGTTCAATTCCAAGCGTCACCTAAAAAATTAATATGATCTGTATGTTCTACTTAAAGCAAGGAAGTATGCAATGTATTTAAATAAATTTCCATTTAAATGGCTAAAAATAATCACTTAATTGAAAAATTGCACTTCTCTTCAACAGAAAATTAACTTACACGGTATCACAGTTACCCTTTCTCCCAAAATGCTGGGGGGTTTTATTTTTAACTATTAGCAAGAGAAAGCTTTAAACCAGGAGGAAGATTTTAGCTGATCTCTAAAATCCAGACAGATTATATGGCATTTCTTTTGACAGGAAAGATATTTTGAAATGCAAAAAGATAAAATACATGTCATGGATATTCATATCTAAAACTAGAACATGAAATAATTACCTAATGTAGTTATATTCCAGAGCATTATTTTTTCAAACTGTAGGTCACAATCACTAGGAGATTATGAAGACAATTTAGTGGATCACTATCAACATTTTTTTAAGAACAAGGCTGGAAAAGATTAGAGTGCACTATACTTAAGAAAGTTAAGCATCATTCCAAAGAACTCTGATTTACTTAACAATACTATCTGCATGTGCACCAGTGCTGGGGAACAACATCAACTTACTTCTTACACAAAGTACAGTCCAAAAAATCTCAGTGTCACCAGAAAACCAACAAGCAAACAGGATAAAGGGCAGTACTGTTTCAAAAAGCTGTGAGGCATCCCAGGACCCACTAATGATCCTGCCTCTATCCCCCACCTGCTGTGTATGTGTCCTGGAGCACAGCAAGGCGACTCAAGTTCATAATAACCCATCACATATTTACAAAGAACTAGAACAGTGCAGTTCAAGGCTACAAACACAAAAAACAATAAGGAAATGGAAATGCTAATTGTCCTGATTTATCAGTACACATTGTACAGTAAATGTGTCCTGAAATATCACACAATTATTGTGTTAAAAGTTTCTAAAGAGATTAATCACAGGGGAAAAAATGGAAGGCAGAAAAACTGATTCAGAGCAATTATGTTTCAACCCATGGTTGCAGACTTTAGAGATGAAAAGGGGCCACAAAGTGAAGCATGAGGTCTGCTTCTCTAAGCTAGAAAAACAAGGGAACAGGTTCTCCCCCAGAGCCTGAAGAAAGGAGCACAGCCTTACTGACTCAAGAGATTTATGTCAGGTTTCTACCCTGCAAGAACTGTCAAGCAACAATTTATGTTGTTTGAAGCCAAAATGAAACACACACACACACACACACCTCCAAAAAAAGTCATTAGACAGTCATTCTTGAGGAGGGTAAAAGGTAAAATATTTAAGGTATTTGTCCTAATAATAAAAAGGGCAATTTATAGGGAGGCAACTGACAGGAAAAACACTGAACTAATTTAAAAGAATCCACCTCATTAAACCTCTGGTTTAATTCCTCATCTCCTTATCTGATAAAACTATTAAGATCCCATCCAACCATAATACTCTCTGATTCTAATGCACTTTATAATAATTAAGTCTTGACATGAATACTCAGTTTGTAATTAAAAGCTTCTGGTTTGTACTAACTAAAACTTTATCTTTTAAGAAAATTACAAAGTAATAACTGTGATGGTTGTTCTCCTTAACCAACTTGACTGATTTGAGAGACATGCTGAAGATAAAAAAGCACACTTCTGGATGTGTAAGTGGGACATGTGGCAAAGCCTTGGGGGG
This sequence comes from Hydrochoerus hydrochaeris, assembly GCA_004027455.1. Taxonomy (NCBI): domain Eukaryota; kingdom Metazoa; phylum Chordata; class Mammalia; order Rodentia; family Hydrochaeridae; genus Hydrochoerus; species Hydrochoerus hydrochaeris. Next base: position 469,252 of record PVLA01000545.1, on the reverse strand, counting down.
ACTATACCTGGTCCCTGGCTCCTTCCTTTCTAGCGGTTCCCCTGCTCTCTGCTTCCTGGAGGACACGAATCGAGAGCTTTTCTCCATCACATCATCATGTTTCCACCTTGGAGGAAGCTGACCATGGTGTGAAACTTGAAGACTATCAGCTGAAATAAAACACTTCCTCCTTTAAATTGTGTATGCCAAGCATTTTGCCCCAGCAACAGATAGGTAATATATCCCAGTAAATAGCAGATTTTTAAATAAAAACTCTGGCTTAATTTTCTGCATATCTGCATTTGCCACACCCAAAAGGTCTAGCTGGCCAGGTAAAATTTACCCTCAGGCAAACATGGCAACTACAAAAAGCACATGGAAGTTCATGGAAGGAGTTACATAACCACCATATAGTTTTCATGGTACCACGCCCCATTGAAAAGTTAAACATTAGGAGGCTGAGGATTTAGTTCAGTGGCATAAGCGCCTGCCTGACAAGCAAGATGTTGCAAGTTCAATCCCCAGTACAAAAAAAATAGTTAAATGTTAAAAAATTACATAATCATTGAGATACGTTTAAAACAATTGTAATCAGTAGTGATTTTGTTAAAAACAATTGTAATCAGTAGTGATTTTTTTTTGGTACTGGGGATCAAACTCACGACCTCGTGCTTGCAAGGCAGGTGCTTATGCCAGTGAGCTAAATCCCTGGCCAGTAGTAAATGTTTTATAGAATAAAAGATTTGATGTAACTAAAATTCATTCTTGTGTTTTTCCATAGTATTTTTAACTATTTTGGCATTGTTACTTAATTTTTCCATAAAGATATCAATTATTTCCACATGACTTTCCTATTATTTCATGCTCCTGGCTACCTGTTCATATGCACCTCTGCTATATACTCTTAGGATCGGTTAACACTTTCCTAGGTCTGTACCCATTTTCCTCATGCTTAAAGCTTTATCTGCAAGAATAATAACCATACTAGGTATAATGGTATACATCTGTATTGGGCTCGAGGTGTAGCTCAGTACCTAGGCTATGGGCTGAATCCCGTGTGTGTGTGTGTGTGTGTGTGTGTGTGTGTGTGTGTGTGTGAGAGAGAGAGAGAGAGAGAGAGAGAGAACAAGTAACTGCAAGATCTCATAAACAGATACAAAATACTTAGTAGAATGGCTCTGACTGGAAATGAGACACATCTTTAGAAGAGTTTCCTCACATAAAGAGGTTTATTTTACATATAATGCTATATATGAGGACACTTCTGCAACTAGATAAAATCTGTCTCTCTTTAAGCCAAAGACTTCTGTCTCTTTCTACTGGGGCATGCCTTTCATACGGAAAATGTATAAAAAGGAATAAAATCAGACCCAACAGTCCCAGGCATTTGATCCCTGAAATGTAGTCTGGATCCCATCATAAAACAGTCCTAAGGAAAAATACTAAAAAGAATTAAGTATCTGCAAACACACACACACCACACACCACACACCACACACCACACACATAATGGTTTTTTATCACATCACAAGTACAAATCAAGAGGAAGAATCAGCAAACCTATTATCTGTTCTCTAAATCAGTATCACCTAGCGTATTTCTCTTGTTCCACAGGCCGGTATCTACCTTAGAAAACACAGTCTCCAAAATCAAACCACTCTGATTGAAGTGGACACACGGGCCAGTCCAAATGACCAAGGTATAGAAACAGAATAAATTCACATTTTGCTGAGTTCACTTTTTCCTGAACTTGCTTTTCTTTCATCAATTCTTATCTACTTTGAAATATGCAGCAAGTAAACTATCAACTTTACCAAATAGCTGATGCTATATCACAAACAATATATAGTAGAGTGATTTTTATTTATAAAACTCACTTTGGGCATTCATGCTAATTAGATCATATTGCTACTTTTCACCATTAAAGGGCTAAAGAAAACACAGGACTAGGAAATACATGTCAAAAATATGTACCAATAAAAAAGAAAGTACCAATCTCTGTGAAGTGTTTTCAAATATTTACTACAAGAAAACTGAAGAAGTGAAGAAGATCCATTTGTGCTAACAGGTACTGAAGTCATTATTTAAAAATCAAATCACAAACTGTAAGTCCTGGTAAGTGCATGACTTTAAGTCCAGCACTTGGGAGGTTGAGGCAAGAGGATCACCGCAAATTAACTGAAGGCCAGCTTGGGCTGCATAATGAGTTTAAGGCCAATCTGAACTATGTGGTGTGACCCTGTATCCAGGGGGTTAAAAAAAAAGGTAAACTTCTGATGAAAGAATGATGAGACTGGGAATAAATAAGCAGGCTACTGATAAAAGGAAAACCCAAACCTGACTGTGCTGGTAAATGTCTTTATTATTACTATCCTAGTAAAGAACAACATGCTTTACAAGGTATCTTAGTTACTTTTCCCTTGTTGCTGAAACAAAGTAACCGGCACCCAAAGTTAAAGGGGGAAAGGCTTATTTGGCTCAGTTTGTAGAGGTTTCAGTCCCTAACTGGCTGCCTGCAAGGCAGAGTAGCAATGCAAAGAAACAGCTCATGGTACTGAGAAGGTAGCAAAACGACAAGGGACAATACAAGCCTCTTTCTTTCTGTTCCTCATATGATATCTAGGCTGCTGGGATTAGGGCAGTACCAAACCAAAATGTGGACTGATTTAGTGATCAGCCACCTTTAAACCTAGCAGCCTTAATTCCAGCATTGCACCGTGAATCACAATCACACACTCTAAGTTCAGCCACCTCTGAAAAAGCCCCACCTATGACCTCATGAGGCTCTAGGGGGATATCTAGACACAAGCCATAGCACAGGGAGTGAATGGGAAACTGGACAATGTTGACAGCCATAAAACCCACCTTAGGGAAACCTGCCCATGAGTGAGAAAAACACATCAGCCTACACAAATGGGATTTCTAGGAACAATTTTTAATTATATAAAATATATTTAAAGTTTTGCAACAAATTTTGGATTTTTTTTTTTTTGAAGGGGGTGCCAGGAATCAAACTCAGAACCTTGAGTTTGTCAGGCAGGCCGTGTGCCACAGTGTGCCATATCCCTGGCCCCTTGGATTTCTCTTAATGTACTGAAATATATGAAATTTTTTGTATAAAACTGCAAAATAAAAACAGAACCTATTTGTTACAGATACCAATTGAAAGTGTAAGAAGATCATTCAAAGTGATAACATTTTTGATTAATAAAATTAGCACATATAATTTGTAACAGCTAGATATTGGAAACAACATATATGTCCATCAACTGAAGAATGGCTAAAAAAGTTGTGATATTTTTATACAATGGAGTACTATACTACTCAGCCATAAAAAGGATAAACTGAAGATGTTTATAGGTAAATGGAGGCAACTAGAGGCCATGTTCATAAGTGAAACAAATCAGACTTGCATGTATAGATATATTGTCTCCCTAGTGCAAGAAGCTGAAATAATGTTTGTGTATATATAAATGGGTACTTAAGATAGTTATACTATTAATTTCTCTTAGTTCACTGAAAAGAAGTTTGTGCTAATATTGATTGCTTAGGCAATTAAATGCAGATATCTTATACTCTGAGTAGCTAATTTAAACATAACCATATGCAACATATTAACCACTGTTAATCTCTAATTACTGTGTTTTGAAATTGTTATTTTTTCTTCTTTAAAACAAAATTTAAAAAAATAAAATTTAATGCTTAGCATAAAACACAAATACTACTGTTTTTAAAAACTACAAGTTTTTTTAAAAATCCACAAGTACAAATACATTCTAAAACTTAAAAAAACTTATTTAAATGGCCAGGATGAAAAAAGAAAAAAGTCAGACTAGCATTAAAGAAAAAAATATAGAAAACATATACAAAATACACAGAACCAGGTAAATGACACCTATTTGCAACAGTCATGCTAAAAATTAAGCTCTTAAAAAATGTATCCCACACCTTCTATCAACTCACCCAACATTTTCTGCATCTTCATCACACTCAGCTTTATATTTGCAAGGTCCACACTTGGAATGTTTTCTGTGAGCTTCTGCCCCTGAACCTTCCTCTTCTGTTTAAAAAGAAAAGTTAAACTTTCAACCAAAGTGGGCAGGCATCTCCTTTGCAAATATACTTCATGTTTTCAGTAGTCATTGATATCACCTTTCTAGGGAAAATGTGCTCAAATTCTTGAAAACTGTCACTTCCAAACTATGTCAATGATGAGTCCAAAAACTTTGCCAATCCTGCAAACAACATAATCTGTGGTGCAAGTACTGCTACTAACAAAATAATTCTTTAAAATATGTATGCACAAGCAATATAATACGTTTGATAATAAACTGCTCTTAAATTACCATGTAACACTGAATAAGATGAAGAAATGAGCAAAACAAGAGTTCAACAACATCTCACACACAAAAAAAGCAATAAATTCAGTCATGATTATCCTCTTAATGAAATAAATCTGTACAATGCTGATTAACAAATAAGTGTGTGAACAAAGTACAATATAACTTTTATCTTTTCCTTACATCATTTTCACACTTTTGGTTTTCCAGCTACATAAAAACTTGTAGTTCCAGTGTGTAAAAAACAAACAAAATCAAAAAAGCCTCCAAATTTTAACACAGAAAGATCTCTTTATAGATTTTTCCCCTTTTTCAGCCAACAATACCCACAGCAAAAGTATATGGATCTCACAACCTGGCAACAAAAGCCAGCAAATACCACTATCCATATCAGCTCACATCCTACACTAAGGGAGATCCTACATGTGTTGGCCTCAACTAGAATACATCCTAACTGCACAGGGAGGTCAGACCAAATGCCAATTTAAGGATTTCCATTTACTACAGAGATTTCCCAGTTGGTTCCAGGGATCTCAATTATGGAACAAGAGATGAAGAGAGAAGAACAGGAGGAGAAGAAAAGGGATGGAGAAAAGGAACTGAAGTAGGAGATGATAAACATAGAGCTTTTGCAAATGGGAAATGAACCAAAGAAAGGAGCAGGCAGGGAGAAGTGTAGGGAGTGAAAAAAACAGAAGAATTAAGATGTATTATGTGCATATACCAACTCTCCACAATAATTGTAATCATTATGTACTGTAAGCATATATTAAATTTCAAAAAGAAAAAATATGTACAGAGCTATAATATAATACCATTTTGGTAATGCTTCCAATCTTCTGATGCTTGGTGCTAACCTACACTTAAAGTTCTCCCCAAAATTCTTATGAATAAACCTCAAATCAAGAGATCATAACCCTAAGTAATTCTGAGACCTTAGAAACATCACAGGATCTAGAATTACTAGCAAACCACAAGCTCACCAGGGTTTATTAATGTAATCACACCACCGAGCCTTTTAACTCATACCCCCTAAAACAATGGCCAAACTACTTCTTGAAGGGAAGATATCTAGTACTGTATTATGTTAGCAAATTTTGAGATCAATTCTGATCTCTTTATTACAGCAACATTGACAGTTTCTCACTGAAACAGGCCACAGGAGTTAGACCACACGAATTCTTAAAACCCTTTCTACCTCTGAGATCTAGAATTCGTTATCTGATTCTTTACACATGAAGCTTGTACATGTCCACTTAAATCAAATTCTACTGTTCAAAAACTTTAATCACTTCATTTTAAGCTGCAACTATATTCCACAAACTTCTTCCTCGTGATTGTTCTATTTTCCAGAAAACCTTCAGAATTCCTTCCAAACTAAAATTTTAGAAATCTGTGAAACGCAGAGCAAGGAACAACATGCAATAAAGATTTTATATGGAGTTCAAAGGGTCATAACTATAATTTATGGAGTGAATTCTCCTAGCATGAATGTTCTTTTTGTATATCCTCACATTACCTCAAACATTACTTTGTACACAGGAGATAATAAGAATTATAGCCTCCTTAGACTATGAAACAGATGAGTCATTCTCAGGTCTGATCATTTAAACACTATGCTATTGTAAATATTAATTTTTTAAACACCAAGAATAATTAATTCATGTATTTGTAAAATAAAGTTAAAAAAGAATGTTTTTAAAAAATTAAAATAAACTTTAAATTCCACCAGACTTGCTCCAAAAGTTTTCCATTTTCTATGTACAACTCAGTTGACTCATTTGGGGGGGCAGGGGGAGGCATGGTTACTGGGAACCAAACTCAGGACCTTGTGCTTGCCAAGTAGGTACTTAAGCCACTGAGCTATATATATCCTCGGCCCTCACTTGAGTTATTTTTAACCCTGTAACTTAAAAATCCAACAGAAGCCATAGCAATTTCCCCTTAATCTGACAAGAAACCTTCAGTGAAAAAACCGCATGACACAGAGTGTCTGAAGTAAAGGAGGACTGAGCTTATGAGGACAGCCAAGGGGCAAATAGTTTCTTTCTAGGGAAAAGAACTGACTGTGCTGATGAATGTGGAACTCTGTGAATATACAGAAAGCTCTGACTTGCACATTTTAAATGGGTGAATCCTGTGGTTTATGTATTACATCTCAAAGTTGTTAAAAAGAAAAGTGAAAGAAAGCAACTGCCCTTTAAAAAACTTACCTCCTTCCCCAGATCCAGAGCCATTATCTGAGAAAAAAAAAAAACAATGAACATAAACATATTTCCTGGAAATTTCACCTTTCAAACAGTAAAATTTCACACCAACAATAAAACCATGAAACGCATTATCACGTTTTCATATTCATGACATTTAGCAGTGTATTCTTTGTTTTTATATTACAAAACATAAATTAATTAGGTAAACATCTGTCTGATGTTTCTTTGTATCCATTCAAGAAATATCTGCATACTTTGCACAGAGCAAAAACTAATAAATATTGTGAACAGCTACATATAAATCATTTTAATTCATTCACCTATAAGGCACAAGAAAAATTTTATTTTGTTAAAACTTTGAAAGGTATAATGAATAAGTTGTTTTTATTAAAAAGGAAGGAAAAGAGCTTTGAGTCTTACTATATAAATCTTAATAAAATTTCTGAGTAAAGACCAAAAGCCAATAGGTTTAAAAAACAAAGGTCCAAGGCCTCTTCTGGAAGGAGAACCTTGGGCTGAGGTTTTCCTATTACTGATGAAATTAATTTCTGCTAGGAAATCTGATAACAAGCAATCTCAGTAAGAAGGCAGCCTAAAACCTAACTAATGTAAAAAGTTTATTCTATGTTTAAAAAAAAAAACCTAACACCTTGTACAGAGCATGTTGAATCATCAGCATTAAGTTAAAAATACATAAATAAAAAGCAAAGATGGCAGATGAAGAATCTGACACTTTGACCAACACTTTCTAAGAGAAAAGATAACCTAATAATAAAGAGAAACCATTCCAATCTTCAAGGAGTTCTCTGGAGAGTAAGACAGGCAAAACCCAGACAGTACCGCTCCTCCCCCTCCAGGCTCCTTCAGAATTTCCATAGATGGTAGAAACAAGAGCAAGTAGAAATATATATAGTAATCAGAAATAAATGTTTATAAATATATATACTGTATAACATATAACAAATGTATGTGTGTGTGTATATATATATATATATCTCCAATTGCAAAATTCTTCATGAGCTTTTATGAAAGTCTTCAACTGTGTTCAATTTTATTTCATCAACCATAAAATGACATTTTCTCTAAGTAAGGAGGAAAAGAAAAAAACCCAAGACAAGAAATGAAAGATTTTTATTTTAGCGTGTATGTGTCTGTTTGACAGAGTCTCACTGTAGTTCAAGGTGGCCTTGAACTCACTATGTAGTCCAGGTTACAAAATGACCCTCCTGCCTCAGCCTCACGTACTGGGATTATAGAGGCATGTGCACCAAGCCCAGCTATTTTTCAGTGTTTTTATGATCAACCTTTTCTTAGGCAAGCAAACACTCCTTTGTTCCTTCTATTTCACATCTACTGACAGGGTACAAATTAGGTGCCAGGAATAAAACGACAAAGAAGACACAGTTCCAGTGCATGAGCACTTATTCCCAACTATTTTTTCAACCCATGTCCAACTTCATTCAACATAAAAATCCTGCATCTCCCTTGGTCATTTACAATTCTAAATAAACAAAATGCTACGACCACACTGATAACGGGAGTTTTGTAGACTGCACACAGTAGACAACACACATGCCTGTTTCAGTCTACAGCCCCCATCCCAGCCCTGAGAATACATTACACTACTCTAGACAGGAAATGTTTATTTTGAAAAATCACTGATCTGGGAAGGAGGAAAGTGTGACAGGCAAATACAGTATTCCACATGCACAGAGATACAAGATATGGAAACACTGTCCTGAGATGTCACAAAGAAAATTTTCAGAGAAAAAGTTTAAGACCAATCTTAAAAGTGTAAGCAAAGAGTTTCCAGCGTATACAGTGTAAGCAAAGTATTGTATAATACTTCTAACTTATACAACAAGAAACGTGAAAGACCAAATGACATAAAAACACTGGCCCACTCAGCAAATAATAAAAGCAATATAGTACTGTATAGCTTAGTACTTAAATCTTTATTAACAGCTTCAGGAGATAATATCCATTTAATGATTTAGGCAACTGGTGCTCAAAGAGGCTAAGTGACTTGTTCAAGGGTACAGTAACTTCAAAGCCAGGTCTTCTACCTCTGGTGCAATGCCCTTTCCAAGCTATCATTCTGCCTGCTAAAGTTTAACATTCACAGCTTATCAAAGCACTTGGTGTCTCAAACACATGCTCCTTATAAATGATGCATAATTAATTTGAGACCAGAAAGCGCTCTAGGCTGCATGTAGTATACCTACAGGTGTGCATGATGCACACCTGCAAGAACACTCATGTGGGGAATGGAGCGGGAGGATCACAAGTTCAAGGCCAGCCTGGGCAACTCAGGGGAAACTTGTCTCAAAATTAAAACTTTAAACCCTTACTCAATCTCACCAAAATAAGGAAAGAAAAGATTCAAATCTATGCAAATAGAAATGAAAAGGGTAAAATCACAATGGATTCTGCCAAAATCCAGATCATTACTGTTAACTATTTTGAGAGCTTCTATTCTAATAAAATGGAAAATTCAGAAGAAATGACAGAATCCTAGATACATAAGAACTACCAAAACTGAACCAAAAAAATATAGAAATCCTGAATAATCCAGTATTAGTCAATGAAATTGAAGAAATAATTTTAAAAACTACCAACTATGAAAAAAAGTTCAGGTCCCAACAGATTCACTGATAAATTCTACAAGAATTTTACAGATCTAATGCCAATACTCCTCAAACTCTTTAATGAAATCAAAACAAAAGCAGTACTTTCAAAGTCATTCCTGGAAGGAAGGATTAACCTCATTCTAAAGCCAGAAAAGGACCAACCAACAAAGAGAACTAACTACAGCCAACCTCTTTTATATACAGATGTAAAAATCATTATAGATACTGGCAAACAATACAGCAAATCATCAAAATATCATACATCATGACCAAGTGGGTGGGATTCATTCCAGGGATGCAGGGATAGTTCAACATACACAAATCAAAAATATAATACACCACATGAACACAATTAAGGATAACAATCATATATGATCATCTCACCAGACGCAGAAAAAGCAAAATCAACTGACAAAATTCAATATTCACTCATGATTTAGAAAAAAGAAACTGAAGAAAATGGGTACAGAAAGACCTTATCTCAATTTGATAAAAGCCAATCACAGTAAACCTACTGCCAACATCATATTAAATGGCAAAATTATTAAATCATATTATTATTATTATTAAATTATTAAATCATATTTAAGGCTTTTCCTCTAAAATCAGGAACAAGACTAGATACCTGCTATTACCACTTCTGTTCAATATAGTTTTCAAAAACTCCACCAAAAGACTCCTAGAATTAAAACCAAATTCAGTAGCAGGATACAAAATCACCACTTAAAAATCAAAATGGCACCAAATGATTCCTAGAATAACCAAATTCAACAGCATAGCAAGATACTAAGTCAACACATGAAAATCAATAGCAGGCTTGTCCACCAATAATAAACACACCAAGAGAGAAATTAGGAAAAATAAAACACTTAGGAATTAATCTAACCAATGAAGTAAAAGACCTCTACAATGAAAACTACAGTATTCTGAAATAGGAGATTGATGAGGATATTAGAAAATAGAAAGACATCTTCTGTTCCTAGATAGGTAGAACCAATACACTACAGTCAAAATGACTACACTTCCAAAACTGTTGTATAGATTTAATGCAATTCCAATGAAAATACCAAAAGCCTTCCTCACCAAACTAGAGAAAGCAATCCTAAAATTCACATAGAACCACAAGAGACCTACAATAGCAGAAGCACTTCTGGGAAACAAGAGCAAGACAGGGGCATCACAATCTTGGACTTCAGGTTACACTACAGAGCTACAGTGATTGGCAAAATAAGGACTTGTGGGTCAATGGAATGCCACAGTGATTGCAGAAACAACTCCAGGCATACTCAGTTACCTTCTCTTTGACAAAAGGACCAAATCCTTTGAAAAGACAGCCTCTTTAACAAAAGATTCCAGGAAAACTGGCTATCTACATGCCAAAGATTGAACCTTGACTCATCTCTTTCACCAGGCACTAAACTAAAATCAAAATGGATCAAAGATCTACATATTAAAATAGAAACAATTTAAATCTGCTGGAAAAAAAATAGGTAAAATCCTTGCATTCATACAGTGCATAAGAAATAATACCATGAATTTAAAAATGGGATTACAATTTAACAGCTTCTGCACAGGAAAAGACACTACCATCAAGGTAGAAGAGACATCCTACAGAATGGAAAAGTATTTCGGCAAGTTACTCCTCAAAGGACTAATATCTAGAATATATAGAGAACTCAAAAAAATTAGACACCTCAAATTTAAAAGACCCAATCCAAAAATGAGCATCTGAAAAAAGATACTTCTCAGATAAAGTACAAATGAACAATACATACATGCAAAAGTATTCAACACTGCTGGCCATTAGAGATATGCAAATTAAAACAACACTGAGATCTTATGTTAGTCCTGAAAGAATGGCTGTCATCAATAAATCAACCAATAACAAATGATGGAGAAGAAAGAACAGGGACCTGAACTTTTTTTCATAGTTGGCAGTTTTTAAAATTATTTCTTCAATTTCATTGACTGATACTGGATTATCCAGGGAAAAAAGAACACTCCTTCATTGTTGGGGAGAGTATAAATTGGCACAACCATTAAGGACATTAGTATGGATATTCCTCAAAAACCTAAACAGAGAAATTCCATTTGATTCCCTTTTTAGGTATCTTTCTAAAAGAGTTAAAGACATCATATCACAATAGCAAAAGCTACTCATAGTGCAGTGATGAATGCATACCCATGTTTATCCTAACACAATTCACAACAGATAAATCTTGGGAAGAAACTTATCTGTCCATCAACTGATAAATGGATAAAGAAAATGTAGTGTTTATATACAATGCAGTACTACTCAGCCATAAAGGAGGATAACGAAACTGAAGTCATTATTGGTAAATGGATACACCTTGAGACTATAATGTTAAGTGAAATAAATCAGACCCAAAGGTTTCAATATCATATGATTTCTCTTTCATGAGAAGCCAAATATGGTGGTACCTTGTTTCATTAACACTTTTGTTTGTGGTTCACACACAGAAGCATTTGACAAAATTTTGTTTTTGTTTGCAAACTCTCCATCAGGTGACAAACATAACCATGGCCATCTTTCCAGTACAAACACAAACATGGTGCAAAAAATGAATATAAACAGCTTGGGGGGAAATGGGTGAAAAGAGAACATCTTGAAAAGAAATACAATCTGAAATACCGCTAACTAATGGTTTTCTATAGAGGTTTCTCACCTCTCCCATGCCACCCTCTCATCTTATTCTGTTCAAGCCCAGAGTACAAAGGATTTGCACAGTCTTTCCCTGCCAAAAAAGGCATTAAGGCTTAAAAATGTAGTGAGAAGTTACACAATGATTATAAGACCACCTGACATAAAATGGGGTGAAAAACAACTCTCTGGCTTCCTCACACAATCACTACGAACTCATGCAGTAATTTTAAGATCATGCCTCTGGCTGAAAACTTCCTAAGAAAATATAATAGAACCATTGTTAAATATTTACTCAGAAGAATATTATACATACCAGAGTAGCATGGTCCTCGCGCTACTACTGTTATCTCTTTCTGATGCTTACAAGCAGCCCTTCTAAGAAAGCATTCATTTTGGTAAGTGTCCCCATTTGATCCACAGACTGGAATGTAATTTGTATGGCACTGCAAAAGAAACAAAAATAAACTCGGAGAACTAGGCATGAATATTAATAGCATGAATGCAACACCATAGTATTATAACATTCTTCCACTACTGAATAGGTTATTCTTTACTTGGTTTTTAAAAAGAAGACTTATGCTAGTTCTTCATATCTTACATTCACAATGAAATAGTTACCAATATTCCACAAAATGAGACTGAAAATCCCATGTTATTTCATTTTCATGTTAGGACAATTCACTTGATATAATAAGAGAAAATTCTCAACAATGTTTGTAAGAGCACTACTTGAGTAATATTTTATTATTATCAAAATTCATTTGTTCATTATATAGGAAAATCACAAAAAAAAATGCTATAGTACAAAAAAAGAAATAAGCTGGCCATAGTTCTCAGAGACTAATCTCATGAAAGCCCTAATAATAGAAAAAATACATGCTGCAAAGCCAGACCATGTTCCAAATCAACATAGTAAGTGACATGCATGTGTGTCTACAATCTAGTATTGCTGTGTATTCAAGGAATTCTTCCTCAACGAAAGTGGAATTGTGAAATTAAAGGTCAACTAGAAATAAGACAGATGAAGAAGGAAAAGGGTGATTCGGATTTGAGAAATGACATTGGATCTGTATCCTTAAAAAATTTAAACCATTTACATATCAAAATATCATAAATGATTGAAGTTTGACAATCTGGGAGAAATATAATATTACTATTACTAAAAAAAGAATACAAATTAAATTTTTAAATAGACCAAAATACTTACTAGAAAAATTACAAATGACCAGTTAGCATATTTAAAAATGGCTTTCACTAGCAGTAGAGTTATATACTAAAAGAAAACATTTTTAACTTACAGAACTGGTGATTTTTTAAATTTTCAACTAAGTGAGTATCCCAATACACTATTTGTGGTCATCTAAATTGGTTCAACTTTTGGGAACATCAATTAACAAGATAGTAAGAGTCCTGAAAAATGACTGTAATTTTTTGATGCAGAATTATACATTACAAATCTATCTGAAGGAAACTTGCAGACAAATTTTTATTGCAGGGATTTCAAGCAAAACTTTGTACTGTAATATCTAAATATCCAATAAGTCAATGTTTAATTAAAGCATTTTATATTTGTTCAAGCAATTAATATTGTAGTCATCAAGAATTAACTTCTAAAAGGGTATTTATCATGTAACAGGAAAAGCTAATGTAACTGTTAAGTGAAAAACATGTAACTTCCGAACACACTGTGCCATTTTAAAAAGTATTACCTACTCCGTGAAAATCAACATAAATTTTTTTTAAATATGATAATAAAAAGTAGTAATATTTATATTTCATTTTAGAAAAAAAGTATAAAATAAATCCTAGGAAATATGCATTTTTTCACACTATGCCTTTATGATTTTTCTGTTTCTCAAATTTTTTTGCAATGAACAAGGGTCACTGTCTACTTTTAAAAAGTGATCAGATTTACTTCATGAAACACAAATATGTTATGCTATCACAGATCGAGCACTGGTGAAAACAACCTGTAATTAATGCAATACTTTACTACCAAGTTGACTCTGCTAAACATTTAGTATCAGGAGACTCCTATATCAACTTTTATTAAAATTTAAATTTTACTTAGTAAGCCTTATGGTCCTCCAATTTCTCACAGATCATACTCTTTAATTCCTTATTCCTAAAATTTGCACATCATAACTATTATGATGTTTGCATGTGTCAAAAAATACTTTGAAATTATACAATACATGACTAGCAAAGGACACTATAAACTCCAAGATGTCAAGTGCTAAATGTAAGAACTTTTCAACACCACCCTTTGCTCAACAGATGTTTAATGACTTTCTAACACACAGCTCTCAAAGGTGCCAATACTGCCCCCTAGAGGACGGTGCTCCTGAATGTTTGGTTGTCACAATGATAGAGGGATTTCACTGTTAATAATCATGTGAATTCCAAGGACACCAGATGTACTGCAAAGGAAAGAGTAACTCAACACAACAGAGACAAATACCACATAATCTCTGAATGCCTCTCTGGCCATTCACATAGAAACTAATATGTTATACCTTATCCCAATGTTGATTTTTATTCTTTCACCATACTGTACTTCTTTGTTTTCATGTGCTTCTGTAATGAAACTGCTTCTGATTTTTTAAAATCCAAACATTCATTACAAGTATATTGCAGTCTTTGACCCAGAGTCTAAGTAAGTATCTAACTACTGTTTTGTCGTCTGGTGTAATCATGCCCAAGCATTTACATTCTGAAATATTTATATTATTATAAGTTATGTTTATTTTCTATTATATTACAACTATGCATTGTATTCATCTCCTTATGTGTCACACAGGTTACATTATCTATGAATTTCATTTAAAGCTAATAAATAGGACATAAATTACTGGCTACTAAAAAGGAGCATTAAGTCTGTTAGAATCTTAACATCTATTAAACAGTATCTACCTAAAAAGCACTGGGTCACAATTTTAAATATCCTATCTAACTTAAATATCAAAACCACCATGTGAAACAGATAGCTTAATGCTTATAGTAAGGACAAATCCACAGCGGACTAGGGGGCGGCACTTCCCTAGCCAGTGTGCTGCAGAAAAACTGTAAGCAATACGAAATGCCCAGAGACCTCCACCACCCACCCGTCTGAAGGGGGCCGGAAACATGACCAGTCAGAGAAACAGAAAAAGGTCTCTAACTGTGGAACCAGGGAAAGTGAGTCCAGCAGAGATAAACGCAGAGGAGGTTGAGGGCAGCAAACCTGTAATGTCAGAGACAGCCACATCAGAAATAAAGAAATACCTCCGTGACCTCATCGATGAATTTAAATCTGAAATTCTAACTCAGGTGAAGCAAGACATAAGAAGATTAGTAAAAGAAGTCCTGGGTAATCCTCAAGTAGACACAAATGAAAGAATAGAGGAACCCAGAGAAAGGAGAGAAGCCTTTGATGAAGAATATAAACAAAACCTAGAATAAATGAAACAGATTCAAAGAGAATATCAAGAAATTAAAAACTCCACTGAAAGCTGGCAAAACCTTTTAACAGAAACTAAAGACAAACTTTCAAAACTTGAAGATAGATTTGCAACATATGATCGCAAAAGGATCTCTTAAAAATAACAAAGAACTAGGAAGCAACGATAGAAAGGCTAGAAGATGAAAAGAGGATTTATAACCTAAGAATAAAATATGTAAATGAAGATTCAGCAACAAATACAAATGAAATAATAAGTCCATTCACAGAAATAATTAAGGAAAACTTCCCAAACATAGGTAACGGAAGTGAAGTTCAGATAAATGAGGCATACGGAACTCCAGCCAGCTACAACCCAAACAGATCTACACCCAGACATATAATAATCAGGACCCCAGAAATCCATCACAAGAACAGAATATTAAAAGCGGTCAGAGAAAAGAAACATTATCTATAAAGGAAAACTCATCAAAATCACAGCAGACTTCTCAATGCAAACCATCAAATCAAGAAGAGCTTGAAGCGAAATATTCCAAGCCCTGAAAGAAAATAATCTCCAACCCAGAATGATGTACCCTGCAAAACTGTCTCTCAAAATTAATGGAGAGACAAGATATTTCCACGACAAAGCGGAACTGGGGGAGTTTGTGACCACCAATCTAACCCTGCAAAGAATACTGAAGGGCATTCTAGAGAGAGAGAAGAAAATCACCAGGGTTCCAGGAACAATGGCAGAAAAGCCTCAAAGAAAGGGGCAGACAGTGGAATGAAGGAGAAAAGTAAACAAACAATGACAGAAAAATAGCATAGCAGAGATAAGACAGCGAAGTTTTATCTTGACTGATTTTATTTGAATCTGGTATGCTTGAGAGTATCAAGTCTGAGAGTAGAGGCAACTACTCTGAAGATGACAAGATTCAATAGGATACCCATTCTGGTTTGATTGTTAACTGCCTTTGAAGTCCTATAATGTCTCCAATGTTTAGATTTTATTAATAGTGTAACATAATGCTAAGTATAACTATACCATGTTTGACAATATAGACAATTTTATTGAAAATAACAAGAGACATCATAGTAACTACCATAGATCACCTAGTATTGTGGTTTTATATGTCCTTTTCATTTCATGTTTCTCTAAGAATTTGTATTGTTGACTTGTTTTGATTCGTTTCTCCCTCTAATACAGAAAGGCTAGGTATATGTGTAGAGACTTATACATGTGCAGAACTTCTAAGTAGTTTATGAGAATGGATTATAGTTACTGTAAAGAAAAAAAAGGGAAAAAAGTATTCTAAAGGATATAACTGCATGTATGTTTGCATGTGTGGGATTAATAACCATGTTGCTAAAGTTTTAGTTGGATGGATGAACAAAACTGATAGCATTCTCACTGTTTGGATGTCCACTTTGTAGGCTTTACTTGTGTAACTTGAACAACTACTTCAAAGAGGAAAATATGTAATTATCAACTAGTTATTTCTTACTGGTTACTATTTTTGTTTTTGTTTTGTTTTGTTTTTGAGATTTTGTATTATTTCTACCCTCTTTCTGTTTCAAAATTTTTTTTCTTTAAATTAAAAAAAAAATCCTTATGTAAGGCTCTAAAATCAAAACTGCTTGAGTCCAAATCTTGAGCTCATCATCCACAGGCTAGCACTAGCTCTTTTTTTCCATCTGTATAATGGTAATCAAAATAGTCCCCATCTAACAAAATTGTTATAGGAATTAAATAAGGGAAATCTACCTCTAGTATTTGCATCTGGCTGTTGTAAATCCTCAGTATTAGCTACTTTTGCTATTGCTATCACTATTTCTGGATCTTAAGTATTTCCCCAGGGTCACAGAGGAATAAACAAAAGAAACAGAAGAGCCTCAATTTCTCACAAGTGATGTCTGTAACCACTATACTCTCACACCAGGGCCTTACCGCCTATCATCTGAACAGTGAGCAGGGGACTTAACGGCCCTGAAATCCAACCTCACAAGCACATACCTGGGAATGAACTTGAAATGGGAAAGTCCTCCTATTCCTCAGTCCGTAGGGGTCTGTCTTGGAAGACTCCCAGTACACTTACGGACAAAGGAAGGGATCTGAGCTATTTGAACAGCGTGCAGTTTTGTCCTGATGTTAGAATCTTATCTCTGACTTTCTCTAAACTGCCACTCTTGCTGGCTGGGGAAAGGAATGCTCACCTTCAACTTCTCTTTAGAAGCATGCAATGATACTGCCACCTATTTAAAGTAGCTCAGAAAAATATAGAAATGTACAACATTGACACAAGAATTTACTGTGTACCAATCATACATCAGGAATTGGGCCAAATATAATAAATAAAAGTATAACTAGGATGTGATGGTCGATTTCATATATCAATTTAACTGGCCCTCAGGGTACCCAGATTTTTATTTTTAATTTTTTGGATATACTTGTGAAAGTATTTCCAGATGAAATTAGCGTGGAATTGGGGAACCAAGTAAAACAAACTGTCCTATCAAGGGTGGAGTGAGCATTATCCACTCCATGGAGGACTTTTAAAGAAGAAAAACACAAAGGACAGGTGAACTCTCTCTCATTCCAACTGTCTGACGTGGACACCAGTCCTCTGGTTTACAGGCCTTCAGTCTCAGACAGGGTCTTACACGACTGAACTTCCTGGACCTCCAGCATGCAGATGACAGCCCCCATAAATGAAAGAATCAATTCCTTAAAATAAATTTCCCACTCACATTTGTGTGCATGTGTGTGTGCCACTGGTTCCATTTCTCTGAAAAACTCTTACATAGCATCTAGTAAGAACAGACACTGAGAAATTCAGGGAGGAAAATCACACATTCTGGAGAACTCCAGATACAAGAAAAAGAGAAAGAAAGGAAGGAAGGAAGGAAGGAAGGAAGGAAGGAAGGAAGGAAGGAAGGAAGGAAGGAAGGAAAGAAAGAAAGAAAGAAAGAAAGAAAGAAAGAAAGAAAGAAAGAAAGAAAGAAAGAAAAGCCATAGCAAGTAAGTGGTAAGGAAAAGATGCAGCATTATCACTTTTCTCTGTACAAAATTAATAAACTAGCTTTGTTTACGTATTTGTGACAATGGCTCTTTTTAGTAGACTGGCAAAAAACAATTTTAGACTTTTACATAAAATCCTATCGTGTTAAAATGTATTTTAATCATGGTCCTAGAAAGCTTATATTAACACGGAAAGCATGCTGAATCATAAGTTTTTTAAATAAGTTGAAAGGCACTGCTAAGGCGTCCAGCAGAAAAGTGTTTAATGTACATATCAAACTATTGTTTTTAAACTAACAATAATTTAAGCTTAACTTGAACAGATTTTTATAAGATTATAGGAAGGCAAAGTGGTTAAAGGAACGCTTTCTTGACAGGAAGATCAAGGAAACCACGATGTAAGCAAGCTCTAGGGCAGTGTGCCCCCGTACGGCCACTTCTTTCCAGCCTCAGCACCTAGCCCAGTACAAACTGAGCACAGCATAAACACACTGCCCTCTTCCCAGGGAGCTCAGTATTCTGTGCATGCCCTGCCTTGGTTTTTTTCAACAAAGCCATTTTAACTGTTCAGTGTTACTCCTCAACTCAAGCCAGTCTGCTCTTCCCCATAAATGTTTCTGGGAAGTTGTGCACACCACAGCAGGTGAAAGACAGAGAAAGACGAGCAAACTGCGCTTTGTACTGAGCCCAACTTTACAGGTGCTTAGAAGAGCTTCTCACAGAGCTGGCTTTTTGTTTGCTGTTTGTCTTTTAGGTGTCTGTTTTCATCAACAGTCAACCTATTGAGTTGCACGCTGGATACAGCCACTGACTTCCAACTCTTAACTTGTATTTCCCCTTTCCTGCTTTGTCATATGTAAGAATGAAAGAATTCAAGCAAATCAGATTGCAGGAGGATTTTCTAGCTATTTCAATATGCTTATTAGACTATTTCTTTATAATCTAAAGGGTTTCAGGAGCCAGATATGGAGGTACATACGTTCTTATCATTTCAGCTACCAGGGAGGCTGAGGCAGGAGAATCATGAGTTTGAGGCAGCCTGGACTACTTAGCAAGACCCTTTCTCCAGTTAATAATTAATTAATTGGCTGAGGATGTAGTTCAGTGGTAGAGAACACTTGTCTAGCATATACGAGGCCCTGGGTATAATCCCCAGGGTCATAAAAAATAATGTTTCAGGGAAAGACTTTTTGGTTTGGGTTTTGGGGGGTGTTTTATTTTACTTTATTTTTGAAACAGGGTCTCACTATGTAGTTCAGGCTGAGGCTGAACTCACTGATAGCCTTAACTGGCAGTGATCATCCAGCCAAAGTCTCCTGAATACTGGGATTACAGGCATACACCACATCATGCTGGCAGGGAAAGACTTTTAAATAACGAAAAACAGCAGAATTGTAAAGACAAAAACACAAGGATAAATGTAAAGTGAAATTTAGAACTTCTTAATGTGATAAAATAAAATTAAAGTTACACATAATTTAGCAATTAAAATAGTTAAAAGAAAAAAGCAGAAAATGAAACTAGGATAATTTCCTTAAAATACAGAATTTTTTGCAATTAATATAAACCAACAAGAGATAATATCTAAGTTAAATCCTAGATATCTAAGTTAAATCACCTACAGTGATTTATGTACATAAAAAGAGAATTAAATCACATGTAGGTTTGTATGCACACACACTTTTTTTTTTTTTTTAATCGGTACCAGGGATCGAACTCACGACCACACACTTGCAAGGCAGGCACTTATGCTGCTGAGCTAAATCCCCAGCCCAACTATTTCTAGAAAAAATACAAATAATATGAGTTTCCTCTAAGAAGAGCAACTGACAGTTTGGAGACTAAGGACTTTTTTCATTATTTATGTTCTTACACTGTTCAAGTTCAATATGGTTTATATCACTCTTTAAAAACACTGAAACAGT
This sequence comes from Hydrochoerus hydrochaeris, assembly GCA_004027455.1. Classification (NCBI taxonomy): domain Eukaryota; kingdom Metazoa; phylum Chordata; class Mammalia; order Rodentia; family Hydrochaeridae; genus Hydrochoerus; species Hydrochoerus hydrochaeris. Next base: position 449,063 of record PVLA01000545.1, on the reverse strand, counting down.
AGTTTCTCATGAAAGTATATGAGTTAATGGACATAAAATACTCAACACAGTATTCAAACACTTTGCTATATACAGCATACATACATGCACTCGCATGTATACACATATGTCTTTACAAATTAACACAAGGAAAAATAAACATGCTCCAAAAAAATAGGCAAAGAATATGAAGTACAATATTAATTTATAAACAGTGGCCAATAACACAAAAAACAGACCTGAGGATCAAAGAAACAGAATAGAAGATGCAGACACAACTACAAACACACTTGATCACCTTATCTTTGACAAACACACTCAACAACTCTGCATCCAGGAATTTAAGCTACAGAAATACTTAAGACAATTAGAAGAGAAGTCCTCCCCTCACGGGTTCATTAAATCTCCCACAACAACAATAACATCTGATTTGATGAAAGGATAGAGTGCAGGGCAACCACTGCCACCAGAAAGTGAGGAGGAAATCACAAAATGGAGAGTGTTGCCACCCACAGGGTGGATTCTAAGTTGCTCCACTAAGGCTAAAAGAAATAAACTGTTAATTTTTGTTGCTACCCACTACAGGAAAGCTAAAACTTGCTTAGAGTGAGAGTTCAGCCAATTTAAGTACAAAAGTAATAATACTCTTGAAAGAACAGAACTGAGATAATCTAAACCATTACCATTTACAATGTGTAAGACAAATTCTAAAGTACTCTAACATGAGACACAGGAAAATACAATCCATTCTCAAATTTAAAAAAAGATGATACTTGAGATGTTCCAGATACTGTCATTAGCAAAGAAAAATACTAAAGCAACCATAATACCCATGTTCAAAGAAAATATGTTTGTGATAAAAACGTCAGTAATGAAAAGACACAAAATCTCAACTGATATGAAGATGACAAAATAAAGAATTGGTGAACCTGCAGATCCACAAAAATTAATGTGCAAAAGAACAACTGGAGCCGGGCGTGGTGGCTCACAACTGTAATCCCAGCACTCGCAAGGCTGAGGCAGGAGGATCGTTGCGAGTTTGAGACCAGCCTTGGCTACAAAGTGAGCTCAAGGCCAGCCTGAACTGCAGTGAGAGACCCTGTCTCAAAAAGACCAAAAAAAAAAAAAACTGGTAAAACAGATACTGCCTCAGGCAGTATAGGACATCAAAAAGTGTAATATATATTACTTGTAGATTAGAAAAGAGAATGGGCAGAAAAATATACTTTATGAAATACTTCTCAAAGTTAATGACAAAACACTTCCCAAAATTAATGAAAAACATAAATGTACAGATTTCAAAAGTCAGTCACCTCCAAATAAGACAAAAACAAAACATACAAACAGTCACAATCAAAAATGTAAGAAAATGGAAGTAAAAAGAAAATCTTGAAAGCAGCCTGAGAAAAAAGACACACACATTAAAATGCAGCGGGAGAACAGTCTGAACCATCAACTGCCCTCTCATCTCGTTCTGGGTAGAGCCGGCTTTCCTGTCAGAGCAGCCCTACAGAAAGGCACGCAGGGCAAGCACGGGGCAACCAACAGGCAGGAAGGATCTGCAGCTGGCCAGAAGTTACCTAAGCCAGCCTGGAAGAAGGTGGCCACTGTGCAAATGCCTAAGAGGAACCCTCTGACTGCTCCATGTAATGGAATATGCAGTCCCTTTGGCCATGAAGAACCTCGCTGGCTGGACAGTAGTATGCTCCTCTCAAACTCTCCACTTCTTGTAATGAAAATAAACAACATGGTAGTTTACTGTTTTCAAACAGGTTTCACATGCAAGCTCTTTCTAATTTTGATTTTCATTGCAATATTTTCAAAAAAAGGAGGCCAGTTATAGCTCAATGGCATAAGCACCTGCCTGGCATGTATAAGGTCATGAGTTTGATTCCTGGTACAAAAAAAAAAAAAAAAAGTACTTTTAAAAAGAGTATGAAATGTGCTTTCTCTTTTCAGACAGAATGTTAATGTGCAAGAAATTATCTGAGGTCATATAGGAAAGTTCCCTGAAGTCATGGGATTACCGGAAATACTAACTCTGCTATACTTCTATTCCTGATTTCTAAACCTTTCCTCCTCTCAAAATCGAAAATTTAGGATGGGGAAGGTACATTCAGAACAAGATGACAAGTGAAACATACTCTAGTTTCCTGTCTAATCTCAAGTCCTGAATCAGAGGCCATCCTGTGAGAAACATGTAGAAGCCAAATAATAATTGAATCATAGAAAATTTTTTAAAAGTGGATGTTACATAACACACCTCTACTTTTTCAGACAACATAATCACAAATATCAGATATATCAAAGATACACCAGTTTGAGGTTCCACTTTCTAGTCCATTTCTAACTCTGATTTGCCCTAAGGGTCCAAGTCAGTCAAGTTCTTCAGCCTAAAAAGACAAGATAGCAACAAATGGGAATGAAAGGGCAAGAAGCAGGCTAAGAGAAGACAAGAAAAAGATTCAACATGTTCAATACGAGGCTCTGCTGCAACCTGTTTCTCATGTACTTTCAGTGGCAATTACATTCTACAGTTGGATAAAACAATTTTTTTGCTAAAGAATGTTCACCTCTATTACTGTCAGTCTGCCCGCTGTAACCCCAGGGAGGAAGCACAGGAGGTACAAGTAATAGCACTGTTAGGGTTCCTATCTACATGTTCTCTTCACACACACACACACATGCAGGGCTTCTGATCGGGAACTGGTAGAAGAGGGCATTACCAGAGGTGGGACCTCCCGTCTGGTAGGGTGCACCTCCTGCCCTGCTTCCTGGCTCCACCCTCAAGTCTCTGCTTTCAGGCTTAGAGACAAGAGTAGCAACCAACTCTCCAACTCCACAGCATCCCCATCTTCCAACATGCTGCAGAGCATGTGAGGACTAAAAACTTCTGAAACATGAGCCAAAATAAACTTTTCTTCCTTTAAATTGTGGGTGTCGGGTACCATATCTCAGCCATGAAAAAAGTGACTAAGACAAAGCTCTCATCTCACAATGAAAACCTGGTGGGCTGTGAACACAACCATCTTAAGGGGTTCTATGTGTTCTACGCTTTTCAATTTCAAGAACATAGAATTATAAAATATGAAAAATGTTAAAAATTACAAAATACATTTTGTTTCCTCACCTGAAATTGACATGCACATTTCAAACCATCTCCATCTTCTTTACAGACTCCTCCATATTTACATGATGATTCATCACAAGCTCTTACATCAGATTCCTTTACATTTAATTCTGCAAGAGAAGAAAAAACCATTTCATATGTATTTGGGTTATTTTTTTATTCCAGATGTACACAGATAAATAAAAAACCCAATCCTTAAAATGTATTATACATTTCATTTATAGATACAGCAAGTTCTATAGAATATAAAGTACACCCTAAATAGAATTCTACATAATATGCCATTTTCACATCTGTGAAACCTATCCCCAAATGAAACTCAAAATTTCAGGATTTAATAATTCCCCAAAATAAATCTATGGAATTTTTCTCTTTGGGTCTGGTAAGTCCTTAAAATAATCTTCTTACATTGTCTTGTCTTTATTGATTATTTTTCCAGTGAGTAACTTATCTGTAAGAATAATAAAAAAACTAAAAAGTATCATCTTTTGATACAATAAATTTTATGAGCAATCATTATTCATTCTAGATAAACCACTTTAATTAAAGCTATAAAATTAATTTGAATTCCATGCAATAGATATATAACATTTGTTTACAAAGAAATAAAGAGATTAAAAATCATTAGACTTGAAACTTATACATGACTGATTGTGTTTTACTCTATGACATGAAAACAGTCAACGGATACCAAGGAATGTCATCCCATGACGATTTTGTTTCCACTCCAACATACAAATACACTTCCCCAACAATCTCCTATCACTGATTCTTTTCTATTTTGAGACTTCAAAGTACTATCTGCAGACTGAGAAGATGATTCATATGTAGTGACATCTATTCTAGTGACATTTCACTGACCTCTCCGCATTTGTTCTCACTGCTCTGCAGAGGTGTCTTGGGTCTGCTACTTCTAGATGCTAACAATAAAGTACCTCATGCTTTGAGTCTTAAATGCTCCCCAAAAAGCTCATGTGTTGAGAGGTTGGTCTGAGCTGATGCTGCTGAGAGACGATGGAAACTCTAGAGGTGGAGCCTAGCTAGGGGAAGCAGTCGCTGCAGGCATGGCTTCAAAGGACATATTTTGTCCGTCCCACCCCTGCTCACTCTGCTTTCTGGCCACCAGGAGGTCAGCAGCTCTGCTTTATCTTGCCCTTCTGCCATTATGTTCTCCCTCATCACAGGTCCACAGCAATGGAGCCAGCAACCATGAACTCACACCTCAAACCATGAGCCAAAACAAATCTTTCCTCCTTTAAATTGTTATTCCCAGTATTCTGTCATAATGAGGAAAAAGTGACTCGCACATATCAGAACACACAAGTCAGCAGTATTTACATGAGTAGCCACTTTGAAGCAAGTACTGCAGTCTTAAAAAAAAAAAAAGTCTTTGTATCTGTAGGTTACAATTTCTTTTTTACTAAGTGAATCTCAAGTACACAGAACTAGATTACTCTAAAGTTGAAGTGTCCACACTTAAATTAAGAGGTAGCTCCCAAAGCTGTTATGTTATTTGGTTTCATGAACTCTTCCAGTTATAGAAGATGGTCTTTTAATTCTTTCCTGAACTGGACATGAAGGTTTTAGGTTCCTGGTTCTCTGAATTTTTGTTCAGTCTTCCCTTCCTCCCTTAACTACATGATTCTACAGTCCTACTAGGACATTAACACAAAGTCCAGCTTCAAATACTTTTGTATTTGCAGCTTCAGATTCACAGAAGATAACTCAATATTATATTAATAACAAACTGCCTCGGAAAGAAGAGTAAGAATGCATAATATCTTTGCTCAACTATAGGCTTAACCAAGTTTAAGGGTCATAGCAATAAGAATTTCACAATCTGAGAAATAAAAATGTAGTGCATTTCTCTTCTCTGGATCAATTACAATCTATAATACAACTAGATATTTAAAAAGAAAAACTTCTCATTTTGTCCAAGTCAAAATTATGCACTAGCATAGGGTGTGATGACATATGCTTATAAATCCACTGCTATTGTGACGCTGAGGCAAGAGAATCAAAATTTGGATCCCAGATTGGGCACGCTCTAACTTACAACTTGCGACCTCACCTTGAGATTCTTTTGAGTTCTAATGGTTTTACCTGTTGTATTTCATAGTACAGTGGATTACAAGCTTGAATCTAACCCACCCACTAAAATTCACATATTTAGTGTTCTCAAGTTGGTGAGGAATCTGTTTGCATGAGGGTCTAAGAAATATTTTAAGGAAATAATCACCCTTACTAAAGCAATGCAAAAAAAAAAAAAAAATTGATCCACAGCCAGGCATGGTGGTACATGCCTGTAATTCCAGCACTTGGGAGGCTGAGGCAGGAGCAGGAGGATCGCAGTGAGCTCAAGGCCAGCCTAAACTGTATAATGAAACCCTGTCTCAAAAAGACAAACGAAAAAAAAAAAGTTGATCCAACAAAGTCTCGAGCAACAGAGGTGACCCCTAGGAATGAAGCGTAGGGTCTCCCACTTGAACTACTTCCCTTGCCCAACCCCAAAAGCTTATTGTGACACAGACAAGCTACAACAAGAAACTAAAAATTGTTTTCCCTAAAAATTCTTAAGTAACAAGATAAAAAGAGCTCTCTGCTTAGATGCAGAGGAAACCACAGAAGGACACCACAACAGCATATCAGCAGCACACCTGGCAGAACAGCACCGACCAGTGGTGGTGAACCTACAGCATGTGCACCACAGCAGGCTGTTTATATCACAGAAGGTGCTAAACACTTTGCCGTCACTGGCACAGACCAAGGCGCAGTAGTGTCAGGCAGCGAAACGCCTCCAATCACTGGCAGGAGACAGCAAGGCACACCTGTAGGAGCAACAAATTCCCTAGGAAGAAGAAGATGCACATGGCAGTGGCCAGAACACATTAGGGAGTCCACATGAAACACTTCTGGAGACTCCAAGAATAATCCTGGGAAAGAAGCACTTATAACAGAGCTGGAGGTGTACTATGGTTGTAGTGTAGGGCTCTAATTCCTCGAGGGGTATTTGGATCACTGAGGTAGATCCCTCATGAACGGATCAATGCCTGCTCAAAGGGACTGGCTGGCGAGCGCAGGAGCTGGCCCCTTCTTCTCTCATTTGCATGTGCCTATGTGGTGTTCCGCTTCCCACCATGAGTTGAAGCAGCGCAAGACTCACCAAATGTAGCCACTACTCTCTGGACGTCCTAGCCTCTTAAACCAAAATAAACTCTTTTCTCTATAAATCACCCAGTTTCAGGTAATCTGTTACAGCAACAGACAACAGAGTATTAGCAATGCCCTATGTTAATTAAGATAAAATCCTAAAATTCTAATTACTCTGGTTATTAGTTATGTTTTATATTATGCCTAACGTATAATCAAATCTATGCTATATGTTAATGTTTTAAATGTGATTATTTAGTTGGTCAGGAAGCTCTTATTAAGCATCTACTATGTACTTAATACTATACTAAGAATGAGACAGAAAAATACACAAGGAGCTTATACTTTTGCTAGCTTATGGGATACTTAGCAAGGGATACAGTCAGTATAGTTAATAATAAAGGATATAAATATGTACCACAGTCTACAATTGCTTTAAGAGTTTCAAGAGGTCAAGTATAAAAATGGGTATGAAGTACAAGGCACAATGGCTGAAAAGGTAAAATCTGATTAACTTTGAAAAATTAATAAAGCTTTTTTCTGATACTAAATCACAGAAAATTTAGAAAAGACATCTAAAAATAAAGAATGTTCTAACTACCCCCAATCATGATGTCTTAGTTAGTTTCTCTTTGCTGAGGCACACAATCTGACTCCCACAACTTAAGAGGTTTATTTTGGCTCAAAGTTTACAGAAATTTCAGCTCGTTGTTGGCTAGCTTCAATGCAGGTCAACACGGCATAGGGCAAAAGAGAGAAAATGGTCATCGCAAGTAGGGAGATCCTTCCAGAAAACAGCACACCCTCAGTGACCCACCTCCTCCACCAGACTCTAACTCTAAACATCACATTTGGCTATAAACTCATCAGTGGATTAATCCTCTAATTATCACACCCCCATGACCCAATCACCTTCCAAAAGCTCCACCTATGAGTACATGAGGCTTTGGGTGGGACACCAGGCATAAACCATAACAGGTAATATTAAAAGACAACATTTTACCTAGGAAAACAGCATGAGTGAGAGTAGAGACAAAATAAAGTACACAAATAGTATCGGTGGTTTCCAAACCATGCTCTTTAGAAAAACTAGTCCTGGGGCTGGGGATTTAGCTCAGCGGCATAAGTGCCTGCATTGTAAGCACGCAGTTGTGAGTTCGATCCCCAATACCGATTAAAAAAAAAAAATTTTAGAAAAACTAGTCCCCTGGACTAGGGTGCCTCATTATTAAAATCAAGTAAATTTTTTATTTTCTCATTTGCAAAGGGGAAAAAAGTAATGAAATACTGTTCTGATTTTAAGAGGTTGTTCTGCTAATTTCTTACATTTTCAATATCTGAGATTACTTTCTTGCTAGCTACAAGAAAGCATTCAGCAAATTATTATAGGAAATTATAATACAAATTATTATAGGAAAAAAATTATTATAGAAAAATCCAGCAGTGAAGTATATGAATATATATTTTAAATTGTTTTACACTTATAGTAGTCACTGCTAATTACCCTCCTTGGATTTATTCTTCCCTTCTTTGTAAGGAAACCCCTCCTGGGTTCAGGGAAACAAATTACCCAGCTAAAAGGAAACTGTCTTTCTCAGTCTCCCTTGCTGTGTACCACACTTCACATATAAGCTGTGTCCTTCCTCCCTCACTCTTCCATTCTTTTTCCTGACTCGAGAGCACATCTATTGTCTAAAGTTAGCAACTTACAGGTATGACGAGGAAAGCTACAGACTCAAATGGTAGAACCAAAAGACAAGCTGGGGACAGCTCAGTGGCATAAGCATCTGCCTGGCAAGTGCAAGGTTTTGAGTTCAATCCCCCCAAACAACAACGACAACAAAAAAGACAGGGCAAAAGAACAAAAGAATTATCAGGGATAGGGATTTAGCTCAGCAGTTTAAGCACTTGTCTAATAAGTGCAAGGTCATGAATTCAATCCCTGGTACAAAAATTTTTAAAAAGGGGTTATCACAGAATCACCATATAGACTGTGGATTCATCCCTCCAAACTTCTGTTGTAGAAAATAAACAAGTAAGTAACTAAAATAGTGAAGGTTTTGTCATATAAGCCAGTATTGGTCAAGCCACTGACCAGCTGCAGTGAAACACAATCCCAATATAATAACTGCATGTAAATTTAACAGAGAATTATTTCTAAGCAGAAGCCTTAACAAATTTTGTACTCTAACAGTCCACACTTACGAATTTGTCAAGAGCGCCATGACTTTCTGGTGTTCTGCCTCATAAATTTGAGAGTCGCTGCCTCAGCTCAAACTTACTACAGAAGAGAGTCTATTCTGGGATCATCTTCTGAATATTTTCAAGTGTTCTGTACAGTACCAGGCATCAAGAGGGCACTCTGCTACCTGTCAGTGGTGATGATGATTACACACCTGCCTTCCAGAGTTCAAAATGGAAATTCAGCAAAACGGATGAGCCATTACTCAAGGCTTCAAAAATCATTCTCCACACAGAAATATTTTACACAGGAAGCATTCAAAAGAGTGGCTCAAAACAAAAATATTTTGTTCTAGTTACAAACTTGCCCCTCAGGCAATTCTGAAAATGCAAAACTTGTCTCAAATTTCATTAACATTTCCAAGCTGGGAAACAATGCATATGAGCTAGGAAGTAACCCTTATTATTAGGAACAGGAGCTGCCAAAATTCCTTACTTTTGGTAGGGCTCATTGGATTCAGGCTGGAATTCAAAATAAAACCCAGCAGCCCCTGAGATTGGTATAACCTGCCCACCACCCTCTCCCACCCTTCCAATAACCACAAGTAGTTTTGTTTAGCTAACACTTATGGAAAGCCAAAAGGGAATAAATTTGTAAAATGTTAACAACAGAATCCAGGGCTTCTCAATTTGAGCACCATAAACATTGAGGCCAGGTAACTCTTGTTGCAGGGGCTGTGCTGTACTTTGGAGGATGGAGCACCATCCTAACCCCCAGCCCACTCTGCCAGTAGGACAGCTCCCGCTGTGACAACCAACACTGCCTCCAGACATAACCAAACATGCGGGGTCGCCCCCAGCTGAGAACCACTGTGAAAAATGAAACCAAGGGCTTTACATTTGGTTCTCTAACATAATCACTGTAAGGAAAGAGTCAAATAAGCACCGACTTCCAAGATTTCAACATATTACCACAGCTATTTCCCCTTTCAATAGACAGACCTAACCAAGTTTATGTCAAGCAAAGGTTTGAGGCATAGACCTCAAGTGTAATAAAGCCTTAACGCCCACTAGCCTAGCTTCTCTTCTCTTGCAAGACTTTTTCTCAAGATGAATGAGATGTCCTGTTCTAAAGATGTTAATGGCTGTTTTTCACAATCTTCCCACTCGTTTCCTGATTGTCAACAGCAGTTGACATTCTGGCCTCCTTTTCTAACTGAACAATCTAATCCGAAATCTGATCACTTTTCACTCACTCCTTTCTCCTTCCACTATCCATTCCGTAACTACAGTACTTTTACAATCTAGCTTACTCAACTCTCCAGATTAACCAAAGTGTGGATTCTGTTTATAAAACCTACAGATCCATGTCTACAGCAGAAGGAACCTCAAGGCTAGCAGGGACCTTTTCCAGAACACCCAAGAGCACGTTAGCACCAAGCAGGGGATTGTTCTTAAGGGTCAATACATGCTACCCAGAGCCCAGCTATGCCCAATGTATTTGTTACTAAGGTAATTTTTAACATTCCATTTGAATGAAAACAAATTGCTTCTATGAAAACTAAACAACGATCTGGAAAAGGTGAGCTGCTTTAAAAAACAAAAACAAAAAAACTGTTACACTTTGAATTCCTCATCTGTAAATCTTCAAGTTCCTTTCTTAAAGGACTAAAACTGGAATTTGTAATCAATGCATTATAAATGTGTTTTATTCCAGAAAGAAGAAACTTGCCAAAGAAAAATTGTGGGCCCTCTTCCAAATTATCATTTAATAAACATATATTTATGTTCTTAGGTTAAGATAAAAGCTATGTGCATTTACCAATCATTTTTGTACCTCCCCACTTAAAACAGCTTTCTCAACCAGCATTCATCCTCCTGCATATGGAAACATTCTGCCCCAGCCGTCCATCACATCCATCCCTTGTTCACTACCTCACAGTATTCTCTCACACTCATCACTAAAAAGTGCTCAACTCATATTAAAAAAAAAAATTAGGTTTAAAAGTGCTCAACTCTGGTTTTCCTCACCATATGCCATGTCATCTGCTTTTGCCAGTGCTATTTCCACTCTTTAGAGTGCTATGAAGGGAAGTTCCACAGACCAGTGCTCTTTAAGGCCTTAAAGGTGGAAATCTTTCATTCATCTTTAGTTGATTCTCTTCTCCCCACAAGATGTCCAAATTTTTCCCCTAAACTTAAACTTTCAGTGTGTTTCTTACACTATCTAGAATAGATACTAGTGTTTGAGAAATCTCTTTTTCATTAAAACACACAATTCTGATACAACTCCTACTAGACGGTTTATTCCCAAAACAACCCCAGCTCACCTGTGAACCCGTATCTAAATATATTCAACTGGTAACCAATTGCAGGAAATGGTATGATATAGTAGTGGAATATTATATAGTGAATTAAAGATGAGTATTACATAATATTCATGTGGTATGTTACGACTATGCATGTTAAAATGAAAACACAGGACACAAAATTATAGAGATACTCATGATTATTCATGAAAAACACATGTAAGAAAATCAAATCATGAATCAACAAAAATGGTAATAGCAGCTGTGTTAAACCAGTTGAACAAACTGGGTGTGGTGGTGCACATCTATAATCCAGCACTCAGAAGGTTGAGGCAGGAGGATAGCTTCAAGTTCAAGGCCAGTTTGAACTACACAGTGAAACCTTGTCTCAAAAAGGTAGGTAGGTAGGTAGGTAGGTAGGAAGGAAGGAAGGAAGGAAGGAAGGAAGGAAGGAAGGAAGGAAGGAGAAAAACGGTTGAAAAATGAGCGATTTTTCGTCATTAAAGTTTATGTGTTAAAGCCAGGCCTGGTGGTTAACCTTTAATCCCAGCACTCAAGAGGCTGAGGAGGAGGGCTGCCAAGAGTGTGAGGCCAGCCTGAGCTACACAGTGAGTTCAAGGCCTGCTTGAACTTCGTAGTAAGACCTTGTCTCAAAAAACAAAGAAAAACAACAACAGAAAAGTTGCTGTGTTATTATTTCACAGAAGAAAAAGGCAAAATATGATTTTAACAACCCTAGAAACAGTTTGCTACGTTAAACAGTGAGTAAACCATCTGTTTGGGGGTCAGTGAGAACCAAGTTCATAGGCAAAGTCTTCACCTCTTAGAATATAATCCCTTAATATTGTAATAAGTGATATAAGATATTCAAAAATGCAACAATGCCCAGAACAAGTGAAATCAATAAAAGACAAGTGTCTATTCTCTTTCTTCAGATGTGAATGACTTCAACTCCCAATGAATCTGAGAGGCACATATCACTGCCCTCAAGTTATGTTTCCAGTGTTAAGTTCCTCTCAGATTCATATTGATTTCGAGTCCCAGTCAATCAAGAATCAGGAAATTTTCTTGGGTTGGAGTGTAGCTCAGTAGTAGACCACCTGCCTAGCACACAAGGCCCTGAGTTTGATCCCCAGCACCCAAGAAAAAGGGAAGGAGATAGGGGATGGAGAGGAGGGGAAGAAAAAGGAAAAGAATTAAATTTTCTTCAACTTGTCTACTAAATTAACCATATATATAGTGCAATATTTATCTTCTACTGTAAAAATGAGAGGGAGAAAACAAACCTTAATATTTCATGATACAAAACCAAAGGCAGTTTACATTAATATGAAAAGCATTCAGGGACTAAGAATATATAGCTCAGTGATCAGTCACTTGCCTAGCACTCTTGAGGCCCTGGACTCCAACCCTAGCACTGTAAAAAAAAATGGGGGGGAGGGCAGAAATGGCAAAAACTTCTCTAGGCTAAATTTAACGAGAGATTTCACATATGCCACACAATTATCTAACTCTGATATTTTCCATTCCATCCTGCCTGCTACTGCCAAACCACCCCTGTTAAACAACGCTTTGATCCTGTCAATCTGCCACCCCCACACCTGCGATCTTTCAGCTGCCTGCTTCAGTTCTAAATGCCTCATCAGGATGCTTCAGGCAAGGTGACAGGGAGGGCAGCTACTGCAGATCGGAAAGACAGACCAGGACCCCAAGCTTCGGGTATTACTGGTAGCCAGGACGTTTCCAGACCCACTCAGTGCCAGCCAAAGAGCCCACACTGGGATGCTCTGTCCTTCCCTCCTGTTCTGACTTCACTGAGCAAATTTTGTTTCCCTCTCACAGGTCCATAAACTGAATCTCTAGTGGTTATTAAAAATGACGAAACACCTCTACATTTCGTAACATGATACATTAAGGTCATCTTAAAGGCAGATTTTATTTTAAATGTGTAACAAAATTTTTTTAATGCCTATAAGAAAACCTGAAATGAGGGGCTGGGGATTTAGCTCAGTGGCACAAGCAGCAATACCTGCCTGGCAAGTACAAGATCATGAGTTGGATCCTGTACCAAAAAACAAAAACAAAAAAAACCTGAAAGGTTTATACAGGACATGAATCATAATTATCTCTTGGTTAAATATGAACTTTCTTCATTATTCTGCATCTCTCTGAATTGTATTACTTTACAATCTGATAAAAACAGCCCAGCATGGTGGCATATGCCTGTAATCTTAGTACTCTAGGAGACTGAGGCAGGAGAACCACAAATTCAGGCCCCACCTGGGCAACTTAAACTTAGTGAGACATTGTCTCAAAAGAAAAAAATTAAAAGGGCTGGCGCTGAGCTCAGGCAAAGGCCCTATGTTCAATCCCTAGTACTACACAAACAAAAGAAAAAATCAGATGAAACAATTATATGCTATAGTATATGAAAACCTTTAAAATATGCCAAGAAAATGAAATCAGGCACAAAAAGAATCAGACATACTGTATGATTCTATTTACATAAAGTGTCTGGAGTAAGTAAAGCCAGAGAGACAAACAGGAATGGGCTGGGGGGGGGGGACACTTACTGGGATTCTTTTTGGAGCAATAGAAATGTTCTCTAATTAGATAGCAGTGATCATTGCACAATAAGTGAACATACAAAAACCACTGAATGTGTAATTTAAAATGGAGGATTTTATGCTATATGAATTATCATTAAAAAATAATTTTAAAACCCAGATAAAACAATCATAGTGCTTATACCTTTAAAAAAAATTGAAACAACTAACAAATGAACAGGCATAATAATTTTGTGTTTAAAGGGTATACCCTGACACTGGAACACCTCTATCAGTATCTCCTGGCACACTCACCTATCAGTGGTGTGTGTAATCTTAATAATTTACCACTTCTGTGCCTACAGATGTGAAGAGTAACAGTACCTCTCTCATTAGAGCAATGCATGACACAGAGCAATGTGTGACACCCTCTAAGTGTTGAGCACTGTTTTTATTAGCATGGGTGCTGAAAAAAGATAAAGAAAATGAGCACTTGAGCCAACCATGAAAGTACACATTGGCAAACATCTTGTGTGACCACGTATGTTGAAATTTGTAGTGGAAATACACATATGGATGTAGAATGAAGACCCACTGTGATGTGAAAAAAAAAAAGCAGGATACAAAACTATTATACAGATGTTATTATAATCCCATTTGTTCTATAATATAAACATGTTTACATATATACTTTAGGATGTTGCAAGTACATCCAACAACACACTTCCTCCACCAAAAACATTTTTTAAATTAATAAATCTAAGCAGAAAAAACAATGCCTTCTGGTTCTACTTCTAATGTCTATTTCTTAGCACCTGCGACACCAAGTAGAGTAGGACATAGCCTGAACCCAGGGAACTTACCCACAAAAACAAAAATCTATGCAACAATCTGCACGCTGGCACTGGAAATCTCGGTATTAACTAACTTAAAGGAAAATTTCTAAAAGATTTCACAAATTCTGTGCACTTGAAAGATCTCCAGAGTTAACATTCCAAAGATTTAACTATATGATTATACAACTATATATTATATATTTAACTATATGATTATATAACTATATGATCGTGGCCAAGCACCTGCCAAGCACTAAATCTGAGAAATCTCCATTCCTTGGAGTTTTTTTTTTTTTTTAGTAAGTTTAATGATCCCTCATAATGGGCTGGGGATTTAACTCAGTGGCATAAGTGCCTGCCTGGCAAGCATGAGGTCGTGAGTTCAATTCCCAGTACCCCCCCCCAAAAAAAATCCTTTTACAAGCAGGGCATGATGGTGAACGCCTGGAGGCCCAACACTCTGGAGACTGAGGCAGGAGGCTCATCCAGAGTTTGAGGCCAGCCTGAACTACATAGCAAAACCCTGTCCCAAAAAGCAAAAAAGAAAAACACAAACACGAATGGGTAGAATGCCTATAAAAGTAGAATGCTTTCTACTTCTAGAGGATACAAATGCATACGCTTACTTAAAAACTAAAAGACAAAGCAAATTGAGAAAAAGACAATAACTTTGAGATGCTCTAAATTTACCTTTTATAAAGGTAAAAAGCAAAAAATCTAAATAAATTATGAGATAAAATAACATTCAAAAATTATGTCCTAAACAGAATTTTTAAAATTTTAAAGAAAAGTGAAAAATAAATCTATACCATATTTCAGGCTTCAATATTTCATTAACAAGACATAACAAAAAGGATAGAACAGATGCAAAGAATAAATTAAACCCCAACCTTTATTGCCAGCTCTAGTGGCACACCTGTTATCCCAGCACTCAGGAAGCTGAGGAAGGAGGCTTGCTGTGAGTTCAAGGCCAGCCTGAACTGCATAACAAAACTCTGTCTCACAAAGCAAAAATATTAAAAAAATTAATTAATTAAAAAAACTTTACTAGTAAGGCAGGAGATTAGGGTGTGGCAAAGCAGCAGGGCACCTGGGTATAACCTGTCAATCATGGAAATTCAGCAGATACAGTCAAGCCCTTCACCTGGGACCAGAGTGCTATCTTCAATTCTCATGAGAAAGCAAGCCGATTGGCATAGATCTGACAATCAGCCCGAGAAGTGGAACATACAAAAGCCAGCCACCATTAATCTGTAAGCTTCCTCAGTGGTCTGCTCTCTCTCTGTAAAGCATACTTCTCTTTCTTCTCTTTCTACCTTTAATTCATCCACACTCACTCTCCACAGAGCACATTTCTTTTCTTAACTTTATTACTTTGGATAAATGTAAAACCTCACTACCTTCTGCACTTCTCTTTACCAATTCTTTGTTCAGAATGACAAGAACCTAGAAAGCATCTCTCAGAGGCCACAGCACCCCAGAACCCCAATAACACTAGGGGCCAACCTGGTGGAGGTAGGTTCAGAAAAATACAGTTACACAGACAGATGATAGGTAAGAAAAAGAACAGGTAACACAAAGTAAACACCTACAAGAAGGAAGTGGTAAAACCTTAACAACTGGAGTATGTGGGTGCTCTTGCAATTTTTCTTCTTGAAATTATCTAAAAAATCTTTTAAAATTTTAGTGAAACTAAAAATATGGAAATTGAGGGCTGGAGATTTAGCTCAGTGGCATAAGCGCCTGCTTTGCAAGCACAAGGTAGTGATTTCAATTCCCCGGTAAAGATTAAAAAAAAAAAAAATGAAAATTGAGAAGTTAAGGAAATCATACTTCCTTTCCTGGAGTACAAAACTTTCACAAAATCTGTTCTCATACTAGGATGCATCTAGTTTTAAAACAAAGACCTAGAAATTCTATATGACACATTCTCAGACCACAATGGAAAGACTGCAATATACCTAAATTCATGTGTTTTAAAACAATGATTAGCGCAATTTTATCATAAATGTCTCAGAATTAAATGACAAATTTAGAAAGAAAAAAGTTTTTTAATGGTAGTAATATAAAAATAAGAAAAAGGAAAATGTGAGAAATACATCATTAGAGCGTATCAAGAAAAATGGTAAAATCAGAGATTAGTAGGGGAGGTAGAAAGTGAACTCAAGAAAAGATTAACGAGAAAGGAGAGAGAAAAAGCAACCCGGCGATGTGGTTCCTGGTGTTCCTGGGGTTACCTTACCGTAACTGCCATTTGCCACAGATGATCTTTCTCTTCCTTTGGGAGACTAAGGAGAAGATGCTATGTGGGGAAAAGGGAGGAACAGAGTAAAGCAGAAACTACCACCATAGGCAGGAGGAGAGCTTAGGCAGGAAGGGCAGAGCAATACAGAAATAAGAATTTGCAGATGAACTCACAAATGCACTTGCTAACTCTTGGAATACCAAGAGTACGAGACTAAGACGCATACACCAACCTAACTCTTCCAGACAGGCTCTCCAACCTGAATGAAGTGAATCACAAAGCACCCAAACTCTAGCAGGGAACCGGGAGACAAGGCAGAAGACGACAAAGGGAACATGCTGGCTGGATGAGCGTTCACTAACAAAGAGCTCATGCCTCACTAGACAGCTCTGGCTATGTGGAAGTGTGCACCCAAAGATACCAACCAGTACCTCCGAGTTTAGAGATGGCAGAAATCCAGACTTAAATGTGAAACCTCTAGATTTTAGGGGAGAGGTGGATGCATTAACTAGAGATTGAAAAAGCTATATGCATAGCTTTTTTTTTTTTTTAAACACAGGGCCTCCCCAGGTGAATTAGAATTTGGGATCTTCCTGCCTCAGCCTCTCAGAGTAATGGGATTTCAGGAATGCACCACCATACCTGGCTTGAAACCTCCAGATTTTTAATGATTAACAACTAACACATGTTTTTTAAACACTATGCAGACCAAACGGCCCTCTCAATTCTCCCTATCAGTAATGCTGTTACCTTTTACTATGCTATCATCTCTTCCCTTCTCCCTTTCATCATCACCAGCTCCAATCTTTGCTTTCCAAAACCACAAGGTCATTCAAATCCTTTAAAAGCTTCCCTGTCTTTAGAGCAAATGTTAAGCTTTCAAATCAGCTTTAAGGAACTCCCTCCCAGTAAAGTGGTGGCAATTTTCAGGTATCTCCGGCTTTCATCTCCACAACCTCGGGCTGCAGTCCCAAAATATTGCCTTCACTTTCCTGCCTCTGTGGCTTTTCTGATACCATTCCCTTACCCCAAGAAATCCTTCCCAACTCTCCCCATTGCTATATTCATTCATTCAGTCATTCACTCCACAAAAGAGCATGGGTTGAGCAAGTGACTGCCAGACACTATTTTAGGCACTGTCCATGCAACAAACAGAGAATGAAACTGACAAAAAGTTGCATAAAGGAGACAGACGATAAACATGTTGTAGTGACACAGCTACCACAACAGGGACAAGGGACAGGGCAGACACCAGGGCCCTTAAGCCTGCTGCTCACTGGAAGTATGATCTGTGTTTTCTTCTCAGGCAGTCGGGGGCTTAAAAGCAGATTTTGCTAAAAACTATGATCCTTTACTTGGGCCTACAGATGCCTAACAGGAGCTTGACGTTCATTATCTGTCCTTTATGACGTCAAGACTAGGGTCAAATCCCTTGTCAGTTCATACAGGTACGGTATGTTAATAATTTAGGGAAAGGTGGCAAACGAGATTGATTATCCCTGAATGTACATAATTTCATCCACCTTCAAGACCCAAGATCACTTGGGTTACAGGAAAAGCAGAGCTCCAGGCGATTGAAACCCATAATCAGTCATTTTACGGGACCAGAACCACCCCTTAAGCCATGAGGATTCCTGGGGCTACAAACCAGGACTGAGATAATGATTCACCAGATCCCTAGCCCACCAACCAATCCGTAAAAGCTGGCCTTCTGCTTCTGTGGGTGGCCCACTCTGACTCCCTTCTTCAGTGTGCCCCTCCAGCTGCTCAAATTGGAACTATTTCCTATTTTTTTTAACTCTCCTTTGTTAAGAACTGGCTGATCTTCCTCAGCTCTTTAAGCTAAACTTTCTTACTATTTTCTCTTACTTTCTAGTTAAAGCATTTTCCTGTAAATCTGTGCTTTAGCTTTATTTTCCATTATTACTAAAAGTAAGGACATGAGGTGATAAGCCAGTTAATGGAAGGTCCACAGGAAAAGATGCTTTGGCACAAGAAAAAAGCAAGGAGGGTCAGGAGGAGAGGGGAGGAAAGGGATGCGAAGTGCAGGAGGCTGCAATCCTAAGGCACCATTGTGAAGGGGACATTAGAGGAAAGGCCTCAAGGCACCAAGTAGACAAATAACTGGGAAGAATCCAGGCCAAGGGAGAACCAACAGCAAAAAGCCTCAGGCGAAAGCACACCAAGTGTTTCAAGATGACACTCTACCACCCTGTAAAGCCCAACCCAAGGACCACGCCGGTGAACTGCCTTTGATCCCTACAAATCGGAATTATTCATTCCCTCAGTACAGTTATCTGTACTTCCCCTCGGTGACTTGAACAAGGGAACCCCCTTTTTGAACATATACAAGAGTGATTGCCAATCAATCAAGGAAGCCAGTTAAAACAGAAAATTATTTGTAAATGATACAGACATACTTTAACTTCAACAATATAAATGCACATTTATTTCCCAGCGTAGCAACACCATGACCTTTTCTTCGAGTATGAGTCTGCTAAATGCAGTTTCCCATTTTCTTAGATTAACTACAATGGCAATTCATTGTCCATGAGGTTCCTTGCCTTACATGGACTTTAGAACACTTTTATTAGTGTTTTCTGGGAAATCTTCGGAAAGTTAACAGGGTTCTCTTCCTCTCTACTTTGGTTGTCTTGATCATAAATTCAAATCATTCAAAGGCAATTCTTTTAGCTTATCAAATCTTTTCCAAAGCATTTCATAAAAATATTTTAGAACCATGTTTCTTGATTCGAGTAATATTTATTTAATTATATTCACAAGTTCCATTAGTATTATAAATAAGATAGAGAAAACAAAACCAATTCTTAGGAAGTAGAAAATGATACACAGTAGACTAGATTTAACCTACCTCTTTGAACATCTATGTTTGCTGTGGTAGAGTTGGTCAGTATGGTTTACTAAGCCAATGATTAATCTCAGATGTCAAAATCAAGTACACATTACGGTGAAGAATTTGAATATACTTCTGCAAACAAGATATACAAGTGGCTAAAAACACATGCTTGAGAAACCACTGGGAAAACGCAAATTAAAACCATACTCCACTGATAAGAAGACATCACACCCAACTAGTGTGGCAATAACCAGCAAGACACAAGTGCTTAAGAGGAAGGGAAGAAACTAACCCTCATACATTGCTAGGGGCAATGTACAATGCTACAGCCACTTTGGAAAAGAATTCGGCAGAGCTGGGTGAGGCAGAGCTCTCCTATGATCCCAGCACACTGGAGGTTGAGGCAGGAGGACTGTTGCAAGTTCAAAACTAGCCTGGGCTACAAACTGAGGCCAAGGTCAGCCTGAACTGCATAACCAGACCCTGTCTCAAAAAGACCCCCCCCCCAAAAAAAAGAATCTGGCAGTTCCTCAAAATAAAAAACAGCACCTCCACACCTAGGTATATACTCAAGAGAACTGAACGTGAAAGTTGTACTGGAATGTTACATAACCATTACCCATTATGATACCAATTTTCTGACCCCACACTGGGGTCTCTAAATTGTGGAACTAATAACAAGATAACAAGACCAGCTGAGTAGGGAAGGAGACTTTTTTTCTTTCCTGACCAAGAGTAGCAGAGAAGTGAGACATAAAACTCCTAAACCAACTTGTCGACCCACTGGGAGTGGGGAGGTTTTACTAGGAAAAGGAAATAAGGGGATGGAATAGGCTGATAAAGGGAAGGAATAACCATGTCTTTACTGGAAATCTGAGTGCCACCTTTCTCCTTTTATGGTTCTTTCCAGTCATCACCATGGTAAATGGCAACTGTCATAGTCCCAGGTTTTGGTGTCACTTAGCTTGCAGCTGGGATTACAATGAATTTAGGACTACATAATGAAGTTAAAGTCGTATGGGAGTCACTGTGGCAAGTGCCACAGATGTAACCAGTTTCAGCCAACCTCCAGAAAAGAGACTTACAAGCATACACAGAAGAAAAAGCATATCTCAAAGATAAAATTATGATGTAGAAAGATTACCAGTTTGAGGCTAGCCTGGGCAACTTAGCAAGACTCTGTCTTAAAAGATTAAAAGTAAAAAAAGATTGGGGACACACATCACTGGCACAGCACTTGCCCTGGATTTAATTCCTAGTACCACAGGAGCAAACATCAACAACAAAAACATAAACAAGATTAAGGCAAAGTAATAAATCGTACCATAGTAGGGGAACGTAATGATAATCGCCAAAAAGTAAAAACAACCAAAATATCCACCAATGGAGGAATGGATACATCAAATGTGGTATATTCACACAATTGAATATTCTTCAACCACAAAAGGGAGTTGAAGTTCTAACATATGCTACTCCATAAACACTGAAAACATTACACTAAGTAAAAGAACCCACATAGAAAATACTTTCTGATTCCATTCACATGTATATCCAGAATAAGCAAATCCACAGGGAAAGAATACACATTAGTAGTGGAATGACTGACTATTAACAGGTATAGAGTTTCCTTTCCTTTTCTTTTTTTTATTTTTTTCTAGGGTTCCTTCTTGGGGTGAAGAAAATGTTGTGGAATTAGATAGTAGTTATGGCTATCCAACTCTGTGACTATTCTAAAAATAACTGGATTGTGCAACTTTTTAAAAATTCCACTGCTTTTAGTATTCAAAAATGCTTACTCTGTCCAGGAGAAAAAGCAGTCCCAGCAGAAATTTCCACTGCATATATATCTGTATGAGGCTGACCACCTTTGTTAGACTAGAAGGCCCTTAAGGGGAGAGATTGCTTCTCATATATTTCCCTTACCATCTGGTATATTAGATCATACCACCAAATCAATCAATCAAGGCTCACTAAATAAATACTTGCATTTTACATATCAGGGATCAAGAAGTATCCTGACCAAGAGTCCAAACTAATTAGAAGAACTCACTTCTCACTCCCCAGAATTCTGAGCTGCCACTAATAAGGTGCTTCTCTCAATCTAACATTTACAGGACTCACATTGTTACCAACATGTAACAGTCAGGGGACTACCTATTTCTAACTTCTGCCACACTTTTAAAACCCTGTTCAAATTCTCCACTTGCATCTATCACCCAAAGCCAAAAAGGTCAAATGGAAAAAAAAGTCATGTCTAAGGCTACCTGGTTTCCTGAGTTTAGTGCTCTTCTTTATTCACAAATATCATGTATTGCCAACGTTTCTTCTCTTTAGATAAACCGAGAAGTTTCTTGTAAGAGAATTTTTTAGTTAGATTTTTTTAAAGTATAAATACAAAGATAAAAATCAAAGATAATAGGCAACCGGCCTGAGGCCAGAATGAGCAGAGCACTAGGGAAGAGGACAACAAAAACAGTTTGTTTAGAAAAAGAAAAGATAAACAAAGGGTCCACAGTGAGGGGATGATGTAGTAATAACCAAGCCATGAAGAGACAATGTAGCCCCTTTCAGCTTCATAGGAGCCTGATCCTCAAGCTTGAAAGGTTAGAATTCTAATAAAAGGAAGCTAACATCCAAGACAAGTAGCACAGATACATGACAACAATGGGACAAAGAGCTAGTTCAAAATCTTTGCTTTGGGTTGGGGAGTGGGGGAGTGGACAGGGTCTCACTATGTATTGTAGGCTGGCCTTGAACTCACTTATGTAGCCCAAGCTGACCTCAAACTCATGGTGATCCTCCTGCCTCAGACTCCCAAGTGCTGGGACTACAGGCGTGTGTCACTATGCCCAGCCCACTATTTGCTTTCTGATCAAATTCAACTTCACAATTTTTTTCAGATCTGATTTAATAACTGCTAGTTATTTATGTAATCTTGACCAGGTGCCACAAGACCGAAAATGAAAAAAAGTATATCCTCAATGTTCAAAACAAGGCAACACAGAGATCCAGAAAAAACATCTATGCACTCATGCCACAATCTGGCAAAAAATCTAGAATTGGTATAGACCAAGTCTTAGAATACAGTAAAAAGAGAAAGCTACCAGCCACCACAGGCTCCATACTAAGGCTGGCTATAAAATATTTGTTTTTTGGTTTTTTGACAAGATTACTAAAGTGGAAAAAGGGAAGATGATGGGGACACTTATATAACTGATTCTAACAAGCCAATCTGACAAAATCTCTTAGCAATAGACTGGTAAACAAAAAGGGAAATGCTGAACTGCCAAGGCTAAAAAATCTGTTAAACTCAACTAAGAGGATGCACAGCAGTGGTCAAACATCTGTTTGACTAATATAGTAACATCAATCAATTTGATAGGAAAACTTTAGTAAAATATTATAAGGGTCCAGTCTTCCCCACAATCTACAGAACTTCTATTAATTTAATAAAAATTAAAGCTATAGACCTAATCTTCACATCCACACCTGCCACAAAGCTGACCACCCAACACAAGTAGCCTGACATCATCAGGATCCACAAAGATCACAGTAGGCCAAAAACGTGGTTCAAAAGCAAAAATGAAAATCAAAAGGAAGTCAGGACCAGCAGATTTTAAAATTCTAAAATATGAACAAGTAAACTTCAGTTCACATAGGAAATATCTAGATAATAAAAGCTACTAAAAGACTGACACACTAAAAGACCAACAATCTCAAACTATATTAACATGTGTATGTCCAGGTTACCATAGTTCTCATCAATTTTTAAGAATGTGTATTTTCCATATGAATTTTTCCCATTCTTCAGCCTTGAAACGGTTATAACAAAAGCCTACAAATATTACTTAAAACTCTAGCTTTCTACCCAGTTACTCAAGTATATCTTAGCACTAGAAAACATTTTATTTGATCAGCCTAATTTACTGACATTTAGATCAGTGACAAATATTCCTTGAAGGAAGGTTCAAATATTATTAAAAACAAATCTCTATTTTAAAAGAAGAAACCAAGTAAAATTAAGTAACTTTCCCCAAATTATGCAGATGCTAAGCAAGACCCCTAAATCAGTCTCCATTTTCCCATACCATATGGGTTTCCAGTCTTCTGTTTCCTTTCTTAAAACTCCTCCGAGGCACTAGAGTTAGCAAGCATACACAAGCACATTCATCAACACACACTATTTTGCTAAGGACAAATTAGCTTATCAAGAACAAATAACCATAGCACATTTGCCTATAAAATATTGACAGTGTGATCACTTGTAAACTTGATAACCAATATTAATTACAAAAGAGGCATGCTACAAATGGCTTTTATTCTTAAATCTGTGGTTATTTATTAAAGCACCATCATATCCCACTTACTATTAGAATAAAACGTTTCACGGATAGAAGTGCTTTTAATATAAGTACATGTCATTGTTACTTGTTCTCAAAACCCCTCCCCCTTCATGTAAGATAGGAAAATTATTAAAAGATTTTAGGCCTGCAAACCTAAACAGCAGCCTTTCTTTTTTTAGGGTAGCATAACCTCTTGCCCCATTATCCCCCCAAAATAACGCCCCCTGAAAAACTCAAGGGTACAAAGATTCCAAGCAGACTCCACTGGCCTCATACCCATCCTTTCTCCCCCTTCACCCTGAATTTACAGAAGACCAGTGGAGGACTGTGAATTGACAAAAGGCTAAATTATTAAGGACTCGCTTAAGATCATCAGCATCTGCCAGGCTAGCTCCAGGAAAATCCACCCAACCCCAAATGAGATCCGGGCGACTCTC
Source organism: Hydrochoerus hydrochaeris (assembly GCA_004027455.1). NCBI lineage: Eukaryota > Metazoa > Chordata > Mammalia > Rodentia > Hydrochaeridae > Hydrochoerus > Hydrochoerus hydrochaeris. The sequence continues at coordinate 425,050 of PVLA01000545.1, read as the reverse complement.
CTTGCCCCAGGGCCTGAATCCTTGGGCTCCTCTGGGACCCCTTTAGAAAAGAAAAGAGAACTTAACTACCCAGTACCTTCCTCCCCAATGTTATCCATTAAAGCCCAGCAAGCTCTTTGTTTCCAACAGCTGCGGGAGGGCAGACAGCCTCGGCGAGAGGGGAAAGGTCACCCCTTCTTTGCTCCCCTTACTGCCAATCTCCAGGCTCTCCAGCAAAACGCGCACACACACAAGCACCCGGGCACAGCAACGTTTCGTCCACACCACCTTAATAATCCGGGGTTACACCTTGCTACACAGAAACACTCTTGGAGAGTGAATTACCTCGTGGTACACCCTAACCCCATACAAGACGCCTCCCTAGGCCCCTCCCTCTACAAACCGGGTTCACTCCAGGACTTCCATTCTTCCTCCTCAATGCCTATTCCAGGGTGGCCACCTGAGTCCCGGACTTCACACACAACACACAAAACCACAGGGTCACTTCCTGAGTACTAGCACGTTCCCCCTCCTGCAGCCACAGACCTGAGGACACTACAAACCTCCATCTCACCTCGGAACCCACAGGGACACATTACATCGCCAAGGGGCGTCCGCAGGAACACCCGTTCTCTTCAACCCCAGGACCCTCTGAGAGTCGGCGCCCCAAAGAAGACCCTGCCCAACACAAGCTCACGGCTCTGAGGCTCTCAGCCCCCAACCACCTCCCACCACAGCGCTACACAAGCGCGCACACGCACACACACACGCCGCGGCCCGGGGCCGTCCCCACTCCACTGAGCCTCCACAACACAAACACACGTTCCCGTGAGCACACCCACGATCGCGCCGGGAGCCCCGGCGGGCCATTCCGCCTCGCGCCTCGCACGCGGGGCCGCCCTCGCCCAGCCACTCGACACCCACGGACGCACGCACGGCCACTCCCCGTCCCCAACGCCGGTCCCCAAGCCGCCTCCGCGCGCCAGCGCCCTGCCCCGCGCCCTGGCTCCCGGCTCCTGGGACCCCCACGCCCAGGTCTCTCCCAGCCCGGCCGCGGAAACGGGGAAGGGGGGTGTCCGCGGAGGGAAGGGTCCCGGGGCGGCCGCTGCCGGCCCTACCTGAGCAGTTGATGCTCTTGCCTTTGCCACCGGGACAGTCCCCGCCGCCGCCGCCGCCTGGGGGCTGGTTGGACGCGCGGCTGCCGGGCAGGGAGAAGGCGAAGAGCAGAAGCACCGACGTGTAGCAGCAGAAGGCGAGCGGCGGCGCGGCCGGCAGCCGGAGAGGCGCCTCAGCGGCTGCGGCGCCCATGGCTGGCGCCCCTGGACGGCGGGAAGCGCAGGGAGCCGCAGGCCCGGGGCATCCAGCCGCGCGCCCAGCCCCGCCGCCGCCTCGGCGCCTCCTAGCAGCCCTTCAGCATCCCCGCCCCGCCCGCCCGCCAGGCCCCGGCCGCCGCGCTCGCTCGGGACGGAGTCGGTGGGTCCCGGCGCGTGCGAGGGTCGCGGGCGCGCGAGGGAGGGAGCGCGCGAGGGTGCGAGCCCGCGTGGGGGAGCCCGAGGGCGGGGGGCGAGCGCGCGCACGCGCGGCGGGCGGGGGTCGCGGGGCGGGAGGCAGGTCCGGCCCTCCGCGCGGCTGCTCGCCTTCCCTTTGTGTCCGCGGCCCTGGCCACCGCGTCACAAAGACCCCGGCCCGCCCGGTCGGGGGCGCGTGACGGAGCCGCGGGCGGGGGGCGGGGGGGGGGCCGCGACCCCGCCCCGCGCACACCCGGCCCCGCCCGCGGCCGGCCGGCGCCGCCTCCGGGAGAGCTATTGTTCCGGCGGCGGGGCGCGGGCGCGGGCGCGGGCCGGGGGTCGCCGCCTGCCTCGGCCGTGCCGAGCGCTCCCTCCGAGGCGGCGCTTTGCCGCCTCTGGTGAGCGTCTCCTGAGCGTCGCCTTGGAACGCTTTGGAACGCCGGACAGTTGCAAAGGAGGGCAGGTGGTCCACCTCATATCTGTTTTCCAAGTGAAGAAACTGAGCCGCGGAGAGTAAAGGTGACTTGTCCAAGGTCACATACCACGAAAGGGGCAGGACCGAGCTGTGACTCCAGCCACGCAGGTCACAGAGGTGCTGGGTGAATGGCTGAATCGCTGGGACTTCCCACCCACCCGCGCTCCCAGGTACTCATACACCAACTGAATTGCCCTGTTCCCCTACTAAGAGCAAAGATTTAGGGAGCATTTACGATAGACAGGCCTGGAAGAAGCTCTCTGTGTGTATTCTCTCGGGTTCTTTTTTTACAGCGCTTACAAGAGAATTTTCATTCTGTTCCACAGAGGAGTAGTCGGGACCCGGAAAAAAGTGATGACTTCCACCCTAATGCTCCCCACAGCACATCTTGCGAGGTGATCCCTACCCAGACATAGGTGATAAGATCCCGCGCTAAATTCTTGGAAAATCTGCTGCCTTTTGCAGTCTAGTGTGCTACCTCCCATCTCAGAGGCAGTTAAGTCTCGAAAAACTCAACAGTTTAACCCAAAATTTAAAGATATGTGAAAATCCACATTAGAAAAAATATCTTCACTATATAAAAGAAAACACTAATATGAGGAACCAGGGGTTTTGACCTGAAGAGGAAATATAAGAAAAAGTTGACACAATAGAAAAATGGAAAGTCAACTGGTTTTATTCCCAAATGTGTGGACAATGGATGAAAAGAGATTTAAAGCCAAAAGTAATAAAAGACAAGATAAAAACTGCAAGATTTCCTCCCCTTTGGATAATTAACAGTAGTTTTTAAAAGACTAGAGTGCTTGCCTAGCATGTGCAAGGCCCTGGGTTTGATCTCCAGCACTGTAAAAAAAAAAAAAGAATTGACAAAACCTAGAGCTATTATACATTTTGAGAGGGCAATTTGGTTATGGATTTGTAAAAACCCTTTAAGATGTGTTTATCCTTTAATCTAGCAATTCCACTGACTAGAATTTATCCTAAAGAAATGATTGGACAGCCACACAAAAATGTATGAATAAAGATGTGCATCACAGCTTTTTTTATAGTAGTAAAATATAACCTAAATGTTCATAAATAAGAACTAGTTAAAACATAGATCTCTTTGTGCAGTGGAGTATTATACAGGTGATAATGATGATGACTAGATTAATGCTTACATGGAACATTGGCAGGATACTAATAAGTATGTATAAGAAAAAATTTTATTTTTCAAAAATATACATGTGCGCATAGCCACAGATAACAATTATGAAGACTACAGCAATACATTAAAAGTAGCTTGTGAGTAACAGGTAATATCTTTTTTTAGTTTTCTGTGTGTTCTGAATTTTTCCAGTGAAAGTTTGTTTTGTTAAAACTTTAAAAAGATATTTTCTTTTAAACTATACTTTCATCCTGCTGTTTGTATAAATAAATTTGCACTTTTAAACATTTTATAATTCATATAAGGCCTATAAATTGTCAGCAGGAGCATGGCAATTTTTACAACTAAAGTTGAACTTACAACTAAAGTTGAACGCCTGACGCTCCTAAATCAGGTGCGATTCAGGTCCCTGATTGCTAAGCCACCAAAGGCTCCTTCTCAAAACATGCTTTCGGCAGCTTCTCTAAGCTTGACTTCCTCTGTGCTTTCCTAACCTGTGTCTCAGCTTTTCCAAGCCCCCTCTTTTGCCTTAAATTTTCGTTTGTCTGTTGACCATAGCCCAAGCACAAATAGAAAAAGGAGAGAACTCTTAAAAAGCAAACAACCCTGGGGCCATAAATTGCAATTTTATTTACATCTGCTTCTTCAAATTAGGTAAAGAAAGTTAAACACAGATATCTTAGAAGTTTTCAAATTGAAGAGGATTCTAATTCAAAAAACAAGATTTCCTTGACTTTGATCACATAATCTCAGTGAGAAGAAGAGTCATAGAAGTTATCTAAGAAAAACTCCATCACGTATTTTAATATTGGTGATCTCAAAATACAAGACAGCAAAAGAATGTGAGACCCACTACATAAAAAACACCCAGAAAGTCTAAAAAGAATGTAGATTTCTCAACACCACTGCAGTCTAAGATTCACCTAGCTCTTTGTTTAAAGTTCTCTGTGTAACTCAGACACAGCATCAAATTTGGAGCCCCCGACCTATCCTTAATCAGCTATTATTTATTAGCAAGCCTGTGTGGCTATACTGTAAGCTGCAGATTCAGCTAGGCTTGGCTCTTGTACACAGTGAGCTCCCGTCCACTCCACCAGTGTTGATTCTGGGGACCTGGCCAAAGAGGCAGTAACTACCAGAAGGAATCTATTACAAGAGGACAGTCCCAACCTTGCAGACACTTTTCAGACTGCTAGCTTGTATGTGTCTGCTAACATCCCACTTGTTTTATTTTCTTGTTTGCTTTGTTTTTGTTTGGTTCATGTTGTAGTCAGGGTTTGTAAAGGAATAGATTTAATACAGGATACATACATAAATGTATAGGATTATCTTATAGTAATCACCCACAACATCAAATGCAAAAGAGTGCAAGAGATCTGTCCATGCACTAGAAGCCCAAAGAATCCAGTGGGGAGGGCCGGGGTCCCACAGCAGTGTTCCATACAAGTCTAGCCAAAGCCCTAGAGCCCACGGTAATGTCTCATGCAAGTGTGTATTAGGCTCTGCACTGGGAAGGACCAAGAAGGCTCAGAGATCTGCACTGGAGCCAGAAAGCAACACTAAGACAAAGGTGAAGACAGAGAGAACCACCACCAAAGAGAACACCAGTCATCCTCACAACAGCAAGGACCCAAGCTCCTCCAACAGGAGAGAACAGCCAAGTTCATATCAGGAAAACCAGCTGCAACAAAGCTTCTGAGAAATTAGTAGCATGCACTCTTCCCTTCCCACTCTCCTCTTCCTCCATGCCCAGAACCACACTCAGTTCAGCTGGGCATTGCCACTCAAATTGACCGAATTAATCTACCACAGTTGGGATTCTGGTTTGGTTTGGTTTGGTTTGGTTTGGTTTGGTTTGGTTTGGTTTGGTTTGGTTTGGTTTGGATTGGTTTGGTTTGGTTTGGTTTGGTTTGGTTTGGTTTGGTTTGGTTTTTGAGACAGGGTCTCACTATGTAGTTCAGGCTGACCAGGAACTCACTGTGTAGCCCTAATTAAGAGCATTGTAAAAGTTTATAGAACTACCAACTAGCAGTGGCATAGTAAGCATGTAATAAACATCAGTTATTGTTAGTGACCAGTTGCACTGGTCATGCACTGACAGCAGGTCTCTTGCCTCAGACTTCCAAACACTGGATTACAGGAATGCACCACCACACCCAGGTTTTCATCCTGCTTGTTAAAGGCAGTCCTAGAGCTAAGCCCAAAGACAAGAGGTTAGGGAATTCCATCCTTACAGAGCCAAGTTTTGAACAGTAAATTTATGAGAAATCCTATATTTGAACACCATTCCTTGTGCTCTATCAGAAATATTTTCAGTTCCAAGTAACAAAAAACCCAAACTAAAAAGAGATTTCATGGCTCACAGAAAAAAAATAAAAGATATAGTTCTTTCTCCTATGGCTTGGATTTTGTCCTCAGTAAAGCTTCACTCATGGAAAACTGCATTCCTTCAAGAAACCTTTATGAGAACTTGTCAAATGCTAGACACTACAGCAGCCTGTGGGACAAGAGATAATCCTGCCTTCACTGTGTGGTGGGGAGACACCTGAAAATTAACAGTTACACCACAGTTTGATAAATCCTAACTTTAAATGGAGTGAGAATGGGGTAGGAGTAAATAGCAAGTCGCATTCAATACTCCCATCCCTGCCAAAATCCTGGCTTTTCTGGGCCTCCTGCTGGATGATCTAGCTGCATAATGAAGACCCGATAAATGATAATAAGACACCTTGGGGCTGACTAATTGTCCCTGGTAAAAGAGTCAAAGTGCTTAAGCCAGAAACGGATGAATTATGGTAGAGCCCTGACACAGTTTGGCATTGATCTCTAATCCAATTTGAGAAAACAGACCCAACTTGCCAGAAAGAGGGGTCTTTTTAAAAAAAGGAAAAAAGGGGTAAGTATGTGAAGTAATTCACTCCTTTAACGAATTTGTACTAAAGATGCACTCCCATCCCACAGAATTCACTGGCAAATACAACACACCTGGTCCCTGCCCTCTGGAAGTTTACAGTCAAACCTTAAGTAAATAAATCATTTAAAAGTAAATTTGCAACATAGTTAACAAATGCTATGAAAAGGAAGATCAGAGGTTTCCCTGGAGAAGAGAAGTTTATACTAAGATCAGGGTGAAGGAAAGTTAAAGAGGGAGTGTCCTAAGCAGAGGAAACAACATAAGCAAAGGACAATGTGAGCAGAATAAGAGGGCCTGAACGCTGGCCAGAATTAAAGGCCCTTAAGAGTTGTTTAGAACTCATTCAGTGATTCAACAGACACTCACGGAATACTCACTGGAGTCTAGGCACTGTTCTAGATAGAACTATGAATGAAACAAGGTCCCTGCTTTTCATAGACCTTATACTCTAGTAGAGAAGACAAGATAATGTTGGATCATGCAATACTAACTATAACTCAATGAGAACCTGCTATATCCTGGATGATGTCAGATACTTTATATATTTGTAGTCACTAATCTTCCTGCCCACCTCACTGGTAATTATTCATTTCATTTTATAAATAAAGAATCAAAGGCCTTATCAAGTTAACTATCCAAGGCTATAGAGTCAGTCACCTTGTTCATTCTAACCCCAAAACCCCACCACATCACAAGCATGAGAAGATGGAGAAGCATCATCTGACAGAAAGATTGAGCCAAAATTGGCACTATCAAGACTGTAGCCAGCCTAGTCAAAAACTGATGCAGAATCAGCCTAGGTACCCATCAGTAAATAAATGAATATAGATTTACACATTATATAATATATATGGCAGTATTACTCAGCCATTGAGAATGGAATCCTGTCATTTGCAGCAAAATGGATGGATCTGAAGGACATTATATTAAGTGAAAAACAAGCACAAAAAAGACAAATACCACATTCTGTCACCCATGTGGATGCTACTTGAGTACGTGTGATATATTAAGCATAGTTCTAAGCACTTTGCATATATGTTCCTGTTTTATACTTGCAACACCACCAAGGAATAGGAAAAAAAATGAAACTGAATCGATGATGGAACTGAGGCGTGGAGAAATGAAATAACTTGCCCAAGTTTATAGAACTACCAACTAGCAGTGGCATAGTAAGCATGTAATAAACATCAGTTATTGTTAGTGACAGTTGTCGCTAGGTTAAAAGCTTTGCATGTAGTACCGGATACACTGTGACCAACACCCTAATAGGGAAACTGTTAGTATTTTCTTCTTTCTATACGTAAGAAATCAGGTTTGGAAAAGTGAAGTGATTTTCCCAAGGTCACAGCTAGTGGGCAGCAGGTCTGGGACCAGATCTATTTAACTTTACAGCATATACTCTGAATCAAAACCCAAAGAGTTAAAGTCAGCAGTCAAAAGAGCTCATTTGGGCAGGCTGCCTACTACAGAAATCTGCAGGAGGGGCAGCCTGGTGACTGGCAGGGACAGCCAAGCTGCTGAGAGGAAAGTTGGGACAAATAGGTAGGTCAAGGGAAGGACAAGAGGTTACAGCCAAGAGTCTGGGAACTTGAGAATGACATCTGTTAAGCTAAGAGTGTTGAGAGAACTAGGAGGAACTAGGTACATGGAAGGATTACAGTGAATCAATTGGAACTAAATAATTGTATTTTACCACTGAATGTATGTCAGCTTTCCTCTGTATGTAGACATATGTATTGGGCATATGTCATTTGCCTATGTGTATACATATGTAATGAGTATATCAGCTTGCCTCCATCCATATACATAAGTGCCAAGCATATGTCATTTTACTCTTTGTGTACATATGTAAGGAATGAGTATATATCAGGTTGCCTCCATGAGAGTGTGCATGCATGGATATTGGAGTATGACAGCTGGGGCCCTTAAGTTTATATATGTACATTTTCATGCGTACATTACTATATACATAGATATCTACTGATCTGTGTATGTATATGTGAACTCAAATTGAGCCAGTAGTTGTTAATTCTTCTTCCTTGGCTCCTAGTTGAAAATTATTCTTTGAAATCTAATAGGAGTTGAGGATATAGCTCAGTGGTAAAGCACTGGCTTAGCCTGTACAAGGTCCTAGATTCAATCTTGAGCACCACAGGCAAAAAAACCTTGAAGTTAAAGGCTTACAGTAGTTCCCTCTCTTAAAAAAAAAAAAATCTAATGGCCAGGGGACTTGGTGTCAGACCAATACAGTTTAATTCAGCACTGAGTGTGGATTCCTAATTAAGAGCATTGTAAAAGTAAGACAGGAAAACCACATTTCAAAGCTGTTTCTCTAAGCACAGAACCATAGTGATAAAACATAAGGCAATTTTGGCAGTGGTGGCTTCAGTAACAATGAGGGGCTGGGGCAGGGCAGGGAGCGTAGTGACAAATAGCCCCATTCATACAGCAGTATTTAGAGATTGCTCATTATGTGCCAGCCAATCACGTGAGACAGTGAGCCCACAAAAGTGAACAAGACAGATAACCCCTGGGTTATATTGTAGTCTGTTTGGGAAATCAAATTTTAAACAATCCCAGGTGTGAAGGATCTTGCAAAGGATTGAGAAAGCATGGGTAAAGGGAACAAATGTTCTATGAAGAACAACATGTAATAATGCAACAAGGCAAGTTCAAGAAAGAAACAAAATCTCATGATCCACTCAGAGATGAGATCCAAAAAAGATGATTCAGAAGTGGAGAGTAGAGTATTAGTGACCAGAGGCTAGAGTGGTTAGGAGGCGGGGGATATGGGTCACAGGATGCATAATTACAGATTGGCAGAAGGAATAGGTTCAAGAGATCCACTATATGGTCTGATCACTACAGTTATTCTCGTGTGTGTGTGTGTGTGTGTGTGTGTGTGTGTGTGTGTGTACATACACTGAGGATTGAACAACAGGCCTTACACATCCTAAGTGCATGCTCTACCACTGAAATAAATAGTATTAAATAGTATGAAGAGGAAGACTAGAGGTTTCCCTGGAAGAATGAGGCCTGTCCTAAGTAAAAGTTAACATATTCTTTAAAAATGCAAATGGTAAATTGTGTCGGTCACTTTTGTGTTCCTGTGATAAAATACGTGAGAAAATCAGCTTAAAAGAGGAAGTATTTGTTTGACTCAGTTTCAGAACTTTCAGTCTCTTTGCTTAGCCCCATCACTGTAGCCTGTGCTGAAGTAGAACATGATGCCAGGGAGCGCATGGCAGAGCAGAGCTATTCATCTGGTGCCAAATGGGAAGCAAAGAGGGGAAGAAGCTGAGAACAGACTGTACCTCTCAAGGGTGTGTCCTCCATGACCTCTTTTCTCCAACTAGGCTCCATTCCCATCACCTTCCAATAACCCATTAAATTAATAACCTGTAAACTGATTAATCCATTCATGAGTTCAGAGCCATCAGGATGTGTTCACCTCCTAAAGGTTTTACCTTTGAACAACATGCATTGAAGAGTGCAGATAAGATTGTGGGGGGACATTGAAGATTTTAACTGTAACATAACTGTTCTTATCTCAAAAATTATCACTGTATGTGATATAACACATTAGTTAATTAGCTAAATGTAATCATTGCAGAAAGTATATATGTATATATATCTTCAAAACATGTTGTACATGATAGATACATATAACTGTACTGGTTGTTTAAAAAAAAAGAAACAGAAAAAGCAGCTGTGGCTAAACCTTGAAGAGTGAATAATAAAGAATGAATTTGGAGACTTCAGAAAGTGAGGGTAGATCATGGCCTTTTAAGCCAGAATAATGATTCAGGTTTGAGTTTAAGATTAGAGGGAAGAATAACCTGTCCATTTCTGTGTTTGGAAAGACAAGTTGGTTAAATGCGTGAAGTGCAACATTATGTTAATAATATTTCACTGGGCCTGGGAATGTAGCTCAGAGGTGGAATTCAGGCCCTGGTTTGATTCCCAGCACTGAAAAATAAAATAAAATACACATCTCAGTGAAGCTATTAAACAAAAACCTCTTGGGTTGCAGTGGGTATAATGGATTGGAAAAATAAACTGTGTGCAGGAAAACCATGAGAAGGCTATTGCAGTGCCCCAAATGAATGAGGATGGTGGCTTAGACTAGGAAAGACGGGGCAAGCAAATGAAATAGCTAGGTTTAGCAGATACTACCAACTGGACTGTGTGACTGATGTGAGATGTGTCGAAAAGAAAGTCAAGCAATGGTTATCCCCAGGTTCAGTATCATTTATGAAATAGCCAAGTCTAGAAGAAAAACAGGTTTGGAGAGAGATGAGTTCAACTCTAGGCCAACAGAGTCTGAGAGGCCAGTGAGGCATCTTCATGGAAGCCTCCAGTCACCACTGGATTTATACGTGTGGTGCCCGTAAGAGAGATTTACACTGGGCATACACATGGCAGGCACTGGAGGGTAGATTAACTGAAGTCATGGAAGTGAGCGTGTTAATTCAATGAGATACTGTGAAATAAGTTTATGCTAATGCTGAGGAACTCCAGTGGAGGTAACTACATGGGAATGATCAGAAATAGGAGGGATACCAGGAAAGAGCAGTGTCAGTGGCCAAGGAAAAAATATGTTCTGAAAAGCAGAATGTGAACAACTGGTCAAATGCTGCTGAGATGTCAAGCAAGATGAATACTGAAGAGTGTCCCACAGATAGAGTCACATGCAGTCACTGATGCTCTTGGCGAGAACCATTTGGTGAAATAGTAGGGCAGAATCGAGATTAGAGTTTAATGAGATATGCACAAGGAGCAGAAAGTGGAGACAGAACATTTAGACACCTCAACTGTAAAGAGAAGAATAGAATCAGAGCAGGAGGTGACTATGGGTAGAGGAAGGATTTTTTAAGATGAGACTGTAAAATATTTAAATGATGATGATAAATCCAGAAATAGAGGAAGGAAAGACTTGAAAATACAACAAAGGAAAAAAGATAATCAGAAAACCGGGCGTGGTGGCACATGTCTATAATGCCAGCACTAGGGAGGTTGAAGCAGGAGGATCACTGCAAATTTGAGACCAGCCAGGGCCACAAAGTGAACTGAAGTCCAGCCTGAACTGCATAGCAAAACTCTGTCTCAGAAAGACAAAAAAAAATCAGTTGTGAAGATTCTTGAGGAGTAGACGTCAAAGCACAGATGGAAGAGCTGTCTTTCAAGAGCAGATACTTCTTTGTAATGAGAAGAATGGTAGAGAGACTGGAAGCTGATGTAGCTAGGCTTGTACATATGGTGTTAAGCTTCTGAGGACATGTTTGGTTTAGGGCTTCTGTGTTCTCTGAAGAGGAAGTGGGAGAGCAGAGTAAAATAGGGTGTAGAGCAATGGCTGATGGATAATGTCAGCCAGCTGTAGCCCCACTATAATCTCTCTCCTAGCCTGTCTACCCCATTCTTCATTATGGTGTCTTTGACGTGAGCAATTGCATTTTCTCTATATTATATAAAATGTAGCTTTAAAGAAACTGATATATGCAGTTTATATAACAGATACCCTGGCCTCTTTCCCTTCCAACTAGATTGCTGCTACACAGAAATTCTGGGTCAGATTTGAAAAGGGTGGGAAAATATTGAAGTAGTCACTGATACTAATGGGAGAGGAAGCATATGATTTTTCCCAGTAGAGCTCAGGAGCAATCAATAACACCATACAGACACCAGAGAGGCAATCTGAGGCCAGGATGCTTAGGAGAAGGAAGTTAGGAGCTTTTTCTCTCAGATCGGCATTCCTTAGCAAAAACAAAATGTAAATATGTATATACATACATATATCCCCTTGGTATTCCCTCTTTCCCAAGCTAAGGACAAGTGGATTCTTTGCTTTCTGTTTAGCCAGTATGACTCGAGGTGACCCAAATTCAGGTTTTTGTCAAACTCAGAATACCTTTCCATATGAATGCTGATAAATGAGATACTGTGAAATAAGTTTATGCTAATGCTGAGGAACTCCAGTGGATGTAGGGAGTTCCTCAGCATTAGCATAATCACCATTTTATAATCCTCAATGAAAATAACTGATTCAGATAAAAGTGATCAATGGATATTAAAGCCACTGAGTGAGAGGTTATAAGAGGATACACCATTGAGAATCTTAAAGCATCAGCATAAGGTAACTTATTAACTATGAGTGAAAGGACATTTATAAAAGGGAAATCTATCAGATACCACTTTTCTAAGTGATCATTTAACATCACAAAAGGCAATCTAGAGGGCTCTCCTGAAATGATACAATGAAAGGTGGGTGACATTTATCTGCATGATACCTTTACCAGGAAAAGTTTAGCCTGAACTTAATCACAAGGATTTAATCAAATAGATCCAGAATGTAGGGTACTTACAAGGCCTACAGTGCTAAAGAAATTAACATCATGAAAAATACAAAAGATAGAGGTCGGGGATTTAGCTCAGCAGCACAAGGGCTTGCTTGTCAAGTATGAGATCATGAGTTTGATCACCGCTACCAAAAAAAAAAGAAAAGAAAAATACAAAAAATAGAGAGATTCATTCTGGATTGTGCAAAGAGACAAAACAACCAAATGCACTAAAGCATGATTGGATCTGAGAAAATAATAACAATAACAAATTTGAATATAAATTACATTAGATGATATCAAATTAATGTTAATTTTCTTAGATATGATAGAGATTTCAGTAATGAAGGAGACTGTTCTTATGCATAGTGCATATATGCTGAAGTACTCAGGGTTAAAGCATCATCATGACATTTGATACTTCCTTATAAATTGTTGAAAAGGAAAACAAGGAAAATAATTGATAAATTTAGGTAACAGATTTTTTAAAACTCCAGGTAGTCTATTTCTTAATTCACCAAACGTTTTCTTTTTATCATGACCTTAGATAGCTTTATGCTCATAAGCATAAACTGCACTTCTTAATGTAGTAAATCAGACAGAAATCTTTAAAAAGCATCACAGCAAGAAAATTGTTCTGCAGAACTTTTTAGGCATAAAAGAACTTTTAACTTGTGTCAGTAAAGAAATAGTACAGTAGGAGTAGGAATTTTTAACTTGTGTAAGTAAAGAAATAGTACAGTAGGAAATAAGAAGAATAACATTTTTTTTCTGGACATCAAAAACCTTTGAGTCCAGCATGCAATGACTGGAGATGTCAGTTTCCTTATCTGCCAAGTAGGGCTCCTGACCATCTCCATCAGACTGCTAAACAGGCGAAAAAGGCAGGGGTTGTGAAGAGCCTTTCTAAACTTGAAGTGGGCATGCAAATGAAGTGATTTTAATTAGCATGATATGGCAATGTTCTATAGGTGGTGGTTCTCAAATTTAAATATAACTAGCAACTAGAAAGCTTATTAAACGTATTGATTCCAGTCCTACCAAAAGAGCTCCTGACTCAGAAGTGTAGGATAAAGCCCACGACTTGCTTTAGGAAAGCATCCTAGACTGTCTAGTTGCAAGTTGTCTCAAGTCCACCCTCGGAAAGCTGTCTTAGAGGAGGTTCCTGTGATCTAATTCTTGCTGCTTATGTTTGGTCCCTGGATGGACAATATCACAATAATTGATGAGTTCATAAGACCAAAAGCTGGACCACCCCAAGTTCACTGAGCCAAAACATGCTTGGTATCAGATGCCCTGGTGTTTCCCATATAGATTACTGTTTGAGAAATACTAAATGGCAAGACTGATTGGCAACCTCTCTTTTTAGCTTGGTCTCTGATTTTCAACTTGCTATAGGACAGAACTGGGGTTGCCATCTCAGCAATTGCTGCACTTTTTACCCCATGTAACCTTTCTCTCTGCTTCTCTTTGTTTCTGGCTCCCTAGTGTCCTGGCAGCTCTTTAGCAAACAGAACCAGCCAGTCAGAGTGCTTTTCTCCCATGCCATGAACACTCCAAAAAAATATACCAATTGTAGCCTAAATCTAGCTAAGTGCTCATTATATGTGTATTATTTTTCTTTTTGTATTATGGTGAAACAGAACATTTACCAGTTGAACCATTTTTTAACTTTATAGAGTATGAAGCACATTCACATTATTGTGCAATTATTGCCACTATCCATCTCTAGAACTTTTGGTATATGATTCTTGTTTTTGTTTTGTTTTATTTTAAAAGGGAAAAAAACAGAAAAATCAAGAATTAAGCAATCCAAAAACAAAACAAAAAAAAAAAAGCAAATGACAACAACAATAAAAAAATCAATAATGATATAGGATTTCAAAAAAAGATAAGAATTTAGCAATGGCTGTATGGTTACATATTGTTATCTTAAAAATAGTTGCTCAGGTTTGGCATATGATTTTGAACACATCATCTAGCTTTTCCAAGCTCTATTATCTGTAAAATCTGGGTAATATTACCTGGCTTTCCCACTCTGTGACATCCCAACACAATCATGAGTCTCTTTCATAACCAGGCTCTATGAAATCATTTCAGTTGATCTTTCTGGAATGCTCTCAGCCTTTCTACAGTCACCTCCCACAGAGTGGGAAGGCTAATAGTGTATTAAATTAAATAACATATGAACTTACCTAAGGCCCATAGATGTCCAACACATGCTTAAATCTTTCTTTTCATCCATTTAAAGTGTTTTCAGAAAATCCTGATTTTACAGTGGATATCTTCTACAGAAACCAAGTGATAAGAATTTTTTAAAATAGACAAAAATCTACATATTCTCGGCACATTATTGCTTTAGAACAAGGAAATCTGCAATAGAAGTATTCTGTAATCTATAGATTGGGCAATTTGAAGCAGTTAATCTGCCACCAATTACAGTGTGATGGGAAAATTACATTTTGGGAAGGAACCACCTTTTTCCCCATATATTGAAATTCTTCTATTGACTATATTTAGATTGTGATATAAACTGCTTAACTACCATCATTATCCTAATATCAGTAACATTCACAAATTGTGCTTTCAACCTTGGGGCTGATCCAGTTGGATGCAGTATTTGAATTCCATTTATGTACACATTATCTTTTAAGGAGAATGCTGAACTGAAAACTTGGTTATGTGCAGTAAATTGAAAAGATCAGTTTAATTTCAGAATTAGACTAATTAGAACACAAGCAGGGAAGTTAGAGATCCTCTTCTTTAACAGTCTTATTTTGCAGACAAGTAAATTAATAATCCAGAGATGTAGTAACTTGCCCATCATCACATGACAAGTTACTGGCAAAGTTGGGGCCACAGCTTGGGTTCCAGGAGTGTATCCTGGTGTTCACTTGACTTTGAAGAAGGGGTAACAGTTCAGCAGCATAGATGATAAGAAGCGATTGTGGAAAGGCTGAGAGCACTCTAGGAAGAAGGATCAACAGAAATGACTTCACGGAGCTTGGTTATGAAAATGAGAGACTCAAGATTGTATTCGGGGAGTGTCGCAGAGTGTGAAGGCTAGAAAGAGAAATAAGATGAGATTTTGTGGTGGTAGAAAATAGTCTTAGAGTCTACAGTAACATGCACGGTCAAAGGAGAGGTCTAATTTTGTTTTGTTTTTAATTTTACAGTTTATAGGACTCTTCAGTATTGTATTCTCAAGTAACCATTATGAAAACATAAGTATTTATTTTGCAGGTGATGGTCTAATACTCAGGATGTCAGTGTTATTTGAAAAGCTAAGACTTGAACTGAGATCCCAAATACTGTAGGTTGTGTATGAGGATTCTTAGAAGCATAAGACCTGGGTTTAGACCACTTGTGTTCAAACTCTTCATCCACATGTAGAAGCTATACAACCTTGAGAAAAAGTGCCTAAAATCCATAGTGTTTATTATGGTCTAAGCACTGTTCTAAATAAATATACATATGATCCTTGACTTACAAGGTACAATTCTATGACTATATGATGATGATGTAAGAGTGATATTCAGTATAAACCATACTTTGCATTTTTAAGTTTAATTTTTATTTATTTTATTTTATTTGCCAGGAATCAAACATAGGACCTTGCACTTGCCAGGCAGCACTATGCCACTGAGTCATATCCCTGGCCACATACTTTGCATTTTGAATTTTGATCTTTTTGAGGGGCTAGCAATACACTGAAAGACATTTTCTTGTGATTCTAGGCAGAACAACAAATCAGGGTGCCAAGCCAGCCATGTAAAAACAAGGAAACAAATGCTACTCTGCAGTATATTGCTGATAAGCAGTAATATGCATAGGTGAGATATATTAAATGCATTTTCAATCTATGATGTTTTTGATTTACTGAAAGTTTAACAGGATGTCATGTCATTGTAGGTCGAGGGACATTTATATTATTCATTTAATCTAACAACCAATAGAACATATTCTATTATCACAAATTTTAATCTCTTCCCTACAAAAACAATGAGAAGTGTATCAGTAGAAGATGGTGCATCAGTAGATGATGCATGTTTTCTTCCTTGGATTCCCTGTTTCTTGATTTATAATATATCTTAATTCCCTGGTATCAAGCTAGCTCCTTCCACCTTGTAATACAGTGGTATACTTTGATTCAAAAACATTCTCTCCCCCCTCACCTTCTTAAGAAGAATCTGCTTCCCTCCCCATGACTTGGGGTTCAGCCATGTAAATTCTTTTGGACAAGGAAATATTAGGAGAGAAATGAAACTTGCAGTGTTCTGCAGTCAGGCTTACCCTGTTGTACTTCTACCCTGAGAAGAGCTTCCCCTAGAGCTGCAGATCCTATAGCCTGGAATTCAGAGACCACAGAAAAGCAGAGCTACCCCAGCCGTGCCCCAAATGTTTCAGTGACTGAGTGGCGTGATATCCTGCCCAGCCCATTTCAAGAAACTGTGGAGAATATGGGTATGAATTTAGATCCAGGGGCTAGTGTTACAGCTCAGTGGTAGAGCACATACTTAGCATGTACAAGGCCCAAGGTTCCATCCCCCACGCCATACCATCTTACTGGCAGAGGACCACCTCTGAGTTTCCTCCTTGATTACACTGAACCAGATGGTGGCCAGAGAAGGAACTGGAAGCTTACCTTCTACTGCTTCTTACAGTATTTCTACTATAACAAGTATTTTTTGATTAAAAAGAACTGACCTCTTAAGTAACAAGAGTTGAAATTTTTCCTCCAGCAAACCCACAGAAGAAAAAACTCAGACCTCAAACCTGTGCATGGAGATGTAGCTTAGTGGGCATAAGTGCTAAGTCCAGAGTCTGATTCCTCGTTAAAAACAAACAAAAAAAAATTCAGACCCAAACCTAATTAAATCTTTTAGTGGTCACCAGGAGTTAAAGGCTGCCCACTATTTATGGCTAAAGACCACCTCACTCTCTTAGCTCTATATATGGTTAATCTTTGTCTCCTTGATCCAGCAGTGCTATAAGGAACTAAATCCTTGGATCCTTTCATGAGTAACAGAAGCACCATTCTATCCACTCTAATCAGTACCAAGAGTAGGGAACCTTCGCAGACATTCTGGGCAACTGGATAACGTGAACACAGAAGTTCTCAACCTAACAATGATCTGCTAATAATCAGTTTGAAAAATAGACAATTGAACTGCATAAGAGAGGTTCAGCAGATGTGTTCTTTTAAAGTTTTTGTTTAAATCACACTTCTATAAATTGAATCTCATTCTAAATGCACCATGAAAACTATTTTTTAAATGCCATGTTGAAATTTTTTATAAGGGAAATAATCATGCTCCTGCATTTGTTATGGGATTTTTTACCTACTAGGTGCTCCTGAACCATGGTATCTCAGGTTATTTCCCCTACAGGGAAACTTCTCTAAAGAAGGTCATCTGTATGCCAAGGACAACAGTATCAAAATGCTTTTTACATCATTCTTTATTTTAAAAGTGCTTAGCCAACATATACTTTACAACAATAAAGGGAGGTAGATAAGTATAACAGCACTTTCACAAATGGAAAAACTGAGGCAGAGATTAGTAAATTGTGTTGAAGAGCATAATACATGGGCACAACTGGGAAAAGAATTTATTGCAGTCACAGATCATTGATAACCTTTCCTATGTCTTTTGAGTTCCACTAACAGAAGTAGCAGGCATTACATAGAAACAAGCCTTCCACAATTTGGTGAAACACTACCTTGTTGGAACCAGAGGCTGAAGACACTGTCCTTTGGCAAGCATTCCCTTCTTGGAGCATTCACATATGCTTCTACCTCCAACCAGGGGAGAGTAGAACCTGCTGTGAGTGCAGGAAGGCAGGGATAGAGAAACTGAGCCAGGAAGGAAGAAGGGAAAATGTAAAGACAGAAGTGAAATGTAAAGTGATACCAAAGCAAGGACAAGGAAGAACAAGAGGCTCAGCTGGGAACCAGCCCAGAAAAAAGGAAAGCCATAGCAGAAATGAAGTGCCATTCATCTGGAAAGCTCTGACATCCAGAAATGCTATTAAAAGGGCAATTCTTAGCAATGACATTACAGAGCCACTCCTTGTGGCTTTGCCAAATATAATTATCAGGTCCTTCTGACATTCCCAGGAGGCACAATTGTTTCTTTCCTCTGGTCCAGACCAAGTGCTGATGTAATTGACCTGACACTGCAGAGACTGTTGACAACTCAAATGTACTATGCCACCATGCCACCTCTCTTCCTCTGCCCTTCTAGGCTTTTCTGAAACAAAACAAAAATGCATTTTAAAATTCTCCCTGCAAAAATCCTACAACATTGTCTAAATCTTGGATGCATAACAGGACAGGATTTCATGTTTGATTTATGTGAAGGGGCTGTGATAAGCATACATGAGGATTACTGGTCCCTCCCATCCAATGTTCCTTCATACGACATGGAACATTTAAAATAAAAATTCTGAAATTTGCAGATGCCGGCTATCTAGAGAAAAACTGGGAGCCCATGGGAAAGAAAGCAGCTTTTCCAGTCATTCTAGTGCAATGCCAATACAAAAGATGGCCAATGACATGCCGCACCAGCTGCAAGTGAGGTACTGATGGTGGAGGCAGCACAAAATCAGCTGATCCGGTGTCAGATGAACAGGTAAACGTGGCAGCATAGGCAGCTGAGGAGGCAGATACTGGGGCATCAGTGAGCTAAAGGAGGTGGGGATCAATGTTGGCTTTGAGGCTGAGAGGCAGGAGCACTGGTTAATATCTAGGCCTCTCCTAGGAGGAGTCAGAACCAGAAATACATCCTTCATTTCATTCAACAGCACCATTCTCAGACACCTCGCTTTAAAACCTTACCCCTCCTTTCCAAGAAAAACAACTAAGCACCAGCTCTTACTAATTTCACTTCAGCAATGCTCTTAACATTGTTAGTCTCTTGTTTTAACTACAGCATCCTCTGGGTTCCTATCTTTACATGGTAACCAGGGCCAAACCCTCCTACCTGGTATCCCCAACTCCAGTCTTCACTCAGTTCCATCTTTTAATCTTCTTCCTGGAGCCGTTCTGATCATGGCACTGCCCAATTTGGAAATGCCCCAAACCTCCACTGCCTCCCATTTATGTGCCTTATCTTGAATCTTCAACAGGACCTTGCATCTAGTAAAATTCTGTTGCTTTCCAAATCCCTGCCAAAATGTCAATTCTGAGGACAGTGCAAATGCCACCTCCTCCACAAGGATGTCAGGCTTCTTGATTCTTTCTCAGCTACAAGTGCACTTGCAGACATGCACTGATCAACTAACTACGTGATAGCTGTGTATAAGCCTTACTTCCCTTCCTGGGCTGTGTTCATGGTTTGGCAAAGTGGAGGATGGTGACTTGTGTCTTAAAAATCTATTCCCTACAACGCCTGCCAAGAACAGTTATTGCATTTCCACATCAGGTAAGGAAAGGTGCAAAAGTGAAATGAATTGGGATGTACTATACCTCTTCAAGAATAGACACTACAAGTATCTTGTAGTGTGATTAGACTCTCAGGATAAAACAAAGCCTTGACATAGTTTCAAGTGAAGGGGAGAGGGCAGGCAGGTGGTTGTATGTTCTAGAGTCAACAGACCTGTGATTGAAGTTCTGCTTTACCATTCATTAGCTATAGGCCTGGTGCCAGATGGTTCTTCTCTGAGCATAATTTCCTTACCTTTATAGGACTTCATAGGATTAACAACCAAACTAGATAACATCTGTGAACTCTACACAAGTGATTTTCAGTCCCGATTATGTATCATAATTACCTAGAACGCTTCCAAAAACTAGAGTACCAGCCCCCAACCCAGGTCAAATGAGTCAGAATTCTCTGGAACTGGGACCCAGTGGGACTAATTACTTATAAAATATTGTTTCTAATGCATAGCCAATGTTGCAGCTACTGTTATAAACTCATAAATACCATTAACAGTAGGGCAAGGTGCTTTAAGCTGCTGGCTTAATTATCCTTTATTTGTTCAGCTAAGAATTAGTTCAACACTTATAGTTCAATTAAAATATACTACTGTTTGTGAGCATATTTTTGTGGTGTTCTACATTATTGTGTGCTTAACTCCTAAATTCTGAGAGAATAATCAGCACATGATTATGCATAAAGATACACTTAATTCCCTGTTTGTTTGTTTTTTTGAGAATAATAAAAACTTCAGAGTCCTCTAAACCCTTGCTATTCAGCAGTGTGTTGACCAGAAAAGCACAACCTGCAAACTGGGG
Source organism: Hydrochoerus hydrochaeris (assembly GCA_004027455.1). Classification (NCBI taxonomy): domain Eukaryota; kingdom Metazoa; phylum Chordata; class Mammalia; order Rodentia; family Hydrochaeridae; genus Hydrochoerus; species Hydrochoerus hydrochaeris. Next base: position 404,453 of record PVLA01000545.1, on the reverse strand, counting down.
ACTTGTTAAGAAATGCAGAATCTCAGGTCTCACTCTAGAAAGTACACACAGTATTAACAGGATTTTTAGATGGCTCAGTAGGGAAAGCAAAGGAAACCCTTTTCTCAGTTCACATCAGGGTCTGCTCTTTCCTGTCCTAATTCTCCAGGGGTAGGAGGACACAGAGATTCTGTATTCCACAGCCCACTTTAGAGACACTATAAGATGCTTCATTCTCTAAAAGATCCATTTGATAAGAACAAAATTAAGAACAAATCCTTATAAAAGGCTCTTTCCTTAGTGTCATTATAGGATGTATCTAAAATAACCAGTTGCTCTAACATACTTAAAATATGAGTCAGTATATAAAATAGATATCCATTTAAATGTTACACAGGGCACAGATGAGTCTATATGTACCTTACAGTCTCCATGGTGCAAATTCCAGTATTACGAAGGAGAAAACTTGGCCAATGCAGGAGAACACTGTTCCCAATTGGCCTGTCCCATCCAGGAAATCATGATGTTAGCAGTACCCACCCACGATTACACAAACCATACCAGGGCCAAGAGTTCGAAGCAGACTCTGAACATTATCTAGTCCAATTCCCTTGTTCTGGGACACACGAAGGATTTAAGGAGTTACCCTAGGAGATGCAGCAACTTGGGCAAAGCCTGGCTTAGAACTCAGGCTCTGGATCCCAGTCTGGCTGTCTCCCAGAAAGCCTGTGCTGCACCTCCTTGCTTACCACACGGCCTGGCAATCTTATTCTCAGAAATTGCTGATCTGGCTTGGCACTTAACTGTCACTTTGTTTCTTTTAGCCAGTGCTGCCCCCAACCCTCAGGACTGTTTTTACCACTCTGCTACAAAAAGCTGCATCACAGTTCAATCAAAATATCTACTTATTAATGCATATTTCCAAATATGTGGTAATGGGTTCTTAAAAAGCCCATGCTGACCACGTAATGCCAGTTACATACCATTACTATCAGCTAAGACCACAAGCAAGGGGAGGGAAGGCCCTTTCCTTAGGAAGCTAAAGTCTAAGAGAAAGGGCGACCATTAACTCAGTGGTCCACAGCTGGAGGGAGGTCAAAGGAGGTAAAACCTGGAGCTCAGATGAGAAGGCAGCACCTTTTAAAAACATACACAGTATGACTATAAAATTGGAAGTCTTTTTTTTAATAAAACAAATATAACAGAATGTAGAAACTTAAACTGATATTTCTTCCTCAACGTTGTTACATCCTTAGTTCTAACAAAACTACCATCGCTGGAGATATTACTTGGAACTCTGAAGAAAAGCCTTAAAAAAACAGTTTAAAAGCTACATTAGAAAATATCTTCCCCAAATGTTGAGCTTTTCGGAAACTGAAATTCCCCACAGACCTCTAGCAATTTCTAGCAACAGAATCATCTCTAGAGAAGGGTGTGGCACCCAGAACAGCCACTTTCAAAGTCAGGGCATTCAGTGGGATAGAAAAGTTTAGCTGTCTGCTTAAGGGGGGAAAAAAAAAGAGAGAAAAAATAAATCAGCCATACCTCTTGCAAAATCAAAGTCACACTTGCATTTGATTTTTAAAAAATACAACACTCACACATGTTTCTTATATGAATTCTAATTAAGAGACATTACATTCAGAATTATAGCACTCAGTGATAATTTTCAGAAAACTATAACAGCTTCTTTGCCAGTTAAGGAGTACACAGGGTACAGCTGTTTACCTGAATGTATTCTTAAATAAATGACTACTACCACTCTAATTTTCCTAGTTGTAGCTCTGTTACAGGTTACTGACCCCAAGTTCATGTTCCAGACTTTGCCACACAAGATTTAATTACAAGGGAACCACCCCCGAAGTCTCAGGGTGAATTGGGAAAGGGCCGGTTAAATGAGGAAACAGGCCACTCCTTGGTAAAAGTTTGCAGTTTTCTTTCCCAATACATCTTCTTTTTATTGAGCACTTCCATTTTTATCCTGTGTTCCTCCTCTGCCATCTCACACTCTCGCTCTATCTGCTGGATTTTGGCCACATGCACCTCATTCATTTGTATCAGCTGCAGTTGTAAGATGGACATTTGTTGATGGTGTTCTTCCTCATGCATCTTTTTTAAAGCACCTTCCTGAGAGGTTTTGCTCCTGTAGTTTTTATTGGCTGTTATTCTGACAGCTGAACACGAGGGTTCAGGTTGAGAGGTCCCCTCACATACTGGAAAATGTATGAACTCTTTCTCATCATCGCACAGTTCTCTATTTGAAACAGCAAATGATTCTGAAAAACAGTAGCAGAAAACATATGTTCAAAGATTTTACAGGCAGAGAAAAAAGTCAATCCTATTTCAAATGACAGGATCTCTCATTACAGGATGGATCTAAAATAAAATAGTGTCTGCTTCGGCCTTCATGTCTACAGGTACCCTGGCCACATCTAACTTTTTACGAAAACCCATAAATCAGAAGCAACTTTCCCTTAAGAAATAACGATGAAGGGTTCTGTTATTTCTAAAACTGCCAGCAATGGGAACAGTAGTCAGAGTATGTGCTTATCAAGAACAGGAGACCTTATGACACTGATAGGAATTTTAAACCGAAGTGTGCAGAACTCTGATCCAATGTACGTGAGACCACACAGTACAGAGACCACAGCTAACTGTGGGGGTCTTCAGAGAAAGTTCTCTGTCAGTCTTATCACCCTCGCCAGTTTCTCATTCAGCCAGGAACACTTCTGTTCAGTCTCCACAAGCTCCGCGGCAGGTTCCTGCCCCAGGTGTTAGTTCTCACAGCCACTGCATGTGTAAATGTTCCTCCACGTAAGATGAGTCTACACTCCCTGGTTGGGCCCCCTCGTACACCATTTCCCTTTGATTTCCTGCATCTGGCTGTTCCCATTAACACCACCAAGGAGGGCCAATAGTCAGATCCCAAAGACACCTGTCAGTGTCTCCTTTATTTAATCTGTCTGAAACTTGACAATCCTTGAAATTTCCTTTTCCCATTAGCTTCAGAACCCATTGCTCTCACCTACATGTATCTATAACCTCCTTCCTCTCTGACCCTCTCAAGTCTTGAAGTATTGAGACTCTTGCTTCACCTATCTGTCACCTTTTCATATTCTTGATGGGCTCAGCTCTGGCTCTGATCTTCATCCACCCTAAATAACCTTGTCATCTGGCCCCACCCTTCTTTCACCTTCTTTGTTTTACTCTTCAAAATAGCCTGCGCCCCTACCAAAACCTACTCAGAAAGTGCTCTTTAAAAAGTTCATAATTCTGTCTCTTAAAGGTGATTTAAGCATTGGCTCCACCCCTACTCCAGTTTCCTGTTTTCAACCTCTCCTCCCTAATTCTTGCTCATTAAAGACCAGTGCTGTTTGCTCCGTGAAACCTTGGAGCTCTTTTTCTTTATACGTACTCCTCTGTTATAGCACTCAACCCACTACTATAGCAACCCACTACTATTATTCTGGCACCAGGCCTTATTCATTTCTTTTATCTTTGGGTACTAATTACTCTCCGTGGTACATGGTAGATGTCTAGTCATACTTACTGGCTGAACCTTCAACTGTGAAGGGAAATGAGTATATGGATGGCAAAGGATGCCACATGTGGTGGTGTTTGCACTGGTATTTTTAATAAGGCAGTGACATTAGTATCAATTAGAGAAAACCACTAACTCCACCAACCCATGAAGTCTTCTAGCTGTGACTCCAAGGCTTTCTTGAGAAGTTTTACATTTCCAATAATGAAAATATTCTCCTCAGAGAAAAGTAATATCAATTTATTAACAGAGTTGATTACATTATTATGTCCACTCCATTATTCTGGAAGAAGGGATGCTGAGAATGTTAATGGCTACTGGGGGGAACCTAATTTGTAATACTCTGTTAATAAAGGGAAATGACTACTTTAGATTATTTCACTCCAAGGGGTAAGGTAACAACCATAACTAGTCCCTAATTAAAATTTTTGAAAAGGTAAAAATCTAGCTTTTGGATGAAAAGGTTTTTAAAAAATGAATACTTCTGTGCTATCTAGAAATAATGAAAATGTCTCCCTAGGACTCTTAATTCCAATAGTTCCTGCCTCACTTCAGTACCTTTTTTTCATATTCCCACTGCCTCCTGGGCTTGTCTCTAGCAGAGCATTTGTGTTTATTCATTAGTTCGTCATTATTTTGGAAGAGCACTTTTTAAAACCAGTGGTTTAACTACCTTCCCTCCATGTTTCTGAGTTCTCAGAAGACACAGACAACCTCTTACTCATGCTTTTTTAGAAACCAGCACAGAGCCTTGCATGGCAGTGAGCATGCAAGAAATGTGTGTAAGTGACCGGCTGCAGAGATTGGCTCCCTGCCCACCTGCCACAGTTACAGAGAAAGAACAGTGTCCACGCAGGTGACTGAGGGATGGGAGAACACTAACACGGAGGACAGGGCCTTCAGATGTGTGAGCGTCAGCCACAAAGAACATTACCTCACTCATCTCCTTTCTGGTTTTAGATCTGAAAATGTTTTCTTTGAAGGCTGGACACATTGACATTTTTTGATATCTCTACTCTCATTGTTCTTTGATTGCATTCCAGGGGATATTTCTGGATACTTCTGTGTCTTCAAAGTACATCTCCTCACAAGGCTACTATCTCTCCCAATTTCTAAAGGCTCACTTTTATCTCAACAATTTTTTAAAGAGAAAGAAAAATAAAACAAAATTCCAAAACGAGATAACAGGAGGTTTACACTGGTTAATACATTGTGTATTATCTTTACGTTAGTTGCTCAAAGTGTAAGATATCAGCACATACTTTTCCAAACAATATTAGCACAAACCTTTCTTTTCAATGAACTAACAGAAATGGGTAGTATAACTATCTTAACTATTATATATATATATATATATAATAGTTAAGATATTTTCTCTGTTCTCTCATGCCAGTTTCCTTTTGAAGTGTTTTCCCATTTTACAGTATCTATTGTACATTTCAGATCTTATTTACTCTCAGCTTCTCACACTAGGGCGACAATACGATGTTTACACATGTACGTCTGGTTTATTTCACTTATGAGTATGGTCTCGAGTTGCATCCATTTACCTATAAAAGTCTCCAATTTATCCTTTATGGCTGAGTAGTGTTCCACCATATAAAAAAACATCCTTTTTATCTGTTCCTTGTCTGGTGGGCATTTGGGTTCTTTCCAAGATCCAGCTATTACAAATTGTGCTGCTATAAACATGGGTATGCATATATTACTGTATCTCAGTAATTCTAAGGTTTTAGAAACATGATGATGGTGATGTAATGATGTTAGCAGCTACTACTTGGAGTTGCAAATCAAGCACTAGGATAGAGCTTTACAACATTTCCTTATCTAATTCTTACAACAATCTTCTGAGGGAGGTATTATTATAGAAAACCAAATGCAATATCCAAGGTCATTTGGCTATTTGAAATAACTAGGATTTTTTTTTTAAAGCCAAGAGCCTCACTCCATAGTTCAGGCTGGCCTTGAGTCTACTTTGTAGCCCAAGCTACCTCGTACTTATTACCCTCCTATGCTGCTTCTGGAGTGGTGAGATTAGAGGCATGTGCAACCACACCGAGATGATAACCAGGATTCTAACCCAGGTCTATATGACTGCAAAATCCAAACCTGAGTACTACAATTTAGCCTCTCACTTCTCTACTTGCTCAGCTGACCACTTACATAGCATAAAATACAGCCTCCAAGTTGCATCACTAGAAAATCACCTATTACTAAGAATATCAGTTTATATTCTAATTTTTGTTCTCCAAATTTCTCTCCAGACCTGTGAACATTCAAAGAGTATCTTCATATCTGAAAGCAAAGAAATGACTACTTTAAAACTATTCTTTCTAGGGACTGGGGATTTAGCTTAGTGGTGTAAGCACCTGCCCTGGCAAGTTTGAGTTGTAAGTTTGATCCCTGGTACCAAAAAAAACACAAAACAAAACAATTCTTCTTTCTAAAATGTGTGGTAACATACCATTTTAGGAAACATAGGCAGGCCTCTTAGGATAGGCAAAAGGTAAGGCTTAAAACCAGGAAGTCTGATAGAGCAGTTAATTAACTTTGAAGCAAATATTAGTTCCCATGAATAGAAGCTAGAGTTCAGATAGGAAGACTATTCCCTTAATTGGAGAAAGATTAGCCTGGGAATAGCAGCCCACCACACACACACACACACACACCATGTAATCTCTCTCCCAGGTAAAACAGCTACTCAGAGTATAAAACAATTTTATGCAAAAAAGACAGAAAGTCTTCCCTGGGACTAAGAACACAGCCATGGGGGTGGTTTTTTCACTGGGGGCAGTTTCAGTGAGCTTAGTGTCAGCAGGAAAAGCCTACTGTGGCAGTGACAGGAAAGGAAGAAATCCATATAGGCCAATCTCCAGTCCTTCTCAACAGAAAAGAGATTACTGAGGAAGTGGATAAATAGGATACTGTGGATGCATACCATAGGAAACTATTAATGACAAGAAAAATATTAAGATTTATACACTGCAATGGGAATTTTTCTACAGTGGTAGTGGTACTGGGGATTGAACTCAGGGCCTTTGCAATGAGCTACATTTCTAGCACTTTTTTAAGTTTTGAGACAGGGTCTTGCTAAGTCATTAAGTTGCCTATTCTGGGCTCGACCTGGCAATCTTTCTCCCTCAGCCTCTCAGAATGCTGGGATTATAGGCATATGCCACCACCATGCCTAGTAAGAATAAATCTTAAAAACAACTCTAAATGAAAAAAGCACAAGAAGTGATATCTGTAGCATAAATTTTAATCTGTGTAAGTCAAAAACACATGTAGATAAAACACATGTGAGAGGAAACTCAAGCATACTAGGCTAGTTTGACTACAGAATAGAATGAACATGTGGGAAAAAAGGTAATAAACACAGAACCACCACAAAAGACGCTTTCACAGAGCAGAGACACAACTCTGTGCCAAGTTCCCACCCCCCAAAAATGAGATTGGATTAAGTAGTGATAATAATGGAACTTACTAAGAAATGTTCACATTATGCAATTATAACTCTGTAGCACAAAAGTAATAGTATGTGAAATTAAATATAAATTCTAAGACATTTGAATACTGCTTTAAAAGCTTAGGTTTCTTAAATGTATTTCATTTTCTGTCATCCTGCCATCCCTAGCAAATTCTGATGGCTCCCTTAGTTTGTTCTCCACACCTGTTCCTCCAAGATAACAGAAGATAACTGTCAAAGCCAAATTATCCCAGATCACAAAATCTGCAGGGTATCATCTGTATGTATAATGACTTTCTGGCAAATACATCCCTAAGTATTTTTCTTAAACTTTAAGGCTACAGGATTCAAATTCAGCTGTACAGCACACTTTAAGAAAGTCATTGGCAAAGCTAAGAATATCCAGAGGATGGTGATCCAGATGACATGGTCAAAACCAACTCACACCAAAACATAGTTGGAGGGAGGCCTCTAGTGGAATACTGCTAGGCTCCATCCTCTTTAACCTTTATATAATAAATCCCAACAAATTTCTGAACATCTAATCCTGTTAACAGGCACCCAGTTAAGTTATTAAAAACATCACTGTCCAACAGAAAAAGAATATAAAATACATAAATAATTTTAAATTTCTATAGCCACATTAAAAAATAAAAAGAAATAAGTGACACTAATTTCCACAATATAGTTAGCCAATATATCTAAAATATCGTCATTTAAACATGTAATCAGTGTAAAATTGTTAATGAAGTATTCTAATTCTTTTTGTGATACTAAGGCTTCAAAATGTGGTACACACAATTACGGCACATTTCAGCTGGATCTACCCACATTTCAAGTGCTTATTAGGCTTATGTGGCTCCTGTATTGGACAGTGCAGTGTTAGGCACATAAAAGTAAAAGAGACATCTATGTCAAAACACACAAGATAATGAGGGTCACAACCCAATAGTAGATTTTGCAATCATTTTCCCACCCAGTCCCAGAAGAGATGACTGATAATTCTGGGTTTTTTTTTCCCTTGAAAGTAAACTGAAATCCAAAATAAGTGAAATAACCTCAACTCTATCTTAATATGTAGGAAGAGTTTCAACACCTTTACTACTCGTACTAACAGATTACCCTGGGTGCACCTCCCAACTAGGCTCCACTGCTCTCCTGATGTGAGGGGAAAGGGAAGCAGGCAGCTCTTTACTGCCTGCTTTAGAAAGGACCAGTAAAAAGAGACGTGTCCCTATTACACACGAACAAACATCCAATTCAAATTCATCTCTTTCACAAGTAAATCTCTAGCAAATGTTGCTACAGAAAAGGCATTGAAAACCCAGATGTATTTCTTTTTTTCTCAAGATTTATAAATTTGTGTTTATGTGTAAACAAAGTACATAATTTCTTCCAAAAAGAAAAAGAAGAAAAGAAGAAAACTTTCTAGATTCTACCCTAGATTTTGAAAATGTAGAAATAAAGACTGCCCCCTAAGGGGAACCTAAGAAATAAACACAATAATTCAGAACACAGATCTACAAAGTGAAGTAAATGTAGTTCACATCAGCATCTTCCTTAGCAGCATGAAAAAGCATCCTTAATAATTCAGCTCCCTGTCTCCCAGCACCACACCCTACCTTGCCTCACAGACACCAAACCGCTGTGAGGCTGGTGAGGTCCTGGTCAGTAACTGGCTAAAGCTATAAACTCTCCAAAGCAAGGACACTGTCACTTGGCAGTGGGTCCCATGGCTCACAGAAGCAGGAAGGAGAGAGAAACAGTAGGCAGTGCCCATATAAACACTGTCTTCTAGGAGTTAGCCTGGCGTGAGAACCTGAAAATCAGAAACCAGACACAAGGCTCCTGCATGGGAAAATGTTGACAAATATTTATGACATTAACCGCTATGGTTACCCAATTGGCTTCATGGACTTAACTTTGGTCAAATGATCAGCATGCAAATTTTTGATCATAAATTAGCTTCCCAGCATGATTTACCTACAGGAGGAAAAAAAAAAAAAAAGGGCGCTAATCACCAAAGGCATGTGTTTGGTTCACTGGGTAATTATCTTTTTCATGACATTTTTGGTTTAAGACAGTTTCTCATGACTTTTGATTAATAAGCATCCATTCTCTTAAAGCTTAATCTACGCTTGGGACACTTAATCTACGCTGAGGAAATGAACTCCCCATCCTGCAAGGCAAGAGTGATTTTCCCAAGGTAAATGCTTGCTGGGTGGGGTTCTTGGAGCACCAATCCTCTGGCTTCCTCAGGAACCTCCCTCTGCTTCAAGATGTACCATCTGTGAACTGCCATGAACTGTTATACAAACTGGGTACTTCCAGTCTTAAAAGAAGGAGGAATCATTGGAAATTTATCTATATGCAATTTCACCCCCTCCTTGTCTGGAGACATTTCAGTAGCCCCTTGATATGAATCTTTTGAAGCTAATGAATTATCACATCTTCGATTATGACAGTCTTTTCCTTCTCTAAGAATCACAGGTGATATATTTTGCTCTTTTCAAAACACAGGGCCAAAAGTTTAGCTTAGTGGCACAAGCAGCTGCCTGGCCAAGCACGAGGTCATGGCACGAGGTCATGAGTTTGATCCCTGGAACCCCCACTGCCAAATACATTGTTTTCTTCTCAGAATTTCTCAAAGACCCTAGAGGTGCCACAAAGGTCAGATCACAATCTTATAAGAGGTCAAAATTTTCTTTTTTAATCTGAGTAAATGCCAAGTGGCTGTTTCCCGTATTAATCTCTGTGGTTTTGAAGTCTGAAATAGTTTTAAATGGTCTTTTGCGTGACTGACTGCAGTGCTTTGTACACAATAGATTCCCAAAAAATTGAGTGAATCAACATAAATCCCCATTAAATTTTCTTTAATCTATTCAGAGATAGGTTGAGATAAGTAACTGAAGTGTCTTATTAATAACTGCTGTGTGGTTCCTCCTTTCAAGTAATAATAAAGTCTCTACGAGAGGTAACCCGTGGGTCCAAACAAGTACTTTTGTCTACTACATGACTTCAACCTCCTATTTAACCTCCAAGGTTTTGAATAAGTCAAGTTTCACATGGAAGTTTCTTTCTCACGCATTACCTCAAAATGCAAGATCCTAAGATTAAAGTGTCAAACAGGTCCCCAGCCAGCAAATGCAAAGTGGCACAAGGAGTGTGTACCTGGCGCGGCGGAGTCAGGGCGGTACTCGGGCTCCTCCTCCGGCGGGCTCTGCAGGAAGTACAGCTGCTCGGGCAGCATCTTCTCCTTCCCCAGGACGTGGGTGCTCAGCAGCGGGCTGACGCTCCGCTTCACCTTCTCTCTCCTTTCATGGGCCATAATTTTTTTGGTCCGCGCCTTGATGTTCTCCCAGCACTTCTTCAGCTGTTTGAAATCCCGCAGCGAGACACTGGGCTGAGAGTTATACTCGTGGGCAAGTGCTTGCCAGGTGCGCTGCTTGAGGGCGATAGTTCGCGCATCGCTTTTCTTACATTCCAGCACATACTTGTACTTTTCTACCAAAGCAAGCAAGATGCTCTTTTCCAATTCTGAGAAGTATTTGGCAGGTTTTATAATTTCGTTGTTTTGCATTTTCCACTACGTTTCTTCAGGCGATTAGCTATCCTGTTAAGGGAAGTTTAAAGAATTATCAACCCCAGCAATAAAAATATCAGCAATTCACTTAAACTTAATACTTGATACGATTCCCGTGTTTGAAAGAGTGTCAGTACTTTCTTTCCCGTTAATGCTTTATTTCAACATTCACAGGAAAATACTAAAAAATCTACATGGAATGGAGTTTTAGATTCTCCAAACAGCTTTTCCAGGAGGCCCTTTGACTTGTTATACTGTAAATATCTATAAATGAAAAGCTGAACATCCACGTGGTACTCGTTTGTTAATTTATTTCTGTTTAATGTTAGTGAACTCATTATTCCTGCAAATCGTTATGCTAGGCAGCTTTGGAACTGCATACCTTTCTCAAGATTTTGTCACAGATGAAAGAGCAGCCACTATGGAATCAAATAGAATGGATGATGCAAAGACCATCAAGATTTCAGAAGACATTACTCCAAAAGATCCGACATTGCCAGCACTGTATCTGTGGTCTCAGGTCATCTTAAAATCAGGAGCAACCACAGATTCATCATAAAATCAGGAGTGGAGTCTGTGATCCCTCAGGTCTGAGGGACACTTTTAAAAGCATATAATCGCATATAAACAATTTCTGTAATTTCTGAGGTGAAAGAGCCTGCACACTAAGAGAATGAGTCCGCTGCCTCTCCAGACTGAGGGAACTCAGAGTCAGAGAGGTGAAACAAACTGTCCAAGATGGAGACTTGGACAGTCCAGAACCTTTCTGTCTCGGTAACATGATGTTCGTAGCAACTACCGGGCTCTCCCCTGTGTGGGGACAAATTATTCCTCAATGACTTCTTTAAGTCACCTTGGCATCCTCTATAGGTGTTGAGTTAGCATCTCTCTCATAGCAGGTGCTTAGTAAGACTTCATTCTGATTCTGCTAAAGTATGTGAAACCTGTGTGTGTTTCCCTCATCTTTTAATTACAGGACGCTTCCTATAAGATTAATCTCTCAAATGTGGGATGGCAAACACGTAGCTAAGCAACAATCCTTACAGCAATACAGTTAGCTACTGTATGTTCCACTTTCCGGAAAGGGCCAATATACTCCCAGACCTCCTTTTCTTCTCCAACCCTGACTTTTCAGAGCAGCAGCAAACATCATGATGATGATGATGTAGTCCACTTAAAATCAGTCAATCCATATCAAAAGAATAAGGCACCAACTTGAAAGGAGTCCTGCTAGTCAAAAGTATGACAACTGAAAGTCAAGGGTGATGGGTACATGAAGTTCTCTTCAGCTATTTTCTTAATTTTTGTGGATGTTTGAAATTTTCCATAATAAAAACTTGGAGGGAGAAAAGCCTATGGATTTTAAATGTATTGATATACTACTTTAAAATCACAGTCACACAGCAACTAGCCTCCCAAGTGTGAGGATAGAAGTTACTATCATTGTATCAGAACAGCCTAGAGGGAACCAGGCCAGCTCAGAGAACCTTCACATGGGGAGGCTGAGGCAGAAGGACCACAAGTTGGAGCTCAGCCTGGGCAACTCTGTGAGAACCTGTTTCAAAATAAAAAGAGCTGAGGATGTAGCTTACTGTGAAGGCCCTGGGTTCAGTCTCCTGTACAAAAAGGAGAGGAAGAAAAGAGAAGAGAAGGGAGGAGAGGGGAGAAAGCAGGCTGCACATAACAGTGGGAGAATCTGACCAGGGTCTCCCATGACAGACCACCTCATCCTAAAAGTTAAGGTTAGGGTGATGTGCTACTGCCATCAGAATCTCCACCCACCGGGTACCCCCCTCCACAGCCACACCAGGAAAATAAGGAATCAAAGGTCAAGAGATTTAAATACACAGCAGAAGCAGTTTGGCCTCGACTTCTAAGCCAAGCTAAATGAATGGTCATTTATCTCTGGGAATATGTCCTGGAACCCCTATATTTCCTGGCCTTGCTTTGATCATGTTGCTATCATGTCCCGACAATAACACTCAGTCCGAGCCTCTTCTTCCCCAAGGTCCAAAATTAATTTTTATCTTTATCAATACTTCCATTCGCTTTAAACCCCATGATTCCCAAGCTGACATTTACTGACACATGCTCTGTACACTCTGGCTCGCCTGTAAACCTCCATTGGCCAATATGTCCATGTACAACTTACTTTCTGTAAGTTTTATTATTAAATGAGTGGGTACATCGAATGGTCTTAAATCACACAGCTTCCAGAGCAGACTGTGAACGATTCCCCGCCCCCCGCCTCAACTCCTCTTACCCAGGAGATGCCAATATGCCTACCTTCCTCCTCGCCTATTCCTTTTAAGAGTCACTATTCTAACCATTGAGAACTCTGATCCACAAATAAAAATGGGATTATTCTCTATTTTGTTCCGTTGTAGGAAATGCTATTCTATATATACCATGCAGGTGTGTTTGTGTATATACACTGTCTAAACAAATCTTTTTTCACCAGGTGTGTTGGTGCACATCTGTAATCCCAGCATATGGGAGGCTGAGGCTAGAGAATCTCCACATGTTCAAGGCCAGCCTGAGCTACATAGTAAACTCAAGGCCAGGCTGTGCTACATACACATTGAGACCCTAACTGGAGAAATTAAATAAATAAGTCCTTTTCCTATCTTGATTATTTCTTCAAGAGAATTTCCTACAACAGTGCTTTGGGCTGTAGCTCAGTTGGATAAGGTCCCACCCTGGTAAACATGAGGTTGTGAGTTCCATCCCAGATGCTGAAAAAAGAAAAAAAAAGAATTTCCTACAACAGATGGCTCCCACAAAAGATGGAAACATCAAAGACTTCTGTGATATGAATTTGTCCTTGTACAAACGCTGTGTTGAACAGCACATAAAGCACTTCTGTTTCTCAGCTTCGCTTACTTGTGCGGTTACCTTTTCATTGAATGGCAACTATGAAGATGAAAAATGTCAGTTGATTGCTTAATGACACAGATTCTAGCCCTCCTGTGAATAAGCTACATTCTGAACCATGTCTGTGACATTGGGTGGAACTGTAATTATATGGAATTAATGCCAAATTAATAATTCATCCTTGCAATTTATATGGCACCATTAGCTGCCACGAGGTGGTGATAGACTTGTGGGGAGTCTGAATTTCACAGGAGTTTTTTCGCTACTGTGGCCAGTTGAGGTCTAGAAAGAGCATAATAGACAACTTTTATTAAACTCTTATGGTGGGTTAGACACTACACCAAATGCCTTATATACACGATATCATTTAATCCTCTCAAAAATAATCCATGATAACATCATTTGCTACACTTCAATATTTTCTGTGAAAAAAAAATCAAGTATCAAGAAATTACACAAGGCTCTCTAAAGCAAATACTCAGAATTACCAACACCTGGGGATCATTAATAGCCTATTAATTAAACTGTTGCTTAATCACTAAGTAAATCCTAAGTTACCAATTTACTGTGCTTAATTCTGTAGAACAGCAGGCCTCCCTGGACCATGTGGTTGTGCTCTAGGATGCTATAAAGGGATTCTAGTATAAGCCAAAGGTTCCCTGTGGATTCCCAACAGCCTTGTGAAGTAGGCTGTTTATCTGTACTATCATTCCCATTTCCCAGATGAGAATACTGAGGCTCATTGATCAGGGAGACCCTGATGCTAAAGCCTTTGCCTAGCATGTGTGAGGGCCAGGATTCAACCCCCAGAACTGCAAATAAATAAATGAATAAACAAACAGAAAAAAGAAAACAGACTCAGTGACTTGCTATTGTCCAACGAATATTAAGTGGCAGGAACAGGATTCAAACTCAGTACTGACAAGATCCACACTCCTCAGTTCTGCTTAGTTCTCTTATTTCAGACCTAATGACAGCCTCTACTCCCCGGATCAAATTATGTCAATTAATTAGCAGTCTGGCTGCCATCTGGCAGAGGTCCAGGCTAAGGCAACTGTTGTGGTCAGGGGTTGTGAGGAAAACCACTAAATTAGGACATGGAATTTATAATATTTTATGATGGTCACCTATAGTTAACACAAGAAACTGCAGGAAATCTGTCCAAAACACCAAAGACATAAGACTATTCAGCCAAGGGCCTGAATCCCATAGCAATGTCCCACATGAGTCCAGATAAAGACCCAGAGCCCATGACAATGCCTCCCACGAGTCCAATTGGAGGACTAGAGCCCACAAGAAGGACTCATGCCAGTCTCTTTTACAGATCCGTGCTGGGAAGGCCTGAAAGTCATTGGTAGAAGCTAGAACGTCTTTGCCAGCGGGGTGAAGGAGCTGTGCTGGTTGAGGGTTCTATGCTAAAGCCGAGAAGTCACGCTCAAAACAAAGACCAGGGCTGTCCTGAAAAGTACCACAGCCGTCCTCAGCGGCACGGAGGCCCCGAGCTCCTCCAACCATAAGCACAGTCGAGTACATGCCAGGGAGCCAGCATGATGAGTTCATCTTGGAGACCAAGCAGCTCATGTCTTCCCCCAAAGCCAGGAAGCAATGCTCGACTTAAGAACCAGAGCTCCTCCAGGAGAACCAACAGATCAAACAGCAACACTTAGTAAAACCCACAACGCCTAAACACCTCTCTTCTTTTTCACATCTCTATTTATGCCGGCAATTTTCCTCAGGTGGAACATCTACGCTCAGCACCATGGTGATTTAATTCCACTGGGGTTAAGTTGACCACCAGTTTTTAATCAGCAACTTAGGTGAGCTGTACCTGCTCTTCCCTCTCTTGCCTCCCCACTGGCTGCATCCTAGCCCCTATCACCTCCTGCCTCTTAAATCTAGGACCCACAGCCACTTATAAGGTATACTTCATTTACTCTGACCACAGTTCTGAGATAATTTCTGCTGTTGATCTGATAGAAATGTATGTCTGAAAAGTAACTCCAGAGACCCCCATAAAGCTTTAAAATGTTCCACACTCCTGGGGAAAGGTGGCATCTGCTTGAGCACCTGACAGTCCTTAGTACATGAACGCTCCCAAAGTAAGAGATCTCTCACAGCAAGGCTTATTAATGGAAACTTTGAACCCAGAAAGCATGCTCCACTTTAAAACTATTAATGTATGTAATCGTTTTCAAATCTCAGTATAACAGTCTTCCTAGCTGCATTACCTTTTGTCACAAATAGACCAACCTTCCTTGCTCCCAATCTGCTCAGCAACGGTCACCTTTTGTATCTGCTGTTCTACTGACACACTGCTACCTGTCCTTATGCATGCTTGTGGTCCAACAAGCAGCCCAGTGACCCTCATACTGTGGGCTCTTGGGAAATAATGAACCCAAACATGTTTACATAGGAATAAAACTGCCTACCATGGGCTGAGGATCATACATGACAAAACAATACACCAAAAGTAAAAATGATCAATCAAATAGCAAGATCCAAATGCAATGAAAGTTTGCCCTTAAATTTGATAAAGACCCACAGCAAGGTCTAAATAAAAGAGAACAATTCTCATATCAAGAACAGAGAGGAGCCAGGGATTTAGCTCAGCGGAACGAGCGCCTGCCTTGCAAGCATGCGGTTGTGAGTTTGATCCCCAGTATTAAAAAAAAAAAAAGTGAGAGGAAATGACTAGGGCAATTCCCAAAACATTAACATTAACTGAACTACCAGAAGATTATAGTAGGTATATTTAATATCTACCTTAAAAATACAACTGTTTATGAATTTTTGTGTGATCTCAAAATTCCAATACTGAAGCCCTAATCCTCAGCATGGCTATATTTGAGGATGGGCATTTAAGGCAATAATTAAGGCTAAATGAGATCCTATGTATGAGACCTTTGTCCAGTGGGATTTGTGCCCTTATACAAAAACACAGCAGAGAGCACGTGTTTTCCCTCTCTCCTCTACAAGAGGCCCTGTGAATACACAGTGAGACGGTGATCACCTTAAGGCCACAAGAAGACTCAAAATAAAACCTACCTTGATCTTAGATTTCTCAGTCTCTGAAACTAAAAGAAATAAAATACCCCAATCTGTGGTATTTTATTATGGCAGCCTGAGAAGACTAATATACTATCTAATGATTTTTAAGTCCACCAAGGGTGAAACTAAGTCTTAAAGTTTCAGTAGCCTAGAAAATCTTGGCAAAGATTGTGCTTTTACTGCCTTTTGTGGAAAAAGAAGTGCTTTGAGGTCAATACTCAGAATGGCCATCATAACTGAAGAGATTGCGGCACTGAGACCCCAGGCAGGACGTCAGAACACTAATGAACTGGGGTTCTTAAAGTGAAGCAAAATGAACCCAGACACTGGATATAGAAAGCCTGGGCTCAAATCCTGAGTTCAGCGCTCACTTGGGTGTATAATTTTGCATGAGTCAGTTAACCTCCATGCGGTATCTATAAAACAGTTAATACTCCCCAAACTGGCTTATCAAGCCAGTGCTACAATGTGAGTGAAAAACTACACAGGTCAGTTTCAGTGAACTGTAGTTCTCTTCACACCTCCTACTCAGATCTACCTGCTTCTCAGAATAAGTAGTGGTTTGTATACAATGCATACTCAAATATATACTGACTGGCTTTTTAACACAGCTACTCACAACTGATAAATGTGGAAGGAACTCTTGTCAAGTAGCACTGCTGTAAACTCTCGAAGATACAAAACCGAAAAGGTCCTGGAATCTGCAAGGAACATGAACAGAGAAAAGGAAGCACGTACCAAGGGCTATTTAATAGGAAGAAATGGCCAGTTCACATGTGTCCACACTAGGATAAGAGGCAAACCAGGAGCCGTGAGATACAGAAGGATTAATGGTATACCCTCTCTGCGCAGGAATCAGAGAGAAACAGCATTCAAGGAGATCACGAAGACCCAACAAGTTACAGGCCATCAGTTTGTTCTAAAAAGATAATGGATGTTTCCTGGGTTTTGCCTGCTCTTCTTCTGACTCAACTTGTGTCAACCTGTTTTGAAGCAGTCTAGATCCTAACCTTAAAAAAGGACTTCAGTTTAACCCTCTCACTTTACAGATGAAGAGACCAGGGCTCAGAGCAAAACTGGGATTTCTGACAGCCCTCATCACAAAAGACAGCCTCAGATCAAAGCTTCGTGGTTTGTTCTTACACCCTTTCCCTTTTGGAAACCCTTACCATCAAGATGCCCTTTTTCTAGGTACCCTCAAGCCTTCCCCAGAATCCCATCTGTTTTGGTTTGGATCTTGATTTCCTCCCAAAGACCCATGTGTTAGAGACTTGGTCCCCAGCTTGGCAGTATCTGGAGGTGGCAGGCCAAGAAGAAAGTCTTTAGGTCTTTGGGGGCATGTCCTTGAAAGGGTACACGGGGATCCCAGCCCCTTACTTTTCCTCTCTTCCTGGCCATGAGGCAAGGTTTTGCTCTGCCACATCATCCAGCCATGATGGCTCCCTTGCCATGGCCCCAAAGCAATAATCAATGTGTCCTGGACTGAAAATGCCAAAACTGTGGGTCAAAATAAACCATTTCCTTTAGAAGTTGATTTAACCAGCTGTTTGTTATAGTAAGAGAAATCTGACAGCATGTGAAAGCTTGCAGGGAACTGCTCTCCACTCTGTCACTCCTTTTGTGGCACTAGGTACATCTTTCCTCATCTCTAAATTACAGCTAAGTGGGCGTTGGCAATCTGTGTTAAGACTACCACGTTTCTGCAGCCTAGTGTTTTCACAGTTCATTGCCAAAGACACATAGATGGTACTTTCTGATTATTTATTAGGCTATTGGAGCCACTGGCCAATGAAAGAGAACACTGTAATAGAATGAAATTATCTCAGCACTTTCTACAATCCTTTTTGCTTTAAAGCCCATACATGGGTTTAGCTTTGTAGGTTAAGTAATTCCAGATGAAATGGCTGAGGCTGGTGAGCTGAACTGCTCTCCACAGTGTCTTGAAGAGTACCCATTACCTAGTAGTAGGTACTTGATAAATATTTGTGGAATATGTTAGAACACACTTGCTTGACATTTGGTTTTTTGTTTTTTTTTTTAACTAATTCTAGCCAGCCAGGTGGTGTACAATCTACAATTTCCCTTTTTATGAGATTTGTGGTTAAAGATATTTTCTAGTTCTTGTAAGTACCATTTAGATCTAAAAGGAAATAAAATGCCAATTTTTCAAGAGCCTCACCACTGTGATGACTTCAGGCTCCCACGTTGTCCTCACATGCTCAGACCAGTCTGCCTCCATGGCCACTCCCTGATGTTCTCTTTGCCCCTGCACATTCCTTCTAGAAAGCTTTCCAGTCTTCAACCTAAGGCTGAACTTGCTTCTTCTAATGCATTCCCTCCCCTTCCACTTCCCCACCCACTCCATAGGCCATGTAACTTCAGAGTGTTTATTTCTACCATCTGTGTCTGAGCTTGACTGTGAGCAGAATCAGCCTTGCCTTTGGGCCCCAGTCTTGCACTCCTATGTCCTCCCATGTTCCCCCAAGCCTTCCACAAGCCAGAGAGAATCCTGGCTCTTTCCTGCCTCCCCCTTCCCCCAGCTCCATCTTAAACCACTGGGGGGTTCCCTGCAGCTTCCCTGAAATGCTTTTGGAATCACCAGTAGCAAAGCACCTCTGAAATGCTCAGAACCATTCATCACTGCAGTCCATCCACAGCAAGGATCTCCCTACCTGGGATGGTTGACACATTGTGTCAACTTGAGAAATTCAGCAGTTTAACTAAGTGACTCCGCAGGGAGCCAGGGTCTTCACTTTGTAAACATTATGAGCCTGCCCAAGAGGAGGGCATGCAGATTGTGAGTGCTACATACACTCACCCTGAAGGGTGGCAGTCTGCTTACAATAAAGGGAGGAAAACAGGCTTGCTCTTCCCCCTTTTCACTCTTGCTGTTTTTACTATCTCCTGCCATCTTGAAGTATTGTCCCCTTGTCATGCCACCTACCTGGGAGCCAGCTGATTACAGAGTGAAACCTCCACAAACTGTAAGCTAAATAAACCTTTCCTTCCTTAATTTTGAGTGTCAGTTATTTTGCCTCAGCAACAAAAGAAAAATGCAGACAGTGTCCTTTTGTATGTGTTCCCACTGCAGCTGCCTCTCTTACCGAGGACCTTTTCCTCCACTCCCACCACTTTGGCTACAGACCTCAGATCTGCTCCATCCAGGGATCCTAGTATCTACCCAGTACAAGAACACTCAAAAGTATGCATCACTGCAGTCCATCCACATTTTCTAGGATCTCCCTACTGGAGGCTTGGAACTATTCTACATGTGTATCTTTTGCATACAACAGATGCTCAGTAAAGTTTAAAAAAAAATGGGGGTGTCAGGAAGAAACTCTGACCCTGGCCCATCCTCTCTCCTTAACACCAAACACATTACCAGTTACCTACTACCCACCTCTATCTAGTTGTCCAAAATGGGCACCTCAGAAGCTTCCAGTCTTCATACCCAAAAACTATTCCCTCACTTCCAAGTCTCCTGATGACTACTGATTGAAGCCAATCAACTTGATTCCTCAAAGCAGAAGTCTCAGCACCTTCAACAAGTGCAACTAGTTAACAAGACCTGGTACATGTTTTATCACAATATCTGTTCCCTCCCTTTCTATTCTCACTGCTCATTTCTGAGGCCCGAACCTAATCTCTAATACAGTGTCCCAATCGTCCAGCCCATCTTCCACACCACCAGGGGAGGGAACCTCCTAAACAGTTATCATGCCACAGTGCTGCTTGTGTCCCTCTCACATCTGCCGCAATGCTGATAAAACAAGTCCAAACTCCTCTTAACGTACTTCAAGGCCTTTGTGGATCTGGCCTGATGACAGCACCTATCCACCCAACCCACCACCCTCTCATGTAACTTTCAACCTAACCAGACCAAACTCACCTTCACACCCTTGAATCTGCCGCATTCTCATGCCTCTGGCTGGAATCTTTACTGAAAGGTCCACCAGTTTCCATGTATTTTTTCTTTTCTTTTTTGTCTTTTTGAAACAGGGTTTTGCTATGCAGTTCAGGCTGGCCTCTGAACTCACTTTGTAGCCCAGGCTGGCCTCAAAGCTGCAGTAATCCTGCCTCAGCCTCCCAACTGCTGAGATTACAGGCATGTACCACCATGCCTGGCCTTTCATGGAACTTTTCTGAAGGCTTCCTTAACTAACTTCCATGCTGTCTTTTAATTTTATTTAGAACAGCTTCTTTCTAAAATAAGTGTAAAGCAAGTTACAAATTATGCACACACTGTAAACAGATTTTCTCAAAGAGAGAACATCAGGGCAAAAACAAGACAGGCTAGAGCTAAAAGAAAAGCTAGAGCTGGGCATATAATTCCAGCACTCTGAAGACTTAGTCAGGGGGATCCAGTTTGAGGCCAGCCTGTACTACATAGACAGACCTCGTCTCAAAAGTAAGTAAATGCAAGCTAAAATATCATGCAGCATTTATAACCTGTAATGCAGGTGTCATAGCTGCCAGAATACTGGCTCCCTGTCTCTAATGAATGAGTTGACCACTTTTCTAGGAGCCCACTGACAATCATGTATGCCTGCACAGTCGCACCCCACATATGTGAGTATTTTAATTTGTTCTTTGCTTCTGTCTCCCCCAGTGGACTGGGACATTCCTAAGGGAATACATAACTTCTGATTCATCTTTGTATCCTCAGAATGTAACATATGACTCAGCACAGGGCTGGAGCTCAAGCAGACATTTGCTGAATGAATGTCCTCATGGACAGGGAAAACAGAGTACTTGCTGAGCTCCTGCTAGGTATCTGGGGAAAAAAACTATTATATATATACACACACAGTAAGAAAGAAAAGAAAAATACAAAGCTAATAAGTGGCACTGAAAGAGTCAAACCCCAAACTATCTCTTCAGAGCAATTGTTCTTTCCACTAAGCATGGTATTTAATACTTTCACCACCATTCTGTACCTAAATACCTTCTTCTACAAGGTCTAATTCAAAACCAAACACCCTTCCCTAAGAAGCTCACTCATAATACAGGTGTATTTGAGTCTTGCCCCTGACCTTCCCCAACACTTAGGAAAGAAATTGGGACAGGGTAGGTGCCTTCTTGGGGCTGAGAATTGAAGGCAGCCAGGCATTCCACAGGTGTGCTGAAGTGACCAGTTCCCCTTTTCACTGATGTTCCCCCAGTGCAATCGCTAGGCCAATGATGTCAAACCTTTCAGAGAACAAGTACCAAATGATAGCCCAAAACCCATTTATTTATTGCAAAGCGCCAATACTGCAATTAAACCTGAATATCGACGTTTTAGTTTATAAAAAGCAATTCACATTTTACCATCTTTTGTCTTAAAAACACAATAATACGTGTGCCATAGGTTCACGCTACTACTAGGCCTTGTCTGCTTCCCTCTTCCTTTCTCAGGATCAAATCCTTCCAGTACTCCTTATTCCAAACTGAAACCCCAAACCCCCACTGCTTCTTTAACAAGTGAATGAGATTCCAAACACTCTCCTCATTACATCCGCTGGGCCTTAGTATTTTAAGTATCTTGCCAACCTTTGGGGGTTGGCTGTTAACCATTCCTAACTCCTGAAAACAGTGTAAGAACGGCAGGCTCATGAGAGGGGATATGACACTTTAGGAGGTACAGTTATGGGACTAGGGGCATTGCATGTGAATACCTTTGTTTGGGCTTGCAAAGAGAAAGGGACACGCTGCCTGCGGGCCACCCCTTCCACCCCACCCTGGGCTCTCAGGGAAGGATGGAATGCTGGTCCACAGTGTTGTGGAGAGGGAGGATGGATGTTACTCCTCTCCTCTTCATCTTCCTCCAGGCATTCAGAGTCCTACCTCACAACTCTTTGTCTCTTTCTTGGCCCCAACTCCCATAGCAGTCCTCAGTCTAACTCAGTCTAACTCAGGAATGGTTTTCGAATTACCATTGAATTACCATTTTCCCGGGGAACACAGGCTTTCCGACACACTTAAATTCACACCGCGTGGCCCTATTATCCTGCCTACCGTTTTAAATATGTGACAAATGCATCTCTGTCTGTTACTTTCCTAAGTACTGCTCGAACGTTTTACTCTTTAATGTGACTATATCTAAGAAACACCCGTTCTTTAGAATCCAAGTAAGACTACATTCTTCAGTTCCCTACTCCCGCAGATTTCTTTCATGCAATTTACAGCAGCTACCTCATAGCACCAGTGTGATCATTTAATAATTCATACCAAGGGTTTCAGACCCAGGGCCTGCTGTATAGAAAGTGGTCACACTTTACTATGATCTTATGCACACATTATATATCACAGTAGTACCCAGCCCCCTCGCCGCCCCTCAATCCCATTACAGAAACAGCAGCCCAGGCTTGGAGTAAAGGAGCTTTCCCAAGGTCAGGCGGGAAGGCATGTGATGCTCCGCTTCAGCCTCCGAATCGGGACCCCTCCCCTTAAGCACCAGGGGTCTTAATGGAGACAAGTCCTGAAAAGCGCCGGCGCTGTACCCAGCATACAGTAGGGGACCCGGGATGGTCCACTGCGCCACTGCGGGCCCCCCTGGATTCTTCCCAGCGACCGGGCCGGCCCGGGGGGCCACGGCCCCCACGCCGGGAGCCGCTGAGTCTCCTGAGGCCCGCGCCCGGCTTTGTGCGCAGCAGGCCGGCCCCACTCACCGAGTCCCGGCGCGGCGCGCACAGGCGGCCGCCCGGCGCCCAGCAGCGGCGCGGGGGTCGCCACGGCCCGCCCGGAGCCCGCGCCCTCCCAGCCCAGCCTCCTACCTGCAGCGGCGACCGCGGAGACCGGGAGGGGCGGGCCAGGCGCGAGCGCGGCGGCCTGGGCTCTGGCGCAAGCTGGGCGCCGGCGGGGCCGCGGGCTCCGGAGCGCCGGGCGGTAGCGGCGCGCCCCCGGCCGGCCAGGCCCCGCCGCGCGCGCCGCGGCCACAAAGCCCCGAGCCGCCGCCCCCTTGCGGGCCGCCGCCGCTGCCGCTGGGTCGGCGGGGAGGAGCGCGGGAGCGCGGCCCCGCGCAGTCCCCACCTCCGGCCGCGGCCGCCGGGCTGCCCGGGGAGCCGGGGCGGGGCCGAGGTCAGGCTCCCCGGGGAGCCGGAGCCCGTGTCCCCGGCGTCCCCGGGGCTGACTCGGTTCCCTCTCCCACCTTTGCCGAAGAGCCCCTGAAGCACCCGCGCCAACTGCTTCATTTCCCCGAACAACAAAAGAACGCATGTGTCGCAGGAGAGGAGGCAGTGGGTCGTGGACACGAGTTAGCCCAGGCCAAGCCTCCGGACTGATGGGGCCCTGCCTTTTAGGGCTCCGGGACGCTGGGAGTTGGTCGCCGACTTTTGCTTTGTTTTAACTGCAGGATGCGACTCTTCCTAGGTTGCGCGCTCTTCCAGGGCCCAGGTCTGGCCCAGGCACTGCGGGGACTAAGGCGTGTTTACGCGAACGCACAGCGGTTCCAAGAGCGCTCGGCCTGGGCGCCTGTCTAGCAAAGCACATGGCCCCTCATGGAGCACGGATAGAGGCTGGGTGTTTCTTCTGCTCCGGATCCACTGGGAAGATTGCAAGACTAGGGAAGGGCAAGAACGCGCTGCTGAATTTTTTAAACAAGGTGAAATTCACGTGACAGAAAACTATTTTAAAATAAACAATCCAGTGGCACTTATTACATTAATAACGTGCAGCCGCTTCTGTCTAGTTCTGTAACATTTCCATCACCCCAAAAGAAAATCTTCGCCATACTTTATGCAATCATTCACCCCACCCTTTCTTCCCCCAACCCCTGCCGAACACTAATCTATTTTGTCTCTATAGATTTACCTTTTCTAGATATTTCATGTAAATGGAATATACAGTGTGGTCTTCTGTGTCTAGCTTCTAATATATTTAAGGTTCATCCATGGCTAAGATACACACTATATGTATGTACATACTACATGCTTATCTCTTCATCCGTTGATAGAGTAAGTGGGTTATTTCCACCTTCTGACTATAGTGAAGAGTTCTAATCGGAGCATGAGCATTTATTTGACAAAAAAACCTATTTCTAATTCTTTTGGGTACTTACGTAGTAGTGGAATGGCTTGGTTATATGGTAAGATAGTCATATATTTAGCTGTTTGAGAACCACCGAGTAGTTTCCCATGGCATCTAAATGAATCATTTTACATTCCCACCAACAATGTATAAAAATTCTGGATTCTCTACAACCTTGCCAACACTTGCTATTTCCTATATTTCATTTTCTGCACTTTAAACTGTTTGGTTTTGCTTTGTTTTTTAAGATAGTGTCATGCTATACAGCCTCCCAAGTGCAGGATTACAGGTGTGTACCACCAAACCCAGCTCCCTTGGACTCCTCCACACTCCGTACTAGGAACTGACCCCAACAATGCTCTACCACTGAGCTACATCCAGAGGCGTTTGTTTTTTATTCTGAATTACCCAGGTGAGACTCAGACTTGCAGTTTTTCTGCCTTAGTCTCCCTAATTGCTAAGATCCCTTGGTTATTTTGGGGAGCATTGCTTATCCTTCTAGCTCTCACCATGAACAGCCCTTAAAAGGGGAATGTTCCAGGTCTCTGACCAAATGCTCTCTGGGAGCTGAAGCATCAATAAAAATAATGACACTAGAGTAAGAGCTATCCTGCTCCTTATTCATAATTTTAACAGTAACATGTCTTGTGTACAAGAAGTTTTGAAATTCCCCCAGGTAACTAAGACCATATGGAAGGAGTTGCCATTGGCAAATTTTTTGCCTCTTATCCCCTTGGAAGCCAAAGCTGCACACATTACCCACTTAAGTTTGCACTTAGCGCCTCCTTAGGAGTCTGTGAACATTTCCTTCTAAAAATACAGTCAGGGGAAAACTGGTGGAGTGTGAAATTGGAAGGTCAGTTCAGATTGGAAATTTGATTGATAGGTAGTACAATGAGAGGAAAGCACTAGATTTAACAAGCAGACCTAAGTCTGAATCCTTTTCCATACTTTTTATTTCTTCAGGAACTAAGTTAACCCCCTTGACTCGTCTCTCATTTCTAAGGTAGGAGTAACGATGCTTACATGGAAAGGTAGATGAAGGCACCAAGGCTTTAATTCAATACATCATCAGTGTCACTGATTTAAAATACTGGTGATTGACATGATCCGCATGCAGAAATGTTGCTAGGGAGATATGGAAAACTCATGTTTAATCATGTTTCTCCTTAAATCAAGAGAGTAGGCTAGCTTCAAAATTAATGTGGTCAGTATAACTCCTCAGACCTGCAATGTGGTTGCTACTTTCCCAGGTCTTTACTTTTTCTCTTAAGATGGAGTTACCTTGGACAAACTAACTTGTCTGAATCTTATTTATAACTAGAGTAACAATACCTGCTTAATAGGGTTGTGTGCAGATTCACTGAGATACAAATGTAAAATGTTTAGTATTGGTTAATACAAAATATTCAATAAGTGTGAGCTATTAGTATCAACAATGAACTATTAAAACTTCTCTAAGGAAAGAAAGCATTAACAGAAGAGCAGGGTATACAGAGTTTAGTTTTAAAAAAAACTACCGATGGAGAAAGAACACTTCCATGTGACTTGTTCTTTCCCCAAGAACATAAGGGTCCCCTAGATCCATTCTCATGATGGAGATGAGAGATGCATGGTATTCCAATACTGTAGCTTGTTGAGAATAGCTCTCCATATGGTCTCCCATTTGCTTGGATCCAGGCTGTGTTAGTGAGATTTTTGTTGCTGGGACAAAATTCCTGACACATGGATTAAAGGAGAAAACGTTTATTTTGGCTCATGATTTCTGAGATTTCAAGCCATAATCAGCTGGCTCCAAGGCAGGAACATCATGGTGGAAGCATATGGCGGTGGAAAACTGCTCAACTCATGGCAGCTAGGAAGCATAGAGAACAAGAGAGAACCAGAGGGAGGAGAAGGACCAAAGACTGGAATCTCTCCTTCGGGTTATGCCTCTAGTGATCTACTTCCTCCAACCAGGCCCCCTTCAGACAGCACATTCAACTATGGACTCATGGATGAGTTAATCCATTGATTGAGTTAGCACCCCTATGATCTGATCACCTTCCAAAAGCCCCACCTCTGAACATGAGGATGTTTTTTATCTAAAACACATCACAGTACTCATCAGTTTTGGCATAGCAAGTGTTTCCACAGAAACACTGAATACTCCAGAGTTCCAAGAAACTGCAATTCTCTTCGGAAATTAATACACTGACATTTAGTTTATATGTCTGTTGCCATTTTGTTTGTCCAAATCCAATTCTCCCTACCAAGCCTAATTAAGAATGGATTTTGAATCAAGGGGTGGTTGCACCCCATCTGCAATCCCACCTTTAATCCCAGGACAGTAACAAGTTTGAGCCTAGCCTGGGCAATTTGGTGACTTTACAAAACCCTGACTCAAAATAAAAAATTTTTAAAAAGAGCCAGGTACAGTGGGTCACACTTATAATCCCTGCACTCAGGAGGCTGAAGCAGGAGGCTCATTATGAGTTCAAGACCAACCTGCATCGCGAGAACCTGTCTCAAAAAGAAAGAAAAAAAATTTTTTAAAGGGCTGTGGATGTAGCTCAATGCAAAGGCCATGGATTTAATCCCTAGCAGTAAAAGGCAGCAATAAAAACAAATATACATACACACAGAAATCTCATATAATCAAAAACTAACCCCAAAAAATTGACTTGAAAGAGAAATTCAGGGGTCAGGGATTTTGCTCAGTGGCACAGCACCTGCTTGGCAAGTGCAAGGACTTGAGTTCAGTTCTGGGTACAAGAGAGAAAAAAAGAAAGAAGGAAGGAAGGAAGGAAGGAAGGAAGGAAGGAAGGAAGGAAGGAAGGAAGGAAGGAAAGAGAAAGAAAGAAAGAAAGAAAGAAAGAA
Organism: Hydrochoerus hydrochaeris; assembly: GCA_004027455.1. NCBI lineage: Eukaryota > Metazoa > Chordata > Mammalia > Rodentia > Hydrochaeridae > Hydrochoerus > Hydrochoerus hydrochaeris. The sequence continues at coordinate 377,096 of PVLA01000545.1, read as the reverse complement.
AGAAAGAAAGAAAGAAAGAAAGAAAGAAAAGAAAGAGAAAGGAACTGTATGGTGACTAAATGTACAAAATATTGTCCTTACCAGTAAAAAGGGAAATATAACTTGGGCAAGTTAGTGACTGTCCTAGTTACATTTCTTGTTGCTGCAACAAAATACCAGAGACCCAAAGTTAAAAGAAGAAAGGTTTATTTAGCTCATAGTTGGTAAAGGTTTCAGTTCATAGTTGGCTGGCTCCAAGGCAGGGTAGCATTGCACAGAAAAAACAATTCATGGTAGGTAGAAAACAACAAAATCAAGCAAGTGGCCAACAATAAGCCTCTTTCTGTCCCTTATATTTTATCCAGGCTACCTGCCATTAGGGTGGGTAGCACTCACACCCTTATTCCTAGTGTCCTGAATCCTAGCATTGCGCCATGAACCAATCCTACTCTAGATCCAGACCTCTTAAAAACCCCACCTATGATCACATGAGAGTTTGCAGGGACATATCAACACAAGTCATAACAATGACTTAGTAAGATCCTGTCTCAAATAAAAGGGGCTTCAGTATGTGTGAAGGCCCTGGATTCAATCCTTTGTACTGGAAAAAAAAAAAAAGAATAAAAAATACTGGAGCACTGTACTGTATTCCATGCCTATAAGCACAGCACTTAGGGAGCTAAAGGGAGAGGGATCTCAAGTTTGAGTCCTGTGGGAAATTTAGCAAAATCTTGTCTTGCTATCTCAAAAATTTTTAAAGGGGGTACAGTCTAGTGAGGATGTAGGTCAGTGATAGAGCATCCCTGGGTTCAATTCCCAATACTACAAAAGAGGGGGGATAAAAAGGATTTTTGGGACGATTTGCATCTAGGTCCTTTTGGAAGGAACAGAGACTCATGCAAACTTGCTAAAGGAGAAAGATGTTTACAGAATCTTAAGTACATTGCAAGGTAGAACTTTGATGTGAGCAAGCCTGACCTAAAAGCCATGGAAACTAATCTCTATCTCTCGCATTGTAGTGTATCTCTCTATGGCTCTACCTCCTCTGATTTTCTCTATTTCTCTCCTGTCTTGTTATGCTTCTCTCTGCACAGTTGTTTGATTCTCCTTTATCTTCCAGTTTACCCCTCCTGCTTAGTCATTTTGAAATTGGTTGTAACAGATACCTCTGGCCAGGGTTAATGCAAAAACCTATTCTCTGCCTCTTGGTTCCTATTTACCAAGATAAATAATTTCTGATACAGTCCATTATTTCCAACCAGGACAAGCTTCTACAATTGCCTTGGATTAGAAGCCCACTTCTGATCCAATCAGATGTTGTGGGATGGAGGGATACAAAAATAATCACCCAGCACAGTAAGGCCTGTGAGTCAGTCTTCACCAGAAGTTGGCATGGGTAAGTGAATAAACTAAAATTATTGCATTAATATGATGATATTGTGGAGCCACAACACTACAATAAGTAGTATGAAAATTATTTGGATATAGTCTCTGATGGTAAAGGCTGTGTGGGAAATACATTTCAAATGCTAAAATATTAGAACTTTCGAAGTATTTTGATTGCTAATAAAAGTAACGGAACAAGATTTTCAAAACTGAGACTTCCCTGACAAATCTTAGTCACTACAAAATAGTAAATGATCTTATAAAGCAGAATGTGTATATGAAGAATTGTTGAATTTATAGAAATGAATCAATTTGAAGTTTCTATACAAATATTAGATATTATCATCACATAGTGGAGAACTGGAGAGCCCTTGATGTGTGCTGACCTCACCAAGATACAGCTATCCCTAACTGCCATTCGGTCTCTTCCTACGTATCTCTTGAATATAATATCAAACAATAGCCAAGCAGAAAGGCAGCTTTTAGGAAATCTCCAGAGAATGGCAATGATGTCTCCTATGAGCTTGCCATTGTATGTTGAGTTGAGTTTTCTATCTCAACATCCCCTTCCCTAAGTTGAAGAACAGCCATCATTCTTCAGAATGCCAGATATATCTAAATGTCTCTTTTTTCCATACAACATTTTTATTAGTATGTGTTTGCAGTACATAGTGATTCCATTTATCACAGGGAGTTAGTACATGTACCTAACATATATTAATTTTTTACTTCCTCATTCCCTTTCCTTCTCTTACCCTCCCTCCACCTCTAAACCAAATATCTCTTATTAGATGTGAGAATTGAAAAGAATGAAATACCTCAGCCTATAAGATCCAGCACAGATCCAGCTGCCTAGGGAGGCAATAAGGGGAGAAGAGCTTGGAGTACTGAATGAGAAAGAGGCTTCAGGTAGAGCTGTTGAAAGCCCAGTGGCCTGTGATGAAAAGCAACCTAGAAGATTGATGAGTCAGGAAGTAGTAGGGGACAGAGCCAGAATGAAATACAGGCTGTGTGAAAATTCCAGGATTCATGGATTTCAAATACCTACATGCTACCATTCCCTCAATTTGATGTTGAGATCATTTTGCAAACATATTCTAATCCCATAATATATGGGAACTGAAGATTTTACTATCTGTTTTCAGATTACTTATTTTAAATAATGGCTGCCTGTTTATATCAGTTACTGCTGTGTAGGAATTACTCTAAAATTTAGAGGCTTAAACCAATATATATTTATTATCTTACAAGTTTCACGGGTTGGGAAGCAGCTTAGTTAAATGGTCCTGCCTTGTGTTCTCTTGTAAGGTTACGGGAGAAATATCAGCTGGGGGAAGAATCCTCTGAAGTCTGCCCTGCGGTTGGAGAACCTTCTAAGATGTCTCATACACATGGCTGTTGAGTTGGTGCCGTATGTTGGCCAGAGTTTCTCCTCATATAGTTTCTCAGGCTACTTGAGAATCCTCATGAATGATGGTTGTCTCCCCACCCATAGCAACGTAGTTACAGATGCGTTTAAAAACATCTGCATCAGGCAACTTTGTACTATGCAATTCAGCTAAGCTAGAACGGTTTCCCAAAATTCCATTTCCTATGCAGTTGTGGCTTAACTCTGGCCCTAAGAGACCTTCTGTATCAGGGTTGGAAGCAGGGGCATGTCTCTTACACTCTGAAGGTCTTCATGGGCAATAGGGAGTGGGCACCTCACGCACCCTCTCTCTGACCCACTGGCTTACCTTATTGTCATAGGGCAGCTTCCAGGCCTGCAGCTCCTCTGCACTTCTCTGAGTCCTGTATTGTGAGGAAAGTGTCAGCATCAAGGGTAGAGTTACTTATTTCAGTGTTTCTTGAGGACTAATCTGTCCTCACAGGTTCCAGGTTGTCCCTAATCTTGCCCACATTTAGCTTTCTTCTCAGCTGCCAAGCTAGTTGACCAACAGTGACTTGGGGATTAACACTAGACTTCAAAGGCCACAGCAGGCTGCACACCCTGCTCCACCAGCTTCCACAACTGCACAGGATCTAATCCCTTTAAAATATCTGAAGATGCTGTTGCGAGCCTGTTACAGCTGCTTGAAACTGTTCTATAGTTGTAGACCTCACTCTGTCCCTAGAAGGCTCTGAAACCTTGAGAAAGTTTTAATACCAGAAAAGTGAAGAGTTTTGCTTAGACACCTAATGGCTCTTCCAATATTTCCCATTACTACCCACGTCTTTTTATTACTAAGTGTCTAACTCAGTAATTTCACATAGAAGTGAAAAATAGTTACCTGTGATTATAAAAATGCATGTTCACTGAAGCTTTAGTAATGAAAAGCAAAGGAAGGTGGAAGGAAGGAGGGAGGGAGGGAGAGGGAGGAAGAGAGACAGGAACAGTGGTGTATCAGCAGGGGAATTTGTTAGTAAACCGCAGTATTTCATAGGTGTAATAAAGCATTCTATTGGTGTGAGACTTGGTTTGCTTGTTTTGGGTTTGGTTTGGTTTTGTCAAGTCATTTTCATTACATAATTTGAAAACTAAAACTTTGGTCCTAGGCATATGCTCATATAAACACATTTTTTTATCCAGTCTATTGCTCTTAACTCTACCACAAATATAAGCAATTAGTACTGCACACAAAGCTAAGAAACCAATGCAAGATGACAAGATGGTTATTCCTCTGCATATCTGAAAGGATTTGTGTACAATGTTCTCATAAATTAAGAATTAAATATAAATGTCAGTATTTTATCAAATTTATGATAAATATTTCTGGTGAAAATAATACAGAATAAAAAGACAGTGGTTAAAACTACACTGTTAAATGTCAGATCTCCTAACTCTGACCTGGAAAAATAGAACTTGCCAGAAATACTGACCACCAGTGAAACTCAAAATGGCAGAAACATTAATCGATTAAATTTTAAATAGAAAACTTTCATAGAAAAGAATTGATGTCTTCTTTTCCTGGATTAATGCTTCATAATTTATTTTTTGATCTGAAAGGATGTTTTATGTCCATCTCTGCTAGAGTTTCTTCATTGGAGGCCATCACACAAAAGTTTGGTGCCCTCAGCTTGATTTTCAGCCAGTGTTATGGCTTAGATATGGCACCCCCCAACCAGCCTTGTGTGTTTAAAGGCAGGGCTTTTGGAAAGTGATTGGATCATGTGGGCTCTGATCCAATGGATTAATAGACTGATGAATCCACAGCTGAGTGTTCTATCGGTAGATGGGCCTGATCAGAAGAGGCAGTCACTGGGAGTGTGACCTGGAAGGGCTTGTCTTCCTCCTTGGCCCACGCTTGCTTTCTGCCTCCTGGGCACCATGACACGAGGAGTCTTCCTCCACTGTGTCCTTCTGCTACATAATTTCTGCCTTGGAGTTGGTCAACTATGAACTGAAATCTCTAAATTCACAAGTCTCAATTAACCTCTCCTCTTTTAAATTGTGGTTTTAGGTATTTCATTTTAGTAATAAAGAAAGTGACTCAGAAGCCAGCTAACTTTCCAATCACCACTCACTTTTACTATTTCACAGTCACTGCTCAGCCGCTTAGTTACGCACAAGTGTTAACTCTCAGACAGACCTCTTGGTGACAAAATCCTTCTGATTGGCTAATTAAGAAAAATTACTATAACTTATTATGCGTGCTCCATATGCCAGATTCTGTTCAAGTACTTTACGTACACACTACACTTAACCCTCAAATTCTCAGAGTCACTGGAAATGGCTGAAGTCACTGAGCAAGAGGGTCCTATAGAGCAATGATTCTCAATGATTCCATCAGTAGCACCCTGAAATTGCTGGAAATGCCAATTAACTTCATGGATCCTGCCACACAGAACCTCTGAGGCTAAGCCTATGGAAATCCATCTCATTAAAGTCTTTATATAAATTCTTTTGCATGATAAGTTGAGAACAATTACTGTTAAGTTAGAATAAGAAGGGGAGGGTCCAGTATATGTCAATAAAAGTCCCAAAAGTATTTTTTTTTACTGAATTCAATGAGTTGATTTTAAAATTCATTTGCAAAATTCAAGATAAGTGGCAACATTTTTACAAAATGTGACATTTGCCCTACCAGATAATAAAATATTCTATAAATTTATAGAAGTTAAACCTGCATGTTGCTATACCGGAATAGACAAATCAAAAGAATAAAAGAGATCATAACAAACTCTTGGACAAGTAAGACTATCATGTTAAAACCATCAGAGAAAGAACTAGTTAGTCTACAAATGGAGTTGAAAGTAGCTATCTATTTACATAGAAACACATGCCTATAAAGCATCATACAAAATAATTATTCCAGATGGATTTTAAGATGGTGTAAAGAAATTATGAGTGTTAAAATAAAATGCAGAAATTGACTTATCAGAAAGGGTAATAAATTCTTATGTAATACATAAAAAGCAAAGCCATAGAAGATTGAGAAATTTATATAAAAAATGACTTCTACATACTTAATACCCAACCTCAGTTTCTGAGTTTCTGACACCATTGAAGAAATGAATTGCAGAACTGGGGTAGGAAACATTCAAAGTGAGCCAGAGCATTTTATATGGCCAGAAAGCAAGTAAAAGTAAAACACACAGATGCGCGCACACGTACACACACACACACACACACACTAAAGTTTTTGTTTTTGTTTTGTTTTGTTTTGTCTGGGAATACTGTTGATTGAAAGCATTCACAACAACCAAAGCTAATTTGAGCAATAAAATAAAGTATTACTGAATTATAGCCCACACTTTAAAATAAATGACCATAACTATATACTGACATTAAAAATGATTAAATAAATAAATAGGGGGAATAATTAGGGGAACCTAAAATTGTCAATGCAGAAGAATTTCTAATAACTTACAAAGATAATGTATAATTCCCCACTCCTTAAGTATGGCCTGCATAATGATTTTTATTAAAGGGTACAGTATTGTGTTAATTACTTTTCTCTTACTGCTGGGACATAATATCCAACACCCAAAATTAAAGAAGCAAAGCTTTATTTAGCTCACAGTTTGTGGAGGTTTCAGTCCATAATGAGTTGGCTCCAAGGCAGGGTGGATGGCATAGGCACAACAGATCAAGGCAGCAGAAGACAGCAAAAGCAGCAAGAGCAAAAAAGGAGGAGAACAATCCTCTTTTCTCCCTTATATTGAATGCAACCTACCTTCCCTTGGGTAGGTGTGTCACTCACATCATCTCAGTGCCCTCCTCTTGCTCAGGATGAGGATGTTTACAAAGGGAGGATCCTGGCCCCCTGCTGAATCACTTAGTTAAACTTTTAAACTTCACAAGTTGACACAGTGAACAACATTCTAGAGTGGTAAGGGCATGTCCTCCACACCCTAGGATGTAGAGCTGCTGAGTTACTTAGTTAAGCTTCTAGACTTCTCAAATTGACACAACATGTCAACTATTACAAGTATGGAAAAGAGGGAAAAGAAAAGTAATCCTACAGAGGAGAAATACTACCTCAGTTACTTGTCAAGTAATACTCTAGCCAGGTAATTAATGTTAATTTAATTTCCTTAGTAATAAGTCATGTGATAGCCTGCACCATTCAGATGATAAAATGAGAATAGTATACTCTGGTTTTCCTCCCAATCCAAACCCAGTCTAAATCGTGATAAAAACATCAAACAAGTCCCAATGGAGGACATTCTATAAAATGCCTAATAAGTACTCCTCAAAACATCAGGATCATCAAAAACTAGGAAACTCTTGGAAAATCCACAATTACAAATGTAGGAAACATGATGACTACAGTTCATGTGTTATTGTGTGTGGAAGTGTCAAACAAAAAAAAGATATTTGACAAAAATGAAGGGAAAAGCCTGCTTCCCTGGTAAGCAACTGAGGCTCAGGCGAGTGGCGGCCACCCCAGGGGGAGAAACAGCCAGCATTTCCTGAGATCCATGCTATGTTGGAACTTAGGGCGCTGGAAAACCAAGCAACCAGCCTGCCTCCCTGGTAAGCAGCTGTGAGCCTACCGGCATGCAGGCTGATAATCAAACATTGCACCTCCCCACTCTCCCATCCCCCCTTAGCAAATGGGAGCCAGAGGTCTGAGCATATCTTGGGAGGCTGAGGTCTGAGCATATCTTGGGAGGCTGACTATATGCAATATAGCAAACAGGGGGATTTTCTTCTTGAAGGCAAATATTGTTATTACTGTTTTGCTTTGTTCTGATTAATGGTATTGCTCTATTCAATATTCTGTTTTGATAAGTTCTATAATGTTCTGTATTTGGTTTGACTTTGCTAAACCTGATTGAAAGAACAACTATTGTGAAGATGAGATATACTATGGCACCTATTACTGTTACCCCGGTAATCTGTTGTGACGTTCTGTACCAATTTCACTGCACTGTCTCAATTGGCTGTGTTATGTCTTGTTCTGCTGTATTTCACTACCTTAAAAAACAAAACAACTAAACAACAACAAAAACAATAGAATATGAGAAAACAAGTTAACAAAATACCTCCCAAAACTCCCAACTCCACCAAAGCTGATCCATGGAGCATGGATGAGGAGAAACTCAAAAACTAAAAACAGAATTATATAAGGTGATTAAAAAGGAAATAACAACAACAAAACAGATCAGTAAGGTACTAATCAAGCTGAAACATGATATAGCTAAACAGATAATGGGCTTAAAAAACAAAAGGAGGAAAAGAAAGTGCTCTAAAGGAGCATGTATGTTTAAGTGTGTAGGAGTGATCACCATATTACTGTTTTTGTTAGATGGTTGAACAGAACTGTTTGCAGCTTCACTGTCTGAATGTCCATTTTGTATGCTTTAATTTTGTAACTTGACAACTATTTCTAAGATGACAGTATGTAATTTATCAACTAGTGATTTCTTTACTATTTTTTAAAATTCTGTATTATTTCCTACCCTTCTTTCTGTTTTGCTTTTTCTCTTTAAATAAAATTTTTTTAGAAATGAAGGAAATCTGAGTAACACCATGGGTTTAATAAATAATAACTCATTGAAATTGTCTTATTAATTGTGACAAATATGCCACACACATTTAAGTTACTAACAATTGGGAAACTAGGTATAGAGGATATAGGAACATCCTATTATCTTCACAATTTTTCTGTATAACTAAAACTACTCAAAAATAAAATATTTGTTTTTAAAAAATTAACTTCTATGCAATAAAGGCACTCTTAAGAGTGTTAAAAGATAAGAAAATAAAACAATGGGCTACTATTTTCAGACATTATATTGACCAAAATTTCAACTGTTTGGAATAGAGGTTTCTGTTACATTTTGGAGACAGTGTAAATTAATAGGACCATTTTGGAGGGCAGATGCTATTGGAATTTTTTGTTTTGTTTTGTTTTGTTTTGTTTTTTGGTACTGGTGATCCAACTCACGATCTCACATTTTCCAGGCAAGTGCTTGTGCCACTGAGTTAAACTCCCAGTCCCTGCTAATGGAATTTTAAAATGTACATTTCTAGATATTTAGAGATATATTGCTTTTACTATATAAAAAAGGGAGCAGAAAAGGGTACTGAAGCAGCATTTTTTTTGGGGGGTGAAGCATCATTTAAAAAAAAAGCACACAAAATCATTTACCAAAAGGAAAGCATCATTTTAAAAAAAAGCACACAAGTAAAATCATTTACCAAAAGGAAAATAATAATGTAGAACACCATATTTCATTGTCTCTAGGATGTCATCAATTGTAGACATTATTATTTTGTGTATCATTAAAAAAGAAAAATGCTCCTAATTAAACAATGACACAAAGCTTTCATTTTATACTTTTTAAAAAAGTTAGTTGAGGGTTAAGACAGATTTTTAAGATAGGCTCTCACTAGGCAATTCAAGCTATGCTGAACTCACCATGTAGCCCAGGCTGGTCTCAAAGTCACAGAAAGTTTACTGCCTCAGCCTCTGGAGTGCTGGAATTACAGGTGTGCGCCACTGTGCTTGGCTGATTAAGACACATTTAAATTCTCTTCTCAAAGTCAGACACTTCTGAATAATGTGTAGCCTCAAGAATCATCAATATTCCAGGCTCCTAACCTCCATTCTGCAAGTTTTGATGCATAACCAACAGGAAGTGACAACTATATCACTGCTACTGCCCGGCTGACGGCAACCATAAGCTGCGTACCAATTTTAGAGACTGTAAACTGTGAACGTGAAAATGTGCCTTAGAACAATGAAATAAGACTGGGTATGGTGACACACACCTACAATCCTATCACTCAGGAGGCTGAGGCACGACGATTGCTACAAGTTTAAGACCAGCCTGGGCTACATAGTAAGATGATTATCAGCCCAAACTATATAGCAAGACCCTGTCTCAAACCCCACCCCCCAAAAAAAGGAAAGAAAGAAGCAATAATAAAACAAGGGTTACACGTAGCAGCTAAAGGACCCAAGGACTTGCATACGTGCCACCATGGAGTGTTCTAATTCTCATCGCCAAGAAAGGCAATAAGTTGTAAAAAATATCAAGCAGTATGAGCCCATTTATGGAAAAATGCAAAACAAATCTCTGTATTTCCATGGCACACACTGAATTTGGCTCTCTGAAAACGCACAACTCCTCTTTAGCGTGCCACTCTATACTTTAGGTATTTGACAGTGGAGAGATCCTGTAGCAAAGTCGTGGAGCGTGAACTGCCGGTAGACATTCCCCCAGGGTAGGGGTGGTGAATCTGTGGCATGCGTGTGTTTTATTTTTCTTTAAGGCAAAAGGTGTTAATGTATGAGCTGGTTTTTTCTAAACCAAAACCTTAATATTTAGGTTTAATTTCAGAGTGGGACTTTGCAATAAATAAGAGGTTGCAGTTTGGGTTGCAGTTTGGGTGCTCATCTCTAAAATGTTCCCATCACTGCCTGGACCTTCTTTCCTGAATGAAAACATAAAACTGCACGAGATGACTTTTGGCGTTTCCTATTTAGCACACAACAATTCCTAAAGAAGCAGCAACTGCCTTGTGGCTGCAGGGACAAAAGCCAAATGCAGGGGAGAACAAAATGAAAGACACGAAGAGCTGGGGCTCCTGATGACTGAATTTAGCTGCCCGCATTGCCTACTGTGCGGTTACTGTCCCTGAGCTTTTCTTCTTTTTCTTTTTGTGGTAAAATGTACATAAGTATGCAGTGCACAGCATCAAGGACACTCATACTGTTATGCAATCATTATCACCATCCCTCCCCAGAACAGTGCCCTCACCCCTCACTCTACTAATTAACCTGCGATACCCAGAGCTCTATTCCCAGCTCTGGCAGCCACCATTCTCTTGTGAGTCTGTGTGTGTGATTACCCCAGGTGCCTCCAATAAGTGGGATCATAGAATATGATTTCTTCTTTGACTTGGTATTACGTCTTCAGTGCTTAGCCACGATGTAACATGAATCAGGATTCCATTCTCTTTTAAAGTGTGAATAAAATCCCATTGTACCTACATATTACATTTTGTTTATCATGCACATAGGGACTAATAAACTTCTTCCTTTTGGGGGAGTTTTTGTTCCTTTGTAGTAAAATAAATTCCTGACTGCTATAACTCACATATGTGTAGGGATACATGAATAAAAAGATCTAGAGAACATGCACTACATAGGTTAACTTAGAAAATGCGGGGAGGATAGGGAGGAAAACTTTTTCCCCTCTTAAAAGTGATAACATTTTCAAGTGTTGCACATGGTGGAAATAGGGAAATTATCAAAGTATGATTCCATAAATCGCATGGTTTGTTGCCACCTGAAGGGAATTTTTCTTAAATTCACAATGCTTACAGAAAGGAAGATTAACAACAACGAGGAATTATTGTGAGTGAGTTCCAGAATTATTAATGTCTGATTTCTCACTCAGTCCACTGTAGAAAGGATAGAAGCAGTCCACGGTGAAAAGTAAAGTCTAGTTCAAGTTTGAGATGCACCTTTATAAGGGTGTTTCTCAGGAAAAACTGGCTTGACCACCACGACAGAGATCTATCACTGGACATCCTGAGTGCTACAGAGGAGAGAGGCTTCAAAGCTCCAAGGCCAAGAGTGAAGCAGCACCCTCTTTCAGCTTGAGTTTCTGCAAAGTGACTGACTATGCAGCCTATCACACCGTACGCTCTCGACTTCTAGGGAAGCAGCCAATACACTGGAGCCCTGCCACGGCCTAAGGCAGGGGTAGCAAACCTATGGCACGTGTATTATTGTGTTTTGCTTTTAAGACAAGAGGTGTTCATGTAGAGCTGTTTTTTTCTAAGCTAGAACTTCAAGATTCAGGTTTAATTGCAGTGTTGGTACTTTGTGAGAAGTTGTGGTTGCAGTTTAGCATTTCATCTCTAACAAGCTCACCATCACCGGCAGAGGAAGTTCTCAAATTGTGAATTTGAACTTTTGAGTTTACTGGATTTTGAACTTCGGTAGTTTGAAGTCAGCAATATGTGTGTGTGTGTGTGTGCGCGCGCGCGTGTGTGTTAAAATTTGATGTAACATTTCGAATGGGAGAGGTAGTTCACTCCAAATTCTCACACATGGGAAATGTCCATTCTTATATAAAACATCAAAACAAAATACAAAACAAAAACTTCATGCAGCAACTACGTATTTAGAATCATCTTAGGATTTTAAGTCACTTGTAACTGTAAGTTATACTTTCTTAGATATTTGCCTGAAAGTCAAATTAGTAAGAAATATATGTAGAGTTAAGTATATAACCATGACAAAAGCTTCTTCAAGATAATATCAAATAGGTTAAGACTAAATGCTGGTTTTCTTGAACCATCTCATTAGACTATCTTGACAATTCTTTTTCCAAATAAATAACCGATCTATAGCATTCTATAGGTGCATGCATTCATTGAGTGATTCAAAATATGCTCAATTACTATAATACCAGAACTTGGGATAACATAATTTTTGGAAATTTGGTCTCTTTGGTGTTTATAAAGTTTTTTTTTTATAATGCAACAGTTTTCTGGATAAGGTGTTCTTTTACTTTATCTAACCAACTTAAGGTTCTATTGACATCTAACATTTTGATACTAGGAATATTGATAAGGAATATTTCATTTGTACATTTGATTATTCCATATCTTCAATCAACCTAGAAAAGTATGCTTTACCTCCTATAGTTAAATTTGTGTTTTGTTCAAATTTAATGCAATTGTATAACTCAAAATCTTGATTATTGCGTCTATTCCTGTCATGTAATCATAGTCTAGTTGCTAAGAATATTAGTTATGGGTACATTCAGCATTGGTACCATAGTCATAGGTACTTGGACCATTAGTATTTTCGTAGATCTGGGGTTATATAGGTCTCATGATTCCATCAAACTGACATGCCATGATATGATATTGGCTGATTTAAACAGGAGCTTGAAGCCTATGTGGTGATACATGCTTGTAATTCCTGCACTCTGGGAGCCTGAGGCAGAAACAGTGAACCTTTTTTTTGTTTGTTTGTTTGTTTTGAGACAAAGTCTTGCTACGTATGTGGTTCAGGCTGACCTTGAACTCACTATGTAGCCCAGGCTGGGTTTGAACTCACAGCAATCCTCCTGCCTCAGCTTCCCAAATTCTAGGATAATTGGCTTGTGTTGCCACACCCAGCTAGGAGTGCAATTTTGAGTTCAGTCCAGGGAATTTGATGAAACTCTGTCTCAAAATTACATAGAAAAAAGGCTGGAAATGTAACTCAGCTCAATGCAAAGACCATGGATTCAATTCCCAGTACCAAATCATAACAAACAGAACAAAAAAGCACTCTCCTTTACATGATAAGATTCTAACTTTACACACATGTAAGGAGTCACCTCTATGAAGATATACTGAGTCGCCACAGTGACCAGCTCAGGTTGTAGGTGGTGGCCAGGTGAGGACTCACCAGTGACATGCAGCCAGGTTGCAGCTTCCCTGGTTAGCATCATCCCTCCCTCACCTGCTTCTCATTGCAATAGGAAGGATGGTGCTTACCTCAGAGTTGTTAGAGGAGCTGAAATGAGATGCCACAAGTAAAACAGTTAGTGAGTATACAGGAGCTTCACAAATGTCAGTTGTTGACTTGGCTTCATCCAAAGAATATTGTTTCTGAGGAAAATGGTCAAGCAGTTCTAGGGAGAGGGCATGAGGTTTGACCAAAGTCTCCAGTATTTTGACTCAAAACATTGATGCTTTTTCCCACATTCTTGAGAAGGGTGTTGATTCCTGCATGAGAGGTTTCGGAGGGAGGGTAGAGAGCGCTTTAACACTTAATGCACTGGCAGCCGGCAGAGAACCTTGAAGTCTGCAATGGGAGGGAGACCTGTTTCTCACATCCAGGCCTGAGGGCTGCTCTTCTGGACCTCGTCTGCTCTGGCTGAGGAACTGCACCAGGAGACTTCCTTGACCTCTGCTGAGGACCAAACAAACACAAGTGTAACATTTGTCACATCAGTGATTTTCACAAGTTGATCACATGCATGCAGTTATGTCTCCAACCCTATCAGGCTCTTTCCTGGTGACATCTTCTCTTGCTGTAACTAACCACTGTCCAGTTCCAGGAGTATTGCGTGAATGGCCTTAAACATCATGCATTTGTTGTATCTGGCTTCTTTGGCTCAACAATATGTTCATGAGATTTTTATTACATGCATTTGCACATGGTTTATTTTCATGATTGTATAATATTCCAATGTGTAGATAAACTACATATTATCTGAAAAAAGATATACTGAGCCCTTTTTGAACTAGGTAAGTCTACTGTGATCATCAGAGACATCTTTTCTATAGTGCTCCTCACATCTCTTAATTCAGAGCATCTGACATTCATTCCTAGTGAAAAATCAAGTGTATCTGCAACTGCTTATTGTTTACAGCATTTTCTCAAACAACTTTATAAAACACATCCAAGGCTTTCAAAGTTTCTTTTACAGAACTTTGAATGTCATCAACTGAATTTGTAAAAGTATTGAGGTCTAACACTTAATAAAACTGTCATTGTGTAGATTTAAATTTTCTTCTGATTTTTCTCAAAATTTTGAGAAGAGTCAATTTGGCAGAGAACTGTGAGGCAGAACTTAGTTCATCTCCAATTAAACACCAGTAAAGGTGTCAGGATGAAATGGAGAGGTTGTCCTACTTTTAGAGAATCAGTTGTAATCCAAGAATTCAACTGGGTTAGCAACTGTAAACATATAAGTGCTCTTGTAGAAGCTTGGTGTCTTCTTTATTGAGCCTTACAGTGATTGGTGACAGAAACACACTAAATGTATCCCTGGTCCTTGGTTCTCAGAGTGTTGGTTTGGAAATAGATTGAGTCAAATAATGACCTACTGTAAAAATAACATGTATAATTAGGATAAAGGTTTTTATCGTCAACTTTATTGCAATAAACTTTACAAAGTTGACCAGTTGTTTAAGAAGCTACACATAAAGTTCATGGATTTGCATTCATTGATAGGTATATATGCATTGTATGCTGTCAATCATGGATGTTTTAAATAGTTAGATATCACTAGAGTTAATTCAGCCCATAATTTTCCATGTGAATGTGCTGTCACAATACTTATGTTCCACCCACAGTCATATCCTATAGCATCTGACAGACTTGTTGTAGACCATGAGATAAATTCATCTGTATATGCAGTCAGTGAAACAGAGACTGTATTCGACATGCTATCAGATAATATATCAGATTTCTTTTTAGATTTCCAAACTAGGTGGTCTGTTGTGGTAAAATTCTACATCATTGAGGTAGTATTATCCCAAAAGGGAATGCTATTAGGTTGTTTTAATCATAAATACTTGTAGCTAGTATACTGTTGAATATTATAGTAAAAGTGAAACACATGACGTTTCAGGTTTCCAGAGGGTGTTGATATTAGACTATTTTCCTGAAGTATTATTAAAGAAGTTTACACTGTATCATACATGGCGTCAAAGAAAATTGCACAGGTAAAATTTAAAATAGTATGCAGCAGCAGTTACCATTAAAATCTGTTTTACTGCTGATTCAGAGATGTTTGTAGAAGCGTTATTACATGATATATACAGAATAAATATATTTATAACAAGTAAATACAGATATAAATGGTCCCTGTGTGTCAGATCCCCCAGAAATGTTGAGTACTAACATTCTGTGACACAGAAGAGTTGCATATTGTAAGTGATATTTCCAGGTCAGCTATAATTAGGCATCACAGTCACAGCATTTTGCCAAGATGAATTTGCTCATGTACATAATACCTTTTAATTTTATCCTCATTTTTATTGCCTCTTTTTTGATAGATAGATATATATAGACACACATAGGCAGCTTATAGCACTACATTTTTTCTTTAAATTTTGAAGGTAATGTACCTGTGTGTATGCCGTGGACATATTGTTAGGTATGCTTACATGTTGAAAGGTGAAAATAAGAATGCAAGTTCTAGGTTGCCAATTTAGTTGGCAGTAGTATAGATGTTGAATGTAACTGGGTTAACGAAGACAACTGAAGAAATGGCTAACAGTAATCATATATGATTAAGTTATTATAAAAGAATGTATCAGACTATTCTGATATCAGTAAAGTAATAGTGTTATCATTTGTAGCCTTATAATCTCAGAGAACATCTAAATGAAAGTTTTGTATATATGGCAAAGATAAAATGTTGGTGCTAGTAAATGATATATTTTTAGTGTAGTTAGTGTTTCATTATAGAATGTTATTGGTAATAATGGTGTGCTAGTTATAATGGAAGTGTTTTGAGTATGTTATTTATATTGCTGTCAGAAGTGTTTCCTTCCTCATAATATTCATAATTTACATGGAGACAGTCTTAATGTGAGCCAATAATAAAACTACTGCCACATTGCTAAGTGGTACACACCTTTACAGGAAAACTCAAGATACCACTCACATAATCTATGTGTTGAGGTAAGAACCATAATCACTTTGTTTTCAACTAGTAAGTAAAAGGTATTTAAAGGGCATCCTCCATTAATGAAGCATTCTTGACTAGCATCAAAAGATTCCACCGGATCGGCTAGGACTAAGCAAATATAATCTCTCATTTTTACATGCTTAAAATATCTGGTGTGATTTTATCAGTGAGAAATATGAAAATATCTTCTAGCCATATGCTTCGTTCTCTCATGGCAGGGGAGGTTAAAATGATAACCAAACAGACCCTTGCATGGTAGTACAAAAGCTGCTTCAAGTATAACTCGCTTTTCACAAGATAATCTGTGTGCAACCTGGCTAATATTGCCCAACCCTGCCTGGTCAATAATCAGTTTCAATATTTTCCTTTATATTTCAGCAGTGAAACAAAAGAGTTAGGAGTAACAGGAAGTTGTAGTAGAAACAGTGCTGCTCCCGTTAGTAACAATAACTGGGAGTGCTAATATCAAAATCTGTTTTAAACAAAGCATAAAAAGAAAAGGGTTCTAGATGCCATTATTATAGATGAATATTTATGACAATATTTATTAATTCTTAAAGTATTCAAGCTAATTCCTAGGCATCTGGCTGAGTAACAACAACAAACCGTTGCCTGACAAAAGAGTAGCATTGCACAGTTGATTACAGGAAGCCTAGAGCCCATTTCACATATATGCCATAGCTGTTTTATTATAGTGTAACACAACACTTAACAAATAAAATTAGGGCAGACTTTTCACAAGCCTTGAATAGTGTCCCAAGTTTCACCTATTTCACAGTCAAGTTTCAGGAAAAGTAGTTAAAGAGCACATGGGTTAAAACAGGAGGAGGCTAAGATGATTAAGTCAGATATTGTCAACAGGGTCTTCTTCAGGTTGGTCATGCTGTTTTCTACTGAGACAGAAGCTGCTGTCTGAGTATCTTCTTGGCTTTTTTCAGAATTCTCTCTGGTGAAAAGATTTCCATTCCAGTCAGTAGTGAAGGGATGGAAGATCTGGGATGAGGAGTAGCTAGTTAATAAGGTCAAAATATGGGGTCAACAAGTCTGCACATGGTACTACTGTATCTTCCACAGAGTTTTGTCTTTCAGTTTAGAAAAGAGTAAACTATTTAAAATAGTATAGCAGTTCTCAGTGTCGTTATTTGTTCAATGTCAAGCATGTATCCAAAACTGAATACCTCTAGTTATGTTAATGTTTTTAGAAGCAAGTCCAAAATATTAGTAAGACTTGTAATTGCTTCAAATCTATCAGCATTGATTTAGAGGATAAAAAAGTATCATTGCATTCAAGGTCACTTTATAATAAATTTCAAATGATTGCAGATTTCTGCTTTGTACCTATAAACACATGAGACTGTGTGTTTAATTTGGTGTCAGATATCTTTACTTTCTGTCACCAAGTATAGTTTCTTAGTAGCAGAGGCAATTAATTTATCTGTAGAAAAAATGTTATGTTTTCTAATTAAGATTTTCCTATCTGATATTCATGATAATTAGCTCTAATCTTACAAGTAATAATATTTGTTGGTGCTGGTAATGTTTCTTAAGGAGCATAATCATTTGATATGTACAGATTATGATTCTGTCAACTGGCATTTCACAGTGTCCTAACTGGTGATGTTTTTTGTGTGCTGGTGTTTTTCTATATGATATTTATTGAGTATATATGTATTTTGAATTTCTATAATTGAGGTGGGGTTGTGTGTGTTGATAATATTTGACATTACATTCCTGAGAGAAAGGAGAGTTTATTCCAAGTTCTCACATATGAGATCTGACCAAACAAAAGCTCAACCTCCAGAAGAGAAACATCATATAGCAAACTACAACACTGTCTTGTATTTCCTGTTACTTTCATGCCCTCTGATAGTTTCTACTTCCCAAGTATTGCTTGTATAATAGTGGCATAGAAAAAATCCTGACACAAAGAATTCCACATTATGATCACTGTTGTATTATTCATAATATTGTATGTATTCATTTATTGTAAACAGAATAGCACTTATCATTCATTACATTTTTTCTACACACCCAGCTCTCCGCTAAGCCCCATGAGGTACATGATTAACTATTATAAGTTCCATTTGATACAGGGAGATATTGGAGCTTAGACAGATACTTTCTCCAAGGCTACAACGTCACACAGGGTCAGAACACACGTAGAATTTGGGTCTCGCTAAGGACCAGTTCTTCACAATTAATCCTAACTTTACAAAACCAACAGACACAAAGTGAGCAGTCAAATACACACTATGTGTAAACTCAGATGTGACCCTCGTGGGATCTCTTTGAGTACCCCTACTCCAAATTGCTGTCCAATCCTTTCGGTGTTTCCTCGTCACCTCAGTGCGATCTCCACAAGGGCGATCCTCCTCCAGCCACTGGTTCCTAGCACGCATGCGCAGAGACCCAGAACGCGAAGATTAAACTAGTCCCACAGTGAGCTCGCAGGCTCTGGGAGAAAACTCCCAGCGGGGGCCGCGCGGCGGTGGGCGGGGCCGCGCGGCGGTGGGCGGGGCCTCCGGGTAGGCAGCCAAGGGCCCTGGATTTGGGTCGTGGAAAGGATGGCTGAGTCCATTCTTCTCAAGTGGAAGGCGTCGCAAGAAGTTTGAATTGCACAAATGTTTCATTCACTCACCCACTATTGTCATAGAAATCTGTGCTGTCTCTGCTGTGTGTGGCTCCCACCTGGCGCGAAAACTATATTCCCTGCTCTCTTTCACTTCAAGGATACGTGCAGACGCAGGGGATTGGGGAGATGTTAGAGATGTCCCTTGACCCCACCCCACCCCCACCACTCATAAACTAGAATCCTTAATACAGCAGAAGAAAAAGCATGCCTGTTAGGGTTCCTGTCTGTACCTAGCAGTGGAGTGGCACCCAGGTTGTCCCCACACTTGCTATTCCCGTCTCCTGAATTCTCCAGGAACCTGTTCCTGCCACCTGCACATTTTGCATCTTGGAGTCATGGAATTGCCTTTTTGTTGTCAGTGTCCTAGGTTAGAATGCTGTCTAACCTAGAAAGGTGAGGACTGGAGCTTGCTCATAGGTCTCCTAACACAGAGCCTGTCCTAAGTAAGACTCGGCTTTGTAACTATAAATAATAAATAAGTGGCTACTTTACAGTGGGCTATGTGATGGGTCGCATGCAACGATGAATGTGCTCAGTCCTACAGCCTAGCAGCTTCACTGTAGCGGGGCAGGAAGACTCCACCACAAATAAAAAGAGGAAAGGAGCGAAGAGCTAGGGATGTGTCTGCAGAAGGCAAATCATTGAGCCTCATGCTGGTTCCCAGGGAAAAGGCAAAGAAGAAAGAGTGGGAAAGCGATTTCTTAAAAATGCAAATCTAATCTATCTCTAGACGACTAACACCTTTAAGGGCTTACTACCTTTGTTTTATGGATAAAGATCAAAATCCAAAGTGGGAGCTATGGTGTGTCCTGCCAACGTTTCCAGCTGTCTTTTACTCTGTTTTCCCCCTTGTTTTTGTTTCACCCACTGATCTTCTTTCAGTTGCTTACTCCTCCCTCCCACAGGGACTACACACTTGCTTTCCCCTCTTTTCCTGCTTTTCACATTTTTACACTTCCACATCCTCTAACACCCTCTAGGTCTTCAATTCACACACACACACACACACACACACACACACACACACACACACACATCCACCCCTACACTTGCACTAAGCTACCTCCCCAGGTCTTTTTAATTTTGAGACTGGTTCTCACTAAACCAATGAGTTGCCGAGGCTGGGCTTGAATTTACCATCCTTCTGCCTCAGCTTCAGAATGCTGGGTACAGGAGTGTACTCCACACTGCCCCCAGCCTCAGTGAGAAACCTTCAGTGACATCTGGACCAAGTTATTACAAATTCCAGGTAAATATAGCGGAAAAAGTGCACATGTTCATAATTCCATTTACTCCTCCAAGTGCACTCTTTGCTTTTCTTTGCCGTATTTCGCGCCTACACAGGCTGACCTGTGTGTGTTTCAGTATCTTCTTGGCCCTGTGACTAGTCAGGAGCACAGGTACAGAGCAAGAGAGGGTACCAAAATGTTTACCCCAGCTGCCTCTTCTCCCTCTGCAGAGTCCCTGTAGCTCTGTCAGGGAGCTGTCTCCTTGGAGATTTCTTTGTCTTTGGGTTCCAGGAACTGCCCCTTCCTCTCTCTTGTCCCTTCAGAGCAGAGAGTGCCATCAGCAAGGCTGTCAAATATGGTACTGCATTATTACTTGTAGTCCCCTAGTCCCTGCCCACTGCATTGTAAATGGTTCTTGTATTTAACACTCTTCAAATTAGCCTCTTAAAGTACACCATCTGTTTCCTCTGGGGACCCCGACTGAGACATCGCCGCAGGGAATTTTTCATGTAACTAAAATTTACATCACTGGTGTCAAACTTTTTCCTTATGGCCAACAATAAGGGATTATTTAATTCCTTGTATTTGTAAAATGGAATGTTATGTAGTTATTGAAAGCCCTTGCTTTTGGAATAGAGACAGAATACAAAGAATATGTTGAATTTGGTCTCTATATTTAAAAAAATTAAAACAAATGTGCATGTATTAGAAAAGATTCAGTGGATATACTCTGAAATGTTACTACTAGTTACTTTTGGGGTGACAGGATTCTTTATTCTGTTTTTTTATGTTTTCCTGGTTTTCTGTAATAATGCTACATTATCATTGTTAAAGATCTGCTATTTTAAACTATTTTTTACCTGATGCAAATATTCAAATTAAGAACTTCATTTACTAAAGAGCAAATTAAATAAGATAATGAGAGTATATTGCTTAGGTTATTACTTGGCACTGGATAGGCACTCAGTATATCAGTAAGTTACTATTACAAATTAATATTTTTCACATGTCTTCGCCTTACAAAAAAATACAGAGAACACAAATTTGCTTTTTTCTGGATGACTCAGAAATATCATATTGAACTTTAATAGAATTGTGCTTTGAGCTCATTTAACTCTATTCTATCCTTTAATAAAATCTGTATAATGGAATCATCCCCAGGGAGGTTAAGTGACTTCCCTGAGGTCACATAGAGCTAATTATGCTTTCACTTCACCTTTTCTCTTTAAAGACTTCCTCTGAGATGTTTCCTTTCCTCTGGAGAACCACTTTTTTCCTGTTTTTGTCATTATCCATAATTTAGTTCATTCTACTATGAGGGCTTTAAGTAATTAATCCTATCTCTATTTTTTGTCATAGTATGTCATATGTAATTTTTTCTCTGTTTGACTCATGGTTCAATGCTAGGATTAAGGGTGCTGGGATGATGGTTGGATCAGTCCAGCAACTGGATTGGTATAGCCCTAATTCCGGTAGACCAGCTACAATATGAGGGATAGAAACAGGCTTGCCTCCCTGTGTTCTTTTGTTGCTTTTCTACCTTCTAGCTACCATGAATTGTTTTTTTCTTGTTGCTTTTGCTGTCTTCTGCCACAATTAGTGGTTATTCCTCTACCATATGCCACCTTACCTTGGAGCCAACCAATTATGGATGGAAACTTTTATGAACTGTAAGCCAAACAAACCTTTCTTCCTTTAACTTTGGGTGTCTGGTATTTTGCCTCAGCAACGAGAAAAGGAACTAAGACAGCAGTGTGATGTTCTATCATAGGAATACATCATATTCTTTATTCTTCTGGTGATTGACAGGTCATTTCCAGTTTGAGCTATTATAAATAAAACTACTATGAGAATTCTTGTGTAAGTCTTTTTTCCACATATTATTCACTGGGACTTAGGGCTAACTCATGTATTCACTGGGGTACAGAATAGAATTTCTCTATCATGCAGTTAATAGGTGTTTCATTTCATAAGATGCTACCAAACAAGTTTCCAGAATTGCTAACCTTTGTATTATTTTCCATTATTCTACATACTCACCAATACTTAGAATTAACAACCTTGATATTTGTATCCATTTTGGTGAATATGTACTAGTATCTCATTACAATTTTAATTTATTGAGCACCTTTTCATAAGTTTAGGAGCTACCTCTTTTTTTTTTTTGTACTGGAGATCGAACTCACAACCTCACAATTGCCAGGCAGGTGCTTAAGCCACTAAGCTAAATCCCCGGGAGAGCTACCTCTCTTAGTGGAACCTCTGTTCAAATCTTTTGCTCATTTAAAAGGTTCAGGACTGGAGATATAGTTCAGTGGCACGGCACCTTCCTGGCAAGCACAAAGTCATGAGTTCGATTCCTGATACTAAAAAAAAAAAAAAATGAAAAGAAGTTCAGCTTATCTTTTTATTTTTGATTTGTAAGAATTCTTTCTTTACATATTCTGCCTACCTATCATGTCTTTTTCAGTCTCTCGCTTCCTTTCTCACTTCTTTACAGTGTCATTTCAGAAGCAGAATATTTCGGTTTTCATGAAACTCACTTTATCATTTTTTCTTGTCCAAATAATGAATTGTGTTTTAAGAAATAATTATCTAGTCCAAAGTCATAAGGATGCATTCTCCTGTTTGCTTCTAGAAAATTTATAATTATACATTTCATATTCATGCTTCTACTGAAATTACCTTTCCTATTATTTTGGTACACACAAAATAATCCTCCGGTAGTAAAGTCATAGGAGTGGATTAGACCACAAAGAGAGAGTATAAAGACGTAGAAGAAAAAGGAATAACATATGCTCATCACATTTCAAATTTCTAGTAGGATTTTTTAAATCCCAGTTTGGGCTCAAACTTACAGCCTTTCTGCCTCAACCTTCTAAAGTGCTGAGGTTTCAGGCATTTGTCACTATACCTAGAGAAAACAATCTTCTTTATTAAGACCACTGAAGTTGTTTTTTCTTTGTAAAAATTCTTTGCTGAGAGCATAAAGTATTACAAATAGGAACTTCTAAGCACAGGAAAAAAAGTGTACTACTCCATAAATGTTATTGGAAAAGCTACATGTCCATCTGGAATAGAAATAGAATATTTACTGTACATTGAGACAAAAATAAATTCCACATAGATTATGGGTCTTAACATTAAAGAATCATATAAGTAACAGTGTGGTGGCATCAAGCCTGTAACCCCAGCACTGAGGGAGGCTTAGACAAAAGGGTCACATTCTCAAGGTGAGTCTGGGCTATAGACCCCTGCTCCCCCTCCAAAAAAGTAATCATACAAGCAAGCCACGTGCAGTGAGGTACCCCAGTAATCCTATTCTAGTTGGGAACCTAAAGAAAAAGAATTGTGAGTCCAAGGCCAACCTGGGCAAGGTGCTAAAACTTTGTTTCAAAAAACAAAACAAAACAAAACAAAAAAACAATGAGTAAAAAGAAATCACACAAGTATTGAAAGCAAATATTATAGGATGTTTATCTATAACTTTGATGAATATCTTATGCAAGTGCAAAAGAATGACAAATTAGACATAAAATTGTTCTTTACATGAGCTTATCAGCAAAATTAAAAGACAAGTGTATTAAAACAATGAGATGACAGTTTGTGGGGATCGTATGAAGAAAAAAAATTTTTTGAGATAGAGTTTTGCTATATAACTCAGACTGGGCTTGAACTCACTATGTAGCCCAGGCTGGTCTTAAACTCACAACTATTTACCTGCCTCAGCCTCCCAAAGCATGTACCACCAAGCCCAGCCAGATGAGGAAAAATTTATAACAAAGAAAACACCTATTGTGTGCCAAAATGGATACTTTGGTACATTGATAGTGCATATTTAAATTGGTATATCATGATAAGGAGGAATATGACAGTAGCTCCAGCTAGCAAGAGGATCCCTCGAACCAAAGAGTTCATGGCTGGCTGGAGCAATGTAGCTAGACATTGTCTCAAAAGAATTTTTTTTTTTATACAATTTTGGAGGAAAATATTTACTGGTTAGAATTTTAAATATGCAACTTTTTCAATCTAGAAATTCATACCTATGTACATGTGCAAGAAAAGGCATGTGCGAGGGAGGTACTAGAAAATATGGATAAGTGGTGTTTTCAAAGTTTAGAGTAACTATGTCATGTAATACTGTATTTCACTGAATCTAATATGACATAAGATGTAAGAACAACACTGACAATCAAACTGTGACAATGCTTTCCTACGCAGAATTTGTATTTTATATTCAGTGAAAGAGCTTTTAGACCTACTTTATACTACGTTTGCAATTCATCATCCTTTGTAATCATACAAAGGAAAAATAAGGAAATAAATAGGCAAAGATATTCTTAGAATAACTTCACACTGAGAGGCTCACTCTTCTGATCACTTCTGATTCAGAGTCATCAGTGGCATGTTTCCCCCTCAGGTTGTCCTGTGTGGCATCCAAATCATCAGTGACAGAGTGTGTCATTAAAAAGTGTCCTTCTGCTATAGTTTCTAGGACTGTTACCAAGCTACCCACACCCATTCTTAGGTTTTGATGTACAGGTAAAGTAAATGGTAAGAGATTTGCCTACCAAGATGTGGAACATTATGTGTTCAAAGTTGCCAAGTGGCTGGGGTATAGCTCAGCAGTAGAGTGCTTGCTTTCCCCTTGCAAAGCCCTGATTTGTTCCCCAGCACTGAATAAAAATTGATTAAATGTTTTATGTGTCAAAAACTCTTTAAGTACATATGAAGCAAAATATCAATTTGTAAAAAAAGATACACACCACTTGATTCCATTTATGGAAAAATAAAAACCATAAGCGTTTCAGTAGCGTATACTGCAGATGGCCCCTCTAGAGCTATCAGAACCATCTCATCTTTTAACCACTAATAGCTTTATCAAAATAAAATTTATACACCATGCAAGTCACCTGTTGTAAGTGTATAGCTGAATACGTTTTTAGTAAATGTATACTGCTGTGCAATCACTATAATCCACTTTAAAATTTTCCCAAGGAGCCAAGATGGCAGTGATAGGCAGGGTCTTCTTGAGGTGCTGGTTCATGCCATAGCCCCTGGTGAAGCCTGCCTGTAGGTCTGTTGAGGGGCTCAGACCACCAGCAGCTACGGCTCCCTAAATCCCAGAATTTGCTATCTACTGATGGGAATCCAAAATAGGCTGTAGATAACCTCATAAGCAGACTTAAAAAGTCGATCTGAATGAATGCAGTCCATGGTATTGGATGTTTTAATCTAGATCAACAATGAAACTGATTCCACCTGCTGCCCTTCCCAAGATCCCACAGAGAAGGCATCTGGGGCACATGTGAAATGAACATTGATGGAGGCAACACTATAGGTTGCACCCAGAGGACAACACCATGCTCAATAAAGTTGAGACAGGAGATGGTGTGAGAAACACGCTGGTCTTAGGCTTACAACAGACAGGAACCCTTCCAGCTCTCAGAAACAACAGCCACATCCTGCCCTAATCGTCACCCTGACCTAATCAGCTTGTATTTCCTAGACATCTTGGCATGAGCCTGAGAGATATGCTTCTATCCTCGTAATACTGTACTTCTTTGACATCTGGCACGAATTCAAGGAGCATGTGCTCTAACGGCTTTAGAGTAACTAAAGATAGCTCCATGATTTGTATAATATCATTAGCATTTTGGTATCGATCCCTCCGGTGGGCTTTGGCAGCCATATTCAGATAGATTAAAAAACTCCCCACTGAAGAGTGGAGCCAATGATTAATCGGATAGAATCTCATTAGGTGCTACTCCAGACCCCAACACCCAGGAAAGGCCCTATTAAAACAAAAAGTATATTGGGCTGCTCTGAGGCAAGGTTGCTCTTGAGCTTTCCGATCAGCCTACTTCCGCTTCGTGGAACATGATTTCCCTTTAATAAAATCTCTGCTTTTCTAAGTAACTCTGGTGTCTTGCTCAATTCTTTGTTGGAGATATCAAGAGCCTAGATGTCAGGTGAGACAGGACTACCTATCCAATAACAAAGTCTCAAAAGCCAATCCTCTTCTGCATATAATAAAGGATCCCGTTCCCAATTTGCTCAATCTCTAGGCATAGTACAAATCCCCTGAGCTCGGTTTGAAGAAGAATGGTTTTCAAGAAGGCAAGCAGCAATATCTGCAGTTCAAAGTTGGTTGTGAGAAACTGGATGTATCCTGAGTGAATCCTCTTTGCCTCTTGCAGCACAATACACCCCAGCTACTGGTGAAACAGGGTCAAGTACCTTTGGACCTACCGTTCTTATGCAGGCCGATTCTTGGATGATTGATTGCACTGACTTACAGATGACTTATGGAGAAGCACTTGGCCAAAATACAGGACCCATTCTTTCTGTATCAGCACAATACCATAAATGGCACAGACTTGGCCTAAGAGTCTGAGTTCAGGGAAATTGATAACTGAAGTCAAGAAATTGATGGCAATCTACAGAGAGAAGAAAGCTTCGATCTAACAGTCCCTACTGAACATGGATTATGACCAGCTCAGGGCAGAACATGATTTCTAACTAATTGGAATTCCTTTAAAAGTCTTGATTTTCCATGACTATAGTCTGTATAATAAAATGCCAAAGGAAAAAAAAGTGTCTTCATCCTCACTAGTGGTGAGGCAAGCACTCTGGGTGTTATAGGGTAGGATTAGGAAGTCTACAGATTCCAGTTGAAACTTCAGGGTAGTTTTGAGTTTGTGAAATTATGGGAACTGGTTCTATGATGAAAGAATGGCATAACACTTCAATTCTGTATATATTTCACTTCATTTTATGATTTGATTACCTTTTATTAGTATCTACAATGTGCAGGCTCCCACCAGACAGAAGGACTGACTACATTCCTTTGTCTGCATTTCTGGGTACATTGCAGTGGGTACGATAGAACAGAATTACTGGAAGGGTCAGAGTAGGGAAAAGAGATTACAGAATGAGCAGGCTACACAAGCATGTCCAAAGGTGTACATAGACACAGGGAAGACTATAACCAATGGCCTGAATCTTTAATTGATCCTCTCCACAGTATTCCGTAGCAAAATTTTTGTAGTAGGGAGTGAGTCCGGCACTTTTGCACTACAGTATACCCCCAGCTCTTTTGAGACAGGATCTCTCCAAGTTGCTAAATTGAACTTGAGATTCTCTTACCTCAGCCTCCAGGAGGGATTGCAGGCACTTTCCATCATGCCTGACATCCGCAACATTCTTTAATTAGCTCTTCTAACGTTTCATCACTACCAGTTTAGTTATCAGTAATTTCAACCAGACTGCAAGTTCTTGGGGGTAGAACTTGAGTCTTACCCAGAATTAAATCCTCAGCTTGAATACAAGTCCTAGGACATCATAAAAATATGACTATTGACTTTCTATCTTTTTTGTAAAGGGTAGTATAGTGTCTGTCGTATAAAGAAGAATAAGACTTCAGACTTACTTTCTTGGAGTCTTTACACATTTATATCTAGAAGTATATGTTTATGCAAGTGTGCATGAGATTAATGTCTTTGGGCTCTACAATTATAAGAGGTGCTCAAAGCGGTGGCCACTAGCTTCCAAACATTTATAAGTACAGTGAACTGCTGCTTGGATAACTTTGTTCATTATGATGGAGGCACCTGCATTTTCAGTGTTTTTTCTGAGGGCCAGCAATGTAGTGGGTTTTCTGCACTATGCGAGATACCCTAGGGTCACCCCTATGCTGATAACACTGTCTGTTGAAAAAACATCATACTACTCTTCTTTTTCCTGAAGTGTGTGTTTATATTTTTTAAAGTCTCTGTCTCTTTCTCATTCTGTTTCTTATACATTTTATATATGATACGTGCAGAGCTCCGATCTCCTACTGCAAAGAGGGTAACTATCAGTGGCTCCAGTTCAGGCGCTCTGAAGTTCATCCTCAGTGTGACTTTATGGTCTCCCTTCCCAAGGGCTGCTCTCAGCCAGGAGTGGAGCACTGAAGAGATATCAAAACAAGCCCCTTTCTGGAAGGTGAGGGATTTCTCTGACGTGTGACTTTTGCTCAAGGACTCTTGCTGGTCTTGGTGAAACTTTCTTAGAATTACGGTTTCAGGAGTTCATCATGGTCTGATAGATTTCCTAGTCCTCTCCACTCATTCCACATTTTTCCTCATACATGTGACTTCTCACCCCTTCTTAGTTCTGTTTCTCAGAGACTTGGGACTAATGAGTAAAATGTGGGTCTTTGCAATTTCATTCAACTATTTGTTCTAGGGCCGAGAGCACAGAATTAATGGAAATCACTTTATGAATGGTTCATCCTCATCGGAATATTTTTTGGCTATTCTCATGCATCTACTTTCCAACCAAAGTTGTTTTGTAAAAGTTTTTTTTTTATAATCAATGCATACTCATGATGACAAAGAATATGGAAGACATGTGAAAAATAAGTGTGTGCATTAGTGCATGTGCTGTGGTTTGGATATGGTTTGAGTTTGTCTCCGAAAGGGTGATGTTCTGGAAGCTTCGTCCCAGGGTGTCAACGTTAAGAGGTGATGAGACGTTTAAGAGGTGGGCCCTGCAAATGGGAGGTCATTAGGTCATAAGTGGTGCCACCCTCAGAAGGAACTAAGGTAGTACTCATGGGGCTCTGAGTTAGTTTTCCTGAGAGGCTGTTACAAAAAAAAAAAAAAAAAAGGAGCTAACTTGATCCCTCTTCCATCCCTGGCTTTCTGTCTCATGAGGTGAACTCTCCTTCTTATATATACTACTGCCATTGTGATGCCACCATGAGACTTTCACCAAAGCTGAACTAATGCTGTTACTGTGCCTTTGAACCTCTAGAATTATGAGCTAAATAAGTTTCTATTTTTTATAAGCTATGTAGTCTCAAGTATTTTGTCATAGTAACAAGAAGAGACTCACATGGTATGTGAATATGTCCCTTCTTCTTGGCCCAAATTGTACTATAGTATATATACTGTGGTGTTTTTTTTCCACTTTAAAATATATTTTGGAACTCTTCAATATCAATAATTCTAGTTTTACTTCATTATTTTTTATAACTACATAGCATGCTCTCACTCCTTTCCAATATACAGTTGAGCAGTTCTGTCTTTCACTCTAACAAATAATGGTATGGTAGGAAATCAAAAGAAATTTACCTCTGTATGGGAATAATTGGGGAAGTAGCTGGGAAGAATCCTTTTTCCATCCTCATGGGGTGTATTTGACAAGTAGGAAATGCTTGGTAAATAGTTGTTATAGGATGATATAGGATGAATAATGTATTTAAAATGCC
Organism: Hydrochoerus hydrochaeris; assembly: GCA_004027455.1. Lineage (NCBI taxonomy): Eukaryota > Metazoa > Chordata > Mammalia > Rodentia > Hydrochaeridae > Hydrochoerus > Hydrochoerus hydrochaeris. The sequence goes on along the minus strand of PVLA01000545.1, from coordinate 347,746 downwards.
TAGAGAAGGAAGGTGAGTAGGATGAAAGAATATTTTAAAAAATGAAGATCCTGAATGTTTAATTCTCAACTTCCTATTACTTTGTAAAAGAAATCAAAATACAGATGACAATGATTGTCTAAATCATTAGACATTGTCTAAATTGTTGTCTAAATTGTCTAAATGACAATGACTTGCTTATAATTTTTTAACTTTGTGATGGTGTAAAAATGATACACATTTAGTTGAAATGATGCATTGGATTTTGATCTTTTCCCAGGCTAAAAACCTGTGTTATGATAGTTTCTCACTCAATGCAAAACAGTTGCAGTCAACTAAAATTTCTGGTCAACCCTGTGATCACAAGGGCAAGCAACCAGGGCTCTATGGTGTATTATATTACTGAACTCTGAGGTTCAGGAAGTTATGTGCATTAAATGTATTTTCAACCTCCAGTGTTTCAAGTTAACGATAGGTCTCTTGAGATCTAACCTAATTGTAAGTCATAGAACACCTATGATAATTATGGTGTTTAGAAAAGAAATATTCAGGCTTAACGACAAAGCTAATAAATATACTTTTAGGCTGAAGCCATTATTGTTTCATGTTTAACTTTTTATTTTACTATAGATTCATGCAAAGTTTTGAGAAATAGCACAGAAATACCGACCTACCCTCAATACAGTTTCCTACAATGGTAACATCTTGCTTAATTAGAGTACAAGATCAAAACCAAGATTTTACCACTTTTATATATCTTGTTGTGTATACATGTGCACATGTGAATTTAGCTCTGTGCAATAGTAGTGCATGGGTAAATGTGTGCTATTACAATAGCCAATATGACTTCTACATGGTTTGTCCCCCAAAAGTTCTTGTACTAGAAGCTTGGTCCCTAATAAGGCAGGATTTCGAGGTAGCAGAACCATTAAAAGGTGGAACCCAATAGAATAATTGGGTCATGAGGGCTTCATCTTCACATATGAGTTAGTGTCAAACGATCATGGTTGGTTGGGTTTGTGACAACTGATTAGTTTCCCTGAGAGTGAGCCTGACCTGACCCTTCCCACTAGAGATCACTTCTCATCTCTGTCAGGACTGATCTCTCTCTCTCTCTCTCTCTCTCTCTCTCTCTCTCTCTCTCTCTGGGTTTCAGTTTGCCTGCCTGCCTGCCCGTCTGTGTGTCTCTCTGTCTGCCCTCCCATGTGATGCTATCACTATGAGGGCTTCACTAGATCTGAGTAGATACTGGCATCATTCTCTTGGATCCTCAGAACTGTGAGCTAATAAACCTCTTTTCTTTACAAATTATTTTAGTCTCAGGTGTTTTGTCATAGCCACACAAAATGGATAGGTAGATGAATGAATAGATAAGAGATTACTATGGGAACTAAATGACATAATTATGGAGACCACAAAATTACATAAAATGCTATCTGTGAGATGTCTACCAGCGAAGACCATGGTATTTCAGTTCAAGTCTAAAGGCCTGAGTCTAAAGGGGCTGATGTGATAATCCTAGCATGCAAAGACCCAGGAACCAGGAGCTCTGATGGTCAGGACTGGATTGGTGTCTAGCTCAAGAGGAAGAGAAAATTTTCCCTTTCCAATTTTTGTTCCATTTAGGTCCTCAATGTATTGAATGGTGCCAACTTCCATTGGCAAGGACAAGTCTTTACTCCGTCTACTGATTCAAATACCAATCTCTTCTAAACTCTCATAACACATACAGAAATAATGTTTTACCAGTTATCTGGTGCCTGGTCAAGTTGAACTAACACAGAACTAACCATCGCAAGTTCTATCATAGGAGTCCTCCTGCTTAGCTTCAGGGCCACAGCTCCTTCATAGCTCCTAACATTCTCCTTCTGGAAACACTAATCATTTCCCTGTCACCATATTTTTTTTCATTTTGAGACTATCTGAAAGGAATTATATAGTGTCCTCTTGAAATTGGCTCCCCTTATCATTATCCTCCTGAGAGTCATCCAAGTTATTTTATATATCAGTAGTACATTTCTTGTTACTGTTGAGTAGGATTTCATGATGTGGGTTAACCACAGCTAGTTCAAATATTCAACTAAGGAAGGATATTTGCATTATTTTCCAAATGTTCATTTGTAGCTATAAAACTAAGTGAACATCCATGTACTTTTTTTTTCTGGTACTGGGATTGAACTTTTTGCACTCAGCTAAACCCTCAGCCCTTTTTACATCTGTTGTGTTGAGACAGGTATTCACTTCACTGAGTCACTCAGTTATTCGGGCTGGGCTCGAACCTGTGATCAGCTTTCCTCACCTTCCTGGGGTGCAGTATTACAGGTGTACACAGCCGTCTCCAGTTCTTATATAGATTTTTGTGTGAATGTAAGTTTTAATTTCTTTGGGAACTTTTTACTTATTTTGAAATATTTTATAACCAGAGCCAGATAAAAGGGAGGACCAGCACAGATGCCTTGCACAGAACTCTATAAAGGAAACTAAAGTGTCTTTGGAGAGTTTTGAAGAAAATAATTTGTATTTCTGTTGTTATTGTTTTGGAGACAGGATCTCACTCTATAGTTCAGGTTGGTCTTATTATGCATCCCAGGCTGGCCTGGAGCTCACAGCAATCCTCCTGCCTCAGCCATCTAAGTGCTGGGATTACAGGTGCATTACCATGCCTGGCTAAAACAAGGATATTTATCAAACCTATCGTTGGAAAGTAGATCATAGTATAAATGGTTAGAGCAAATATTTGATAAAGACTTAAGCTTCTTTCTTAGGAAAATGCTCTAGTTTACTGAAAGCATCTTGTTTTGCTCTGTGGAGTCTGTTAAATTAAATTGATAGGATGCCATTGATTTGGAGTGAGCTCCTGCACTAACCCCAACAGACTAAATCAAAATCTAAGCCTTACTCAAATCTGGTGCAGTGGTACACATCTGTAATCCTGGCTACCTGGCAGGTGGAGGGAGGAAGATCATACATTTGAGGCCAGACTGGACAACTTATAGAGATCTCTCTCTCAAAATAAAATTTTTAACAAGGGCTGGGGTTGTACCTCAGTGGTAGAGTGCTTGTTAAACCTGTGTTAGGCTCTCTTTAAGGTTCCCAGTCTTTCTCATGGGGTCCTAAGGATTGTAAATTCCTTTCAGGTAGGATTCTATTCCTAAATACTTATATATGCAAATTACCATAATTGAAAATGTATTTAATACACTTAACTTACCAAACAGCTTAACAACACAGTACGAGCTGTTTTGCCTGTGAATCTGGCAGGTTGAGAGCTATGGTTTGCCGTCTCTATCTGTCATCAGATGAATATCATACCACACATTGCTAGCCTGGGAAATATCAAAATTTAAAGTAGGTTGCTACCGAATACATATTGCTTTCACATCATTGTTCAGTTGAAAAATAGTAAATTAAACCATTTTAGGTTGGAGACCATTTTATTGTAGTGGTTAGGAACACAAGTTCAAAACCCGATGGCCTAGGATGGAATTGTGGCACCACCACTTAAAACTGTACTTGCTGAGTTACTTAATCTCAGTTTCTGAGTTCATAAAACTATAACTTAGGGCTGAGGATTTAGCTCAGCAGCATAAGTGCCTGCCTGGCAAGTGCAATGTTGTGAGTTCAATCCCTGGTACCAAAAAAACAAAAACAAAAACAAAACCCTATAACTTAGTAGTAGCTTTCTCAGTTTTTATAGAATTTATATAAATTGATTCATGTAAAGGTCATATAAAGGTCTTAGAATAGTGTGTACTACATATTAAGTACTTGAAAGGTTTTATCTGAAAGTGGTAGAGGCTTCACCAGTGTGATTTTTATTTGTTTAAAACATGTTTAAAACAGGAGATAGGTCTTTTGCAAATAGGAAGGAGACTAAGAGATCAGTGGGGTGGAGGAGAGAAGAGTGAGGGAGAGAAGTTAAAGTAATTAAGATGTGTCATGTGTATGTACCAAGTACCCACAATGTGTGTGGTCATTATATACTGCAAACATGTACAAATAAAAATTTTGTGAAAATAAATTAAAATGTTTATTTTTATCACTTAACTGCTTATTAATGTTAATTGAAGAAAACATCTTTTATATCTAGAATTGTAATTTCTAGAAGTGAAATGCAACTATTTAAACTTTAAGTGAATAAATTATTTAGTAAGGCTGGTGATTGACCTTGTTACCTATGATTCATCAGGTCAAAGCAGAGAGCTTAATTCCCTCTGCCAGTTATAAATGCTAATAACCTTGGGGAAAGCAGCAAAGAACAAGTCAAACTGAAAGAGATTTAAAATTAGATACTGAAGCTCTTAGAAATATTGATTAGAAGAATTTTTAACAGATGTTCTTTTTTCATCTTTGGAAGTCATCTCCAGTGCTGATGTATTTGCTTCACTAATTCTGACAGCTATTTGAACAGTACTAATCAAAAATATTTTAAAATGTCTTAGCATCAGGTGTTGGTAAATATACCAGATTTAGTTGCTTTGTGAAGATAAAAAGCATGTAATTTAAAAATAGATACAGTCTGTTTACTTTGTAAATATGCTTCTGCAACTCTCCAGGGACTTGAAAGGATGGTAACTATATAAAATACTCTCACAGAGTTGAGTTACTGGGGTTTCTAAGTGACAAACTAAACTGTGTGATTCCCAAGAGAAACTAGAAAGAATTCAGACTGCTGTTCTCTTAGACATGTGTTAATTTGGTCATTGTTAGTCTGAGGAGGGAGCTACTGAAAATGAATAGTTTGCACTTAGCAGTGTTTTTCTTTTCTTTTTTTTTTTTTTAGATTTTTTTAAAGCTAGATTTAAAATTTCATTAAGGGGAATATTTAATCATAACAACAACAACAAAAAGCTGTATTTGCATAGCATTCACTAAACTAACTGGCATATAAGTCTCACAGAAAAGCATTATCCTTATTCATTAATATGCTTTCTGCAAGAATCTTGTGATGAAATAATTAAATAATTTTCAGGTAAGAGTTAATAGAACCACACATATAAAAGATAGCTGTGTGAGGTGAGAGATGTGCTAATTTTCTCGACCACATTATTTATTTTACTTTGTACATGGATATCAAAACTTCATATTTCATGCCTTAAATATATTACTCTTTAGGAGCTGAAACGTACACTGCTTTGGGGAGAGACGTAGGTTCAGGAAACAATCACGGAAAACGTCTAGCTCTATAACATATTTGAGAAACATTTCTGCTATAGTCATTGTTTATTTTCACATGTACCAAAGTGGCTTAAAAAAGAAATGCAATATTAGAAGTACTGTTTGCCTTAATTGAAGATAGTCAGTGAATAAAATAGTCTAGTATTTGATTGAATTTTCTAAGATCCATAAAGTCATAGTACCCAGTTAAATAGTACAAGATTGATGAGTAAATTTGATTTTCCTTAAAACAGTGATTAGACAGGTTTTTCTAAACTAAACAAAAAATCTCAAGTATTATAATCAAAAAGCTGAGAGCTAATAAGAAATAACTATTGAAATAAAAATAGACTCTCAAATAGAGTTTGGCACAAAGTAAGTTTTTAGCTGATGTCAATTTTTATTCTTCTCTTCTCTTCTACATTATACTATAATTCTTGATGATGTATGGTATCTTGGTTTATCCAAAGAAATCAAATTTCAGCAAGCACTGAATACATATATGATTACCACCCCCTCTTCCAGCTCTCTTTGGTGACCCAGGATAAAGGCAACACAATTTAATGCATAGGAAGGGTAAAGGAAAGAGTATTGTAACACAACTTCAGAGCCACAATATAAGCAGAAAGGGACACCATACCAAGCTTAACACTGAAACATTTTAAAGGTTAAATATCTATATATTTATTTTATGTGCTGGGGATCAAACGCAGGGCCTTATATATGCTGAGCAAATACTCTACTACTGAACTACACGAGCGTCCAGTAGTTTATTTTTAAGTAGAACTCAGGGAGAAAAAATATTATTTTATTACCTTCAACAGCTTTGATGTCATTCCTTCTATCCAAATCTACCTCTTAATTACAAAATATGACATCATTTTATTGAGTAGGTTTTAGTCACCAATAAACTCTTAATTTCCATTGAGTAGTTGATTTGCAACTGGAATACACTATTACCAGGGAGAGTATACTTCCTACTAGTCAGCGAATCTCCATAAATGACTGATTCAAAGAAACAAGGGCACCTTGGTAGGTTGAGGCAGAAGCACTGGAAGTTTGAGCTGAGCCTGGGCAATTTAGTGAGAGTTGTCTCAAAATAAAAACCATGAAAGCACTGGGGATGTAGCTCAGTGCCAAGGCCCTGGGTTCAATCCCAATAGTAGTGATAGGAAGAAAGAAAGAAAGAAAGAAAGAAAGAAAGAAAGAAAGAAAGAAAGAAAGAAAGAAAGAAAATAGAGACAGACAGAGATGAGGTAGAGATAGAGATAGAGATGATAGAGATAGAGAGAGGCTTGAGCTTTAGAAAATCTGAGGTTGGATACCACCTGTTCATGAAGATGCAAGGAAACATCAGTGCTAACAGGTCCCATGGAAAGCTGAGCTCAGCCAGAAGCCCTTACACTTGAGGGAATGGGAAGCAAACACTCATAGCCGGGCAGCACTGGCAGTGACCTCAGGTCATTTCTTGGACAATCCTGCTTGGGTCTCCCAAGTCCAACTTGTTATTTATTCTACGAATATTTTTAACAGTGGAAATGTCCTGTTCATATCTAGACTAGGAAAAGAGAAGTCATTTGCCCTCCTCCCCCCGCCCTCTTCACAGGTTGGATATGTTTGTGCCAAACCAATTGGTATTCATTCCTTTCCACAAGAGTAAGTGTGACCACTGGTCACACTCTGCTTAGCCTTGACACTGAGTGAGATTACCTTTTCCATAGAAAAAAGAGAATTTAAGGGCCGGACTTTGAGGAACACCTATGTTTAAAGGACTGGAACAAGAATGAGCTAATAAAATGACAGAGAGTGAAAGATTACTGGAGCCAATATGTAAAGCATTACTGAGTGGTCAACAGTGTCATATTCTGTAAACAGGGGAAAAAAACCCATACAGACATAAAAGGCAATTGGATTTGTTGTTTCTAGGTCTCTAATAAATTTTGAATGAAAGATTTTGGTAAACTGGTGGGAATAAAAGTTTTCTCATAGGAAATCAAACTTGGGCTAAAGCAGTGTTATCATTTTAAGATATTTGAAGATAAAGCAATTGTATTGCATGTTGTTTTATAAATACCTCCATAGCTTTTATTCTCATGCAGTCTTCTCCATCACAGGTGTTTATTACTACTTTCCTGAGATTATTAGAATAGCCCTGCTTTTAGTGGTACACTCTAACTCTCATTCATTACTTTTGCGGAAAGGAATGAATACCAATTGGTTTGAATACCAATTGGTTTGACTATGTCGATAGAAAAAAACAAACCTTCAAAATTCAGTAGCTTAAAGTATAGTTAAATTCATTCCCCATCTCATGGCAGAACAGGTTTCCAGGTCAGGGAGTGGCGGGGTGTTCTCCTCGGTGTAATGATCCAGGGACCCAATTTCTTTCTGTCTTGGGTCTCTGCCATTCAGCAGGACACTCTTCTCACTCACATAATTGAGGCAGGGACACCATGAGCAGACTTCAACTTTTGGAAAGAGGGTATAGGAAAAGGTTCAACCTGGTCTTAAAATGCTGGTGCAGGAGTGGTGCTTACCACTTTCATCCCCTCATCTGATACCCCACTGGCTAGAACACACTTACATGGTCACACGTAATTTATGATACTGGGAAATGTAATCTAGCTTAGTGCTCACAAAGAAAAGTTGGATTGTCTGAGTAGCTTCCTGCTCCTAGCCACCAAAAGCTTCTTCCATAAAGTAGACATTTAACAGAAGTATTTAACATTCAACATGGGTACTGCACAGGACTACATATTTAGGAGTTACTGTAGCATCCTTCATGGAAAGTGCTTTGCCAGGGTTTGGTGCCCAGTTTGGAGAAAAAAAAACAACCTGTATTTTACAGATCTCATCCTCTCAACCTTGTTCATAGTCCATGCTGCTGTCAAGGCTGGCTGTCTGATTCCCATATCTGACTGTGTCACTTCCTTGCTTTAAAAAAAAAATCAGTTTACATCATAGAACAAAAGATATTTTTATTGAGTACCAACTATGTTATGAAAGCTGTAGTTGAAATAAAAAGAAAAGGAAGATTCTATATGTGTTCTCTTGGAAATCACAGAAGAGCTAGAATCCTGGGAATTATGTGATTCCTCATTTTCTCTCATACCCAATCCATTCTGATGATCTGTACATTCTCCTTCCATCCAAAAAACTATGCTGTATCCCTCCTCCTCCTCCTTTTCCATCAGTGTCGCTGCTCCAGATACTTTTTAAAAAATCCAAAATGGCATAGCTTCTGCATAATCAGATACAAAGAGGATTTTATCAAATGGGCCATGAATATGCCGAGTGAAGGGGAGATGGAGCATTTAATTTTAACTAATTGGTTGACGTTATCTATTTTTATTTTTATTCTCACTCTGCTCCTGCTTGAGGCTGTGAGGGAAACCTTTTTCCAGAAATGCTGTCTGATCCCTTCTCCTTTGTGAAATGACTTTTATTATTTATGCTGGTGGGCCATAGGACTTTCTTTTATATTTTTTATAAGAAATCCCTTTTAGTTTGACTTGCTTAAATTGGATTTCTGCTCCTAGTCACCAACAGATTCTTTTGTAAAGTAGTGATTTCATTTTTTAAGAATTGTTTAGCATCTATATAGGCATTGTAGAGGACTACCTATTTAGAAGTTATCATAGCATCCTTTTTATAAAGTGTGCTTTGGCTGTAACTGATGTACAATTTGATGAAAAGCAAGACATCTGTATTATTTTGCTATTGTTGATGTGACAGGTTGCCACAGATGTTGTGATTTAAAATAATATCGTTTTGGAGCTGGGGATTTAGCTCAGTGGTCTAAGTGCCTGCCCGACAAGGACAAGGTTGTGAGTTTGATCCCTGGTGCAAAAAAAAAAAAAAATCGTCTTGTTATCTTACAGTTCTACAGATCACAAGTCTAGAATTAGGTAAAAAAAATTTTTTTAAGTATATGTGACAGTGAATTCTAATTAAGATAGTTGTTCTGGTTATGAGATGAAATCATAACTCAGTCTGAACTAAGAGAAATTAGAAAGCATTATAAATGATAGCCCTCAAGCTCCAGCAATATTATTTACTAGCTATGTGACCATGGGTAAGTTACTCAGCTTTTCCTAACCACATCTTATATATTGCTTCATAATAATAATACTTAAGTCATATAATCATTACAAGAATATATAAGAGCACATGGAACCAAATTTGTATAAAAATTGTTGACATAAAGTGATTGATACATGTAAATAAGTAAATTTTTTTAAAAAGATGAAGCAGCTGCTTGTTTCATAAAATCATAACTCATTTTAGCCTTTAAAACAATGAAAAGCACAGATTGATGAACTTTAACAAGCATTTGTTCATTTGTAACCCAAAGGGTGTAGACCTTTCCTACCACCCCAGAAAGGTTACCGGGCAGCGCTTTCAAGCTACTCCTTCCTGCCACTGTAGATAACCACTGTTCAGTCACCAAAATCTTTTTACTTATTCTTGAAATTCATGGAAATGGAATCATACTCTCTAGTATCTGGCTGCTTTTGACCAAAATAATATCTGTGAAGTTTATCCATGTTATTGTATGTTTCAACTATTCATTTCTGTATATTGTTGGTCAGCATTCTGTGTGTGAATAAACCACAGTTGGTTTATTCTTTTTGTTGTCATTGATGGACATTTAGGTTATTCTGGTTGTGAACAAAATGCTATGAATATTCGTGAACAGATTTCATGAATTTAAGTTTTATGATCCCATAAACTAGGTACTAATATTCACCCAATTTTGTCAATGAGGGAACTAAAGTACAGCAATATGAAATAATTTGCCCTGAGACAACTTTTTTTTTATTTAAAGAGAAACAAAAGCATGTAAAGGGTAGACATAATACAGAATTCCAAAAAAAAGATAAACAATAAGAAATCACTAGTTAATAAATTACATACTATCCTCTAAGAAATAGTTGTTCAAGTTACAAAATTAAAGCATACAAAGTAGATAGTCAAACAGTGAGAGTGTAAACAGCTACGCATGCATGAATCTCTACGTGTATTTCTATCCTTTCTGTATTAGAGGGAAAAACAAAACTTAGCAAGACAAAACAAAACCAATTCCTATAAAAACATGAAACCAAAAAGTCGTATAAAACCACAGTACAAGGTGATCTACAATGATTACTGTGTTGTTTCTTATTATCTTCAATAGAATGTCTATATCATCAGGCATAATTGAATATACCAGTATGATTGAGTATAGCAGTAAATAACAATATTAGTAAAAATAAAATATTGTAGACAGTATAAAACTTCAAAGGCAGGTAATAATCAAACCGTAGTGGATATACTAGTGGATCTTGTCATCTTAAGCACAGTTGCCTATACTCTCAGACTTGATATTATCAATCATAACAGCTTTGAATAAAATCTATCAATACTAAACAGTGATCCAACAAACCCCTGAGACAACTTTTAATTGTGGTACACAGAATTTTATCTGGTAGTGTCTTAGTTACTTTTCTCATTGCTGGGACAAAATACCTGACTCCCAAAGACAAAGGAAGAAAAGTTTGGTATAGTTTAGTGTGTAGAGGTTTCAGTTCACGGTTGCTGACTCCAAGGCCATGGCAGAGGGACATTACGCAGGAGAAACAGTTCATTGCAGGCAGGAGGCAGAGGGGCAGCAAGCTACAAGTAACAAGCCTCTTTCTGTTCCTTACATCTTATCTAGGCCACCCACACTAGCACTCACACCCTTAATCCTAGCATCACATTTTTGATGCCTGCATCACACAACCTAGATCCAGCCACCTCCAAAAAGTCATATGACTGCTTAAAGCTTTCTGGAAACCTCGAGATCCAAGCCGTGACATTTCTCCTTTTATTCTATTCAGGCTACAAACCTATTTGTTGGTACCACCCACACCCAGGGTGGACCTTCCCCTTATCCATGCCTAAAACTAATCAGCGGACTAATTTAATTATCACACATCCTTAATCCATATTCACACATCCTAGATTCAGGCTCCTTCAAAAAACTCCAATTTTGAGCTTGTGAGATTTTGGGAGACATCTAAATACAAGCTACACCCAGCCCTAACCCTAACCCTAGCCCTAACTCTAAACCTGTCTCCAGCTCAGGTCTTAGTCATTATATACTGTCTCTCCAGGTATGTCTTTTATAGAGAGGGCTATAATATATTATCATATTTATGTATATTTTATGTAATACAAATACTTTACCCTTGTAGAAATGAAAAGAGTTGCCCTGAGTGGATAGATGATCAAGTTAATTTAACCCTTGCATCTTTGTTCTTCCTAAACTTCTAGCTTTTTTTCAGAGCTTGGGATGCTTAGGTGTATTTTTCATTCTTGATCTTGGATGATGCTAAAGGAGGGAGGAGGATTGTAGAACAGCTGCTACATCAGTGTAGGGTGACAACACTCTTGGGCTTCTCTTAACTCCCAATGTCGGTTTATTGTTGAAAAGAGAACAGTAATTATAGAAAATGAAATATAGATTTTCTATAGATAGCAATTTTTAAAATGTAATTATTAGTCTTTGTAATCACATTTCATAGAAAAAGTCAGGATTTTGAAATACTTTTGTCTGGATTTAGATCACAATTGATGTAAGTATAAATGTGTACATATTTATGTGTATGAGTGTGTCTTAACTTAAAAATATACTTTGCTAGAAGTTTTTCTTTGTTTTTTTCCTGTACTGTGTGAAGGCAAATAGGAATATTTGTATTTTCTGAGGTACACACTGGAAATAAAATCAAAGCATAAAATTCAGATTTAATGATAGTAAAATAAAAAATCTGTTAAATTCATAGATTATAAAGATGGCATTTTAATATGTCAGTAATTCTAAAAAAAATCTTAATTTGTTTTTCTGAACATTCAAAAGGAGATATTTTTGTTTCCTGTTATGATTTGTACAATTACATAATTAATTGTGGTGACCATAATATTGTGCTGATTTTTATGTATTTGGGAGGTGCTGGTAGTAGCGGGGAGGACCAAGTAGAAATTATAATGAGAGAAATAAGTTTCATTTTGGATTATAAAAATAACACACACGTACTTCTTTCAGTTAGGAATATGACACTTAAAAAGAAAGAATTGTGGAACTGAAAACAGGATTATAAATACGCAGGTTTATAGGACTGAAGCTGAGTTGAATTAGTGATATATCAGCTTTCCCAAAAGTTTAATTTTTCTATGTCTACATATTTTTGTGGTGCTGGAGATGGAGGCCATGCATGCTACGACTGAGCTACCTCCTCAGCCCTACTTTATTTTTGTAGCTATAAATGCTATTTTTCTCATCGCTCCCTGTTTCTGCCAACATCACTGAAGCAATGGGTCTTCTTTCAGTGGCACCTCTGTTCTAGATCAGCAACTGATTTCCACTTGGCAATTTGCACAACTCTTACGGGAGCAGCCTCATTGCACCACCTCTAAGACAGCAGCCAGTTGTCACCCAGCTGTCCTATGAGACACGGAGCGGTCCAGGCTCCAACCTTCTAAATCTTTACCACTTATTACCTACTCTGTCTTTTTCTCTACAGATTTTGTTTGAAATAGTTTTTGATATGTAGAACTTTAAAGTGTTTGCAGGTTAAACTTATCAATTCATCCCTCATCATTTTTTTTCTTTGATCTTACGATTTGAAAACTGGGGGTAAAAGTGATATCTATGCTCTTTCTCTGCTTTTGTGCTACATCATACAGCTTCATCTAGGTAAGTGGTTTCTCAACTTTTAAAAATTGAGAGTTACTATAAGAACATATTTTGCTTTGTCAGATTATACATACGTATATATGTAGGTAAAATTGAAATGAAAATTTCACAAAACATTATTTGTGACTTTTACTACTTGCAGAAGATCCTATGAAGTTCTAAGTTCCTTTACAGTTAGTTACCTTAGTTCTGGCCAGAGGTATGTAAGCAGACTGCTGCCTGCAACTGCTAAGAACTCTCCTTAAATGGGAGAAAAAAAAAAAGAGGGACCTATTTATTCTCTTCTTCTCTTCCTTTTTCCTGCTGATTGAAATGTGGACATCAAAGCTGGAGCAAGAGTAGCCTTCCTAAAGCATGACGTGGTATTGAGAAAAGAACAGGATAGAAAGTGGGGTGAATGAAAACTTCACAAAGTAGAGGTTGTTGATTCCTTCATTGCTTATAGCTGAATTTTAAGATATTAAACTGTTATTTTATGTGTTCTTATTACTTCTAGCCACATTTAACTCTCACAAATGTATCTTTGGTTGAGTTTATGCTACCTTATATTTCCACTAACAGTATATGAGAATCCTTTTCTCCACAGCCTCACCAATAGTATGTTATCAATAGTACGTTTTTTATTTTAAAGAGGATAAAATCAAGGAAAATAAAATAATAAAACCAATCAAAACAAACCAGTGTAAGTGATACAGGACTTCAAAACCTTACAAAATTAACAATAGTTACCAGAATGCCTCTTGTTGTCTTCAAAATAGCTGCAGATAACTTCAGACATAGTAAAAATCAAACAGAATAGAATAGAATAGAATAGAAATAATAAAAACAAAACAATGAATGCAATAAAAGACTTCAAAACAAGACAATAGTAAATCCAAAATGGCTGCCATAGTGTATCTTACTATCTTTGAAATAGCTACTCATGATATAACAGAATCGAAACAAAAGAGAATAAAATCCAACCCAACAAAACAATAAAAATGATACAGGGCTTCAAAACATGACAATAAGGAATCAACAGTGGCCACCACCCTCAGAAGAAAACATCCCTCTAGATGCCACACTGCATACCACTATCTTCTGAACAGATGATCAGACCACTGGTCTTAGACCTGTAAGGTTGGTAAAACACCAAAAATACCACAAGCATCAATTTTCATTTCACCTCAGTAGCTATTATCACAGCCTGGGTATCTCTGGATCAGCTGGTTGCTTACAGAGTGGGGGTGGAGGGAGACAGGTTCTTGTTTGCCAGCCTGTGCGCTGGAGGGGACTGGGGGCTGGCTGTCCCCCTGCCAGCCAAGGCTAGTTCATGGTGCTGGTTTGCTGGTTGGGGGGGGGCTTGCTTCTTGGTGAGGCCTTGTTCTTTCCCCTCACAGTCTGTAAATGGCACTGACTCATGAGAGAGGCTTGGGTTTGGCTGTCCCCACACCAGTAGTTGCCTGCATATGGCAAGTGGTTTGTAGAAGGGACCTTGCCTCTTGGTGAGTATTTGTTTTCTTCCCCTGCAGTGTGTGAATGGCACTGATTCACCAAGCATTTTGATGTTGATCTTCTTGAAAGACAGAAATCCTACTTTTACTTTGCATTTCTTTTGCTATAAGTTGAATTTGAACATCTTTTAGTACGTGTAAAGGTCACTTCTTTCTTTTCTTTCTTTTTGTTTTAATCGGTCCTGGGGGTCAAACTCACGACCTCATGCTTGTAAGGCAGGCACTTATACCGCTGAGCTAAATCCCCAGCAATAAAGGTCATTTCTATTTCTTTTTCTATAAACTAGAAATAAGCATTTTCAGTTATTTTTACTTTGTTTCTAGTAATTCTTTGTATGTTAAAGAAAACTGAACCCTTACTGGTATGATATTTTACAAATATTTTTTCCAAGTTTGCTATTTGCTTTTATTTATTTATTTATTTTTTGGTAATACAGAAAAATCTTTAATGCTTTTAGGAAAGCTGATAGTGAAATTTTAAAAAAAATTTCCTTGGCATCTACATTTAAGTCAGAGTAGAAATCTCAAGACAAACAATTACTCATTCATATTATTATCTGGGACTTTTATGATTTTTGTTTTTAAAATTTATACCTTTGAATGTAATATGTGAAATATGGATTTAACCTTACCTTTTTCCAGATTTCTATTTGTATAACTTATTTAGTTTTATATCATTGACATGACATACTGCCTTTATTATGTGTTAAACTTTTATTTATTTGGGTTTATTTCTAGTCATTGTACTTTTGTTCTATTGGTTTGTCAGTTCATATGCCAAAACCATATTTAAATTATTGAGGTTTTATGTTTCTATAACTAATAGTTCTGGTCTTCCTTCATTTCTTCATTTATGCAAAGTTTTCTTGAGTATTCTGGCTTATTTTTATTTACAATTTTGACTTTGCATAGATCTAGGAAAAAAACCTTGTTGATATTGGGATCTTATTCAACAATTTATATTAGAACGTTGAATATTCTAATCCAGCCCAAAAAATTTCATTTGTTTTGATTGCTATTTTAAATGGGGCTCATTTTCACTTTATCTTCTGACACATTGTTTATAGATAGGAAGCCTATTGATTTCTGAATATTAAATTTAAACCTCTGTGTTCTTTCAAAATTCTCTTGATGTTTATATTAACTTTTAGTTTAGTTTTTTTTTTTTTCTGGTATATAATCATGTTTCCAAATGGAGATTATTTTACTTTCTCATTGCCAGTGCTTTTGTCTCAGGTTGCTTTTGTGGTGTACTGATGTTTATACTTCTGATCTGGCTGGTCTCTCTCCTTTGTGTCTGTTTTTTTTAAGACTGGATTGACAGGCTTTCTGACTATTCTGTATGGTACCTAATATCTTTTCAGTAAATTCCTTTTCACATAAAAGCCAGAACTGGCTTCCTATTATGTTATTTCAGAAGCCTGAATAGAAGTTCATTTTGCACAAATGCACCTCACTGATACAGCACTGATAATGATACTTGTCACTTACTAATGCCTACAGTAGGCCACACAGCATGCCAGGTTGTCTGCGTACTCTACATCATATCAATCAATCCTTAGAACATGTGCTTAGAATTTTTGTTTCCAGTGTAGTATCAGATGTGAAGTGGTCCTTTTCAGGTTTCTCCAGAGACTCTACTTTTCCAACTTGCAGCAGCTCTAAAATATAAAAGCCAGTTTAATAGATATGCTCTTTTATTGTATGCCTTGATATTTTATTAGGTTAACCTGGTTTCAGTTTTTCCTTTTTGTCATTGTGGTACCTTAGTCTCAAAGCACTTGTTAACTGGGAGTTTTGACAGAAAATATGTTAATGAAAGCTTCAAAGATTATGCAAATTCTGCAGAAGTAAGTTCCCCAACCTAGAATTTCATGATGCTTCTGAGCATAGAAAGGACAAATGTGCAGAGATCTTTGTGGCTACCGTGGGCTGAACTGTGTCCCACAGAAAGATACGCTGAAGTTCTAACCCCTAGTACATTACGAGGTGGCTTTATTTGGAAATAAGGTCTTTACAGGAGTGATCAACTTAAAATGAGGCTATTAGGGCGTCATTAATCCAATATGATTGATGTCCTTATAAAAAGAGGAAAAGGGGCACAGACATAGACATATCTGAGGGGAAAACATGAAGAGACAGAGAGAACAGTATCTGCGATGAACATCTAGGCCAGAAAAGTTCACAGAAAAACACTCTTCTTCAAAACCCTCAGGGGAATCAACTCTGCAGATACCTTGGCTTTGGACTTCTGAGGCCTCCAGAACTGAAAGCTCATACATTTCCATTACTTACTGGTGAGGGGTACCGGGAATCGAACTCAGGACCTTGTGTTGCCAGGCAGGTGCTGCACCACTGAGCTACACTCCTGGTCCCACATTTCTATTGTTTAAACCCTCGGGACATAAGACTAATTTTGTCATCAAGGCACATAAACTTAGGTCTGTCCAATCCATGTTTATTCTTTAGAATATTTTTGTTGATGAATTATTAATTTTATGAATTTTATTAAACAATGGTTACTTAACAGGAAAATATCACAAAAATAAAGTATTGTGTTTTTAATGTTTATTGAGTGCTTGTAAAACAGTATCAGAATTTTCAACATCGACTGTTTTTTGGTGTACTAAATCTAAAAAAGAACAACACAAATCCTTAGATAGATTACAGTGAAATTACCAATAGCAACTTTACAAAGAAATCTTTGCTTCTATTATCACCTCAGGCAGTCTGCATACATGACAACAGCACATTCCACACACACACATCACTTACACTGATGGCACATGTTTTTTGCTTTCCTAGCCTTTTTGTAGAACATACTTAACATGTCAGTGTTCTTGCTGTTTTACCAGGAGGTTCTTATATTATACAGTGTGTGGTTAACAGGAACATAAAATATCAGTAAAATAGAATATTAAATTCTTAATATGTATTGTACATTTAGAATAAATATCAACATTTTCACATAAGCTGTGGAACTTGCTTACAAAACCTAGAAGAGAACATCAAAAATAAAACCCAATGTGAACGATGATGTAAACACAAACAAATGTCTACTATAGAAATAAGCTTTGTGCTCCAGGGTTTAGCTTAGTCGGCTAAGGTCCCACTCTGTAAACGTGAGGTTGTAAGTTCCATCCTGGAGGCAGAAAAAAAAAAAAAAAAAGAAAGAAAGAAATAAGCTTTGCTTCAACTGTCATATCCAAGGCAGTCTTCATACATGATGATTACATGTTCCACGCACATGTCTTGCTTAGACTAACTGCAAGTGTGCTTAGCTTTTCTTTCCTATGTGAAATGCTGTCACCTCTCTTGCTGTTTTTTCAGGAGCTTCCTACTAAGTTGTACAGCATGCACATGGTAGGGAAATAAGATCAATAAAATAAAATATCAATACACAATGAGTGCTTAGAATAGATAGCAACATTTACATATCAGCTATTTATTTGCTTACAAAATCTAAAAGATAACATCAAAAATAAAAAACTATGTGAACTATTATGTAAATAGAAATAAAAGTCTACCACAGAAATAATCTTTATTTCAAGTATCACACCCAAGGCAGTTTTCACATGTGATAACTGCTTGTTCCATATACAAGTATCACTTGCACTGATAGCATATATATTTTATTTTTCTGTCCTTTCTTGTAGGGCACAGTTGACATCTTTTTTATTTTCCTATTGTAGTAGGTCTTTGAGATGCTGCACCTGCCTGTTTACCTGTCAGCTCGCCAATAGGCTCCAATTTTTTTTTTTTTTTTGCATAGTTCCCTGGGCAGTAACATTTTGTTTTTCCTCTGATATAAATAATCTCTTATCAACTCCAGTCCCAATCCTCTAAGAAAATTTCTCTGTGATATTTTGCACTTATTATTTTCTTTGTAAACTATCGAACTGTTTATGCCACACATGTTTAGGATAGAATAAAACTCCATCATTGGCTAGTGCTTTGTATTTCAAGTGACATCATTGTTGCTACATAAATCATCAAAAGCCTCTACTCCATGTTAGATTTTGTTGGTGGAAGTTTCCATTTCAGGCTTCTTGTTTTGTTATTGTTGTCATCTCTTTGAGATTTTTTTTTCCCCACTACCAGGAATCAAACTCACGACCTCATGCTTGCCAGGCAGATGCTTATATCACTGAGCTAAATCCCTACCCTTGAGATGGGGTTTTGTTATGCAGTTCAGGCTGGCTTCAAACACAAGGTGACCCTCCTGTATCAGCCTCCTGAGTGCTGAGATTACAGTTGTGCATGACCACACTGGTTTAGACTTCTGTTTTGTCAGTTTCCCTATCAATATTTCTATCATGGTGAAATGTTGACAGCAGTATGAGTTTATTTGTTTGTTTGTTTGTTTTTTGCCATGTTATAGCTTTCTGAAATCCAAAGATTGTACTATACAATTCTTTGTTTTGAAATTAGAATGTTTCATTTGGAATTTCTGCTTTGTTCCTGTGTACAGTTCCTGAGTGGGTCAACTTTTACTCTGTTAGCAAATATAGTGTCAATTGGAAACTGGTAAATCAATTGTTCAATGTCTTATTTCATTTAGTTTGGGAGATGGGAGCAATAAGTCTGTTCATCATTCAGTTTATTACTTACGAATAAGGAACCAATGCCTGAGTTCCAGGATAAATGTCTAAATTCAAACATAATAAGCCTTCACATCCACGTGAGCATAAATTTTTCTGCCATATTTTGACCTGTCACTTTTCCATAAGTTATATACATTCCTGGGATCACCATGAGAAATCTGTGCTAAGTACAGCAGATCTATGAATGCTTTCAGTTTGGCTAGTGAGGTGTCATAATAAATACATTTTTGAATATGGCTATTGATGCACACAGAACATTTTACTTGTATTTCATCCTTGATATATTTCACAGCATCTCATAGCATTACATTGTTACAATTTTCAATACTGATGGCAGTGCTGGCATTCTGTCCAATACATTTCTGTCCCGCAAAGACCTTCACTATATTTTTGGACCTAGTTCTAATATTGGGTCATTCCATTTGGTTGTGTGACTACTTCACAACATTTTGACTAGTCAAATATGTACTCATATTTGCTGTTATTTTCATCAGATGAATCAAGGAGGTCTGCATTTCCTGTCTGTTATCAGTGGATTCTTGATCGCTCCATTTCACTGTCACAGGATCTTTGGCTCACATGGCCAGTGTCAAAGCCATCATCATCATCATCATCATCATCCACTCACACCACTCTTCTGTTATGAAAGCATTTATTTTACCATAATGGATCAGCTTCATCATCCACACATGAATAATCTAATGATTCATTTTTGACCTCTTCCAAAACTTGCAAGTCTGTTTCTCATGTGCTGTTATAGTGAATTGGGCTACTTCTACCAGAAAAATCAAAAGAAAACTTTTTTTTTTTTAAACAAATCACGGATTAATGTGGGTCTTTTGGACCCTCTATGATGCTCAGGTAAATATACACAAAGCCAGTTACATGAAGCATAAAGTGGGAAAAAAATTCCATTTTGCCACTTTTGCACACATGCACACTCCTTACTGTTTCACATACCAAGTGGGTAAACATATAATTTGCTTCCTGTATCCCTCAGGGAAAGATACTGAGATGTGCAGCTAGGTACTATAATGCTAAGCTGTAAATTTACAATAGAAAGGAATAGGATGAGTCTGCTAGACCATCTTATGCCCTGCTAAGCCACCCATCTTGTGGTGTTTTCCTACAGTAGCCTCAGGAAAGTAATATAGTGGCTAAATGGCAAATTGGACAGTTTGGGGAGTGGAGTTTCCTAACCATTCCAGAACATATGTTTATTGCAATTAGTATTTTCTGGCACTGGTCAAAGACCTTGATTCAAGTTATAGTGATACATGGGCTGTAGAACAGCTCCAGATTCAAACTTTCCACTGTTTAAGCAACAAAATTTGAAAAAAAAAATCTGCTTAGTGTTCAGAAATTTCCTGGATAGTTGAACTGAAAATCTGACTTGAAAAAAACCTCTACAGAGTGGTCCACAAGTTGTTTCTCACTGTGGACACAAAGAAGTGATGCTGTAGTCTAGGTGCTACTCTTGACCAGATGACATACTGTACAGTCCTTGTGCTAGTGCATTAAAGCACTAGTCATTATGCTTTTTTGGTACTTGGTGTAAAATATCATGACCAATGCTCCTAATAAAACGAAGAATCATTGAAGGATTTGAAGCAAGAGTGACCTGATCTGACATAGATTGTAAGACAGTCATATAGTGGATCTGATAATACTATAGGGAGAAGAGAAGCAAGGGTTGAAGTAGAGATTTGTTCAGAGACCTTTGCACTGATCAGGGGGTGAAGGCAGCAAGGAAGTCATGGTAAGTAGCAGCAGTCAAAGTGTGTTTGGAAGCAGAGCTGACAGAATTTCCCAGTGGATTCCATGTGAGTTGTGAAACAATGAAGAATCAAAGGCAAAACTCCATCGTTCTGCTTAAGTGGTAAGAAGGAGTTGCTATTTGAAATAGAAGTAGGTGTTGGTGGAGTAACAGGTGTTCAGTTTGGGACATTTTGGCCTTGATATGCACACCAGCTATCTGAGGGAAATGCTGGATAAACTGGTACGTATGATTCTGAAGCTTAGTGGACATGTCTTGCTGGTGATCAATCTTTCCTCTTCTGATTTGATTTCCTATTTTTAAATGACATGTAATACGAGTGATGCTCTAACGTTTATGTTTATGTTAGATCTAAGGCAGGTTGTGGCCGTGTAGCTGTGTGGTCAGCGAAAGGCGAAATGGGCTTCTGGGACAGTCTGTCTTGGATCTTAGAATGGGCAGGGTCTTAACTCCCGTGCTTGGGACTCCCAGATTCAGACATCACTGTGTTGTCCCTGGGTTGAGCCTCATGTAATACAAGTCTTTTACTTGATGAGCTGTAGTGACAAATTTGAATCAAGGTCTACACTCCACACCTGGAGCTCTTTTGTCCACGCCACCGTGCTAGTCTTTAGGAAGATTACCTTTGAAAAGTTTTTACTTCTTCCCTCTTTATCTCCTCTCTAGGAATTTTAATTTCTTCGCTAACTTTTCTGGATCCACTTAATTTTAGAAGGCATTGTATGCTCAGATATACTTTATTAGATATTAATTCTATAGTAAGACTTGCGGGCTGTAGTTGTTAGGTGCATTTTCCCCTCCTTTAAGTTACCACCTTCACTTTTGCTCAGGTTAAAGTCCCCAGAAATTCTATCCTTGCTGTCCCAAACTTTTGTCTTCCTCAATTCAGTTCAATTTATACGCTCTTTGAACGTAGCTCCAAGTGTGGAGAATGCTGGTCCGAACAACCGTGGTCCAAGGAAGGAGAAAAGGCGGGTTCTCAACTTGCTGTAACCCGGGAGGTATTCTCCGAGATGCAGGCGCGCAAACACCGGAGAGGACCTCAGAGCCACGCCTGCCCTCCCCTCCAGTCCGGCCGCGGGCCACCGCCCTCCCTGGCCACCAGGGGGCTTCCGGCGCGGCCCCTTCCCCCAGGGGGCGTGGCCTGCCGCTCCCGCCTCCTGGCTGCGCGCGGCGGCGGCCCGCGGTCACGTGAGCGCGGCGCGCCGGGGGAGGGGCCCTTATTTCCGGGCAGCGGAAGAAGACGCGGCCGCGTGAGGACCAGGCGATTTGAAAACACGCTCCGGGAGCGAGAGGCGCAGGCCGGTGGCGCAGGTTGTCAGCCCGTGGGCTTCTGCTCGCACGCTCTTCCCCCGGGCTCTGCGCCCAGGCTCCGGTCGGGGCCTCAGGTGAGTGGCCGCCGCCCGTCTGCCGGGCCCTCCTCGAGCGCGGGACTTGGTGGACTGTTGTCCCCGTTCTCGCGCGCGGCCCTGGCGGCCGGGCGGGCTGTGGCGACCGCCGCGCCGCCTCTGTGAAGCGGGTGGGTCGGGGCCGACCCGTGCCGGACGGGGTCGGGGCGCCCCGGGGCGTCCGAGCGCTGCTGGCGAGCGGGCGGGTTCGGGCCGGTTCGCGCCTTTTGGAGTCCGACCGCGTTCCAGGCCGGCCGTGTAGGTCCGGCTCCTTTTCTCCGACCCCGGTTGCTGCCAAGGTAGTGTTTTGAGCCCCGCGGGGTCTTTGCCCCTGGGATGCGGGACCCAGAGGGCTGAGCAGTGCCCTCGCCTCCCCGGCAGCTGAGGAATTCAGCGATCCTTAGCGGGCTGCTGCGGGCCAGTGCTTCGCCTTCGCCCCTGCCTAGAGCATTTGCTTTCTGTTGGGCCCTTCCTCGGTGGAGTTTGGAGGAACTCGCGTGCGCAAAGGGTTGGAGAGAAAATTATCAACGGCTCTGTGCAGCGTGTTTGCGCCCTCGAAATTTTTTTGGGGGGAGGGGAAAAATTGCAAAAGAGGAGGGGGTAATGAGGTGGCACTTAGGCAAAAAATTGGAATTTGGTTGACATTCTAGCATTTAGGGGTTAGCAGTCAAGATCTGCAGTAGGATTATGTAAAATTAGGTTTAGAAACTACTTGAGGCTCACATACAGAAGAGCACCAGGGATGTGAGAGTTTCATCCCTGAGCCTGGCGTTGCTGCTTTCATTTCCAAACCCATTACTGAGAAAGTGCTGTTTGATTTGCTGTGCTAGAATATTTTAAAAGGAAAAAACAGCAATAGCCGATGGAACTTTAGAAGTTGCTAGTATAAAAATGTTCTTTATGTATCGTAAGTACAACCTTGTCAGATTTAAAAGTTGGTGAAGAGCAGTTAACCCTTATAATTTTTTTAAGGAAGGAAAAGAGTGAACTGTTATAAAATGATGGAAAATAGAACATAAACTAGACACTGTAATGTTGGGAATTGCTGAAGAGAGCCCAGAGGATTGAGTGTAGTGCTTAGGGTTTTCTCAAGAGTGTATCATTTGCTTTCCTTTCTGATATTAACCATTGATAAAATTGTAAGAAAAGAGAACTAATTGCTCTTAATTGATGAAAGTCGTTTTTGTACTAAAAGAGGCCAGATGAGTATCCAGGTCTTCTTTGTAGACTGCATTTTATTACTTTTTCCAAGCTCCCTTTGGATTAGGATAGAGTTATGGGTAGAATGAAAATTTGGGGTTGGGGTAAATGAAATAAGGCAAGGCGTTTTGCTGTAGGTTCCCAGTCCTCACATTAATTATAGTACTTAGAACATAACACTTACTTTACAGAGTTTAGTCATAATCTCTCTTCCACTCCTTAATAAAGGATTTACAAACCTATTTGAGCCACATTTTTAAATTGGTTTCGGCCATGGTTACCTTCACATTGGTTACCATGTGAAGGTAACCTGAAACCAACGCTAATTTACCAAGTGCATGTAACATTGAACTTGTTATGTATTGATCATAAGACTTTAAGACACATGTGTGTTTGTGGTTTTAACATTTATACTCAACAGTGTACCTGGTAAAGTTCTGAGCGTTTTACTAACATGAACTCATTTACTAGTTTAATCCATCTCATAACAACCATATGAAGTAGATATTTTTACCCCGTCTTGTAGATAACAACTGAGGCACAGTGGTTAGTGTAGCTAGGCAGTGACAGTTTGTATAAGAAACAGTGTGGCGCTAGAATTATTCTCCAGCAAAATGGAGTTTTGCTGTTTCTCGGGCTGGCTTGGAACCCCTGGGCTCAGTAGATACTTCTGTCTCAGCCTTCCCAGTAGCTTAGAATTTGGGTGCCTGCCACCATGTCAAGCTTTAAAATTAGCTTTTAACCTGTGTAGCCAGGTCCTAGATCATAGGAATCTGACCCTGCAGGTAAATGAATTTGGATATAATGGCCTTTTGATGTCTAAATTCCTTGAACTTGAACTTGAGCTGCCCAGTCTTGCGCCAGCCATTTTATTAATCTTAGGGTTATTTCAAATACTTTTTGTACTGCCATGTGTATTTTGACTTCTTACAGCTAGGTAGAGATCTGAAATTTTTTTTTTTAATTTTTATTTTTTGGTCTTTTTGGGACGGTATCTTTCTATGCAGCTCAGGCTGGCCTTTGAATTCACTGAAACCTAGGCTTGTTTCAAACTTGCAGAGATCCACCTGCCTCAGTCTCCCAAGGCCTGGGATTACAGGTGTGTGCCACCACACCTAGCTAGAAGTTCATTTATTTCATTGGTACTTGTTTACTTGATTCGGTAAATAATGGAAGGCAGATTTCAGTATTTTCAAAATTCAAGAAGAGTTGAACTCTTGATAGGGGAGGCTATTTTTCGGATAGATGATAACTCTGGGAAGATAAAGGACGAGAGAATGGTTGGGGTCACAATAGGAAGGACCTATCATGTCGTGGTAAGTAATTTACAGTTTGTGAACAGTAATAACTGAAATGTCCTGAATCTCTGCCTCACTGTGTTAAGAAAGAGCGTTTAGTGGCTGCTAGTGTCTAGTGGTGCACAAATGCCAACAAGGAAGCTGTAGAATAGTCTAGGTTTGGAAGAAAAGGAGTTTTGAAAATTATTAGCCTGGGAATGTGTGGGAGGAAAAGATCAAAGGTTTTCGAGTAAGTAGAAAGGTTTGGATACAAGTTGGGAGGATGGGGAGGGTGCAAGATGACATGGTTCTGCCTGAGTTGTTTATAGCAGAGTAGGTTGTCTTTGTTCCTTGTCCCTCTATTATATTGAATTTCCTTCTATGCTACGTTTTATCTTTTTTGAAGAGATACTGTACTGTTTTCTGTTTATATCACATAATGTTCTTCACATAATGTTCAAAATATTAGTGTTTTCAGTTAGCTTGTACCAGGCTTATCCCTTACTACTGATGTTGTTTTCTTTGATTATGAAATGTCCATTATTACTCTCTGCTACAGATCTAATGTTACTTATTTTCAAGCATTCAGCAACTTCCTAATCACTATAGTCTGTGTTACACAGTAACATTTGTTTTCACACTTTGTCTTGCTGTATGTTTCTCAGAGCCTTCCGGGGGCTGGGGGCTTCCCAGTAATACAAATTATATCCCTAGCAGTATGTATGTGCTGCTTTACTATGCACAAAGAAGCTTCACAAGTTTTCATTTAACACATGGGTTGACAAAATATTCAGTGGCTCAAAACCTTGCAGAGCCAGTGACAAGTTTGTTCCTTTATTGTTAGCAACTAAACTAATTTTTTTGCCCTTCTTAACTATAATTTTCATTTAACATTTCAGTCCTTTGGCATAATTATTTTTGACCATGATTCTTGGTTATATTTGAATGTTAGCATGATGTGAATGTTGGAAAGTAGCTTTTTCTTTCATCAGTTATCCTTTATCTGTTGTTTTTAAAAATTTTTCTATATAGAACTCAAGTAGAGCTAAAAAATGACCAAAAAAAGGAAACGCCAAGATGATTTTCAAAAAGTAAAACTAAAAGTTGGTAAAAAGAAGCCCAGATTGGAAAATGCTACTGTTACAAACTTTAAAACGAAGAGTATACATCTGCCTGAGCAACTCAAAGAGGATGGAACACTTCCAACAAACAATAGAAAACTTAACATAAAGGTAAGTCAGAAACCTTGCTTTGATGAAATAAGATTTTCTTTGAAATCATGTGTTGTTTTTATGAAAAGTTAACTTTGAAGTCATTGATTCATGATATTTGGGGTTTATGTGTTATGCACATCTAATGTTGTAAATCATCTTTCCCACCTCATCCAGAAAGATTTACTAAGCCAAACCCACAGTGACTTCTACCTAGTATACTTATTTCATGGTGTAGTATATATCATCTGGAAATAATTTTATGTTTATTTTTCAGAAGTGGTAGTGCTGGAAATTGAACCCAGCTAGGCAAGCACTGTACAGCTTTTTCAACTTTTATTTTGAAACAAGGGCTTGCCAAGTTGACCAGGCTCACCTGAAGTTTGTGGTCCTTCTCCCTGTCAAATAGCTGGGGGATTGCAGGCATGCACCATCCTACCTGGTGTGTTTTTTTTTTTTTGTCATGTTTGAGCTGTCAAGTATTGGATGTACAGTTCAGCTAATTTTTAAAGCTGATTAAATAAGATCCTGTTAACACTTGATTTCAAATCCATACAGCAATAGGTTATTATAGTAGGTTCCTATTACTGGTCGACCATATCTTATCCAAAGTGATTTGGACCAGAATTGTTGTGGATTTCAGATTTTAGAATATTTGCTATGCATTATGATGTATTTTGGAAATGGGACTCTAAATAGAAAATTTTATGTTTCATGTGCACTATGTACACATGATCAGAAAATAGTTTTATAAAATATGTTTAATGTCCTTGATTTTGACATGACATACTTAGAATAGGTCAAGTGTGAAATTTTCCATTCATGGCACTAAAAGTTTCACATATTGGATCATTATGGATTTTGGGTTTTGAGAATAGAGATGCTGTCTTTTAAGTGCTTAATGTTAATTGGAGTTTGATCACTACTAGTTTAAACTTTTAATAACTTTTTATTTAAAAAAATTTTTAAGTTTATTGATCCATTATGTGTAATGATCACATTCATCATAGGGAATTTGTACCTGTACATGGTATACCTTGATTCTTTTTCTTCCTGTTCTCCTACCTTATTGTAATCCTTCTTTCTCTCATTTACAAAAACTTTGTTTCCATTTTTAAGTTTTTTGAAGATATAGTTTATATATAATAAAATTCATTTAATATATATAGTTCAGTGATTTTTCTTTTTTTGACATATTTACAATTATGCTACTATCACTATAATACTACAACTTTTTTTTTTTCGCATGACACAAAGAAACTTGTACCAATTGGAAGTTTTACCAGCTCTAAGCAACTAATCTGCTTTCTTTTTCTGTAGATGTTTTTTGTTATTGGTATTTCACATTGCATACTAGTTTTCAGGTTTATTCTCATGGCAGTTTAGAGTGATACTTTATTGTTTTGTATTGTTAAATATCGTTCTAGTGCTTAGTTATGTCATATTTTGATGATTATTCACGGCCGTTTGCTTTGTTTGTACTTTTTGGCTCTTAATACTTCTGTAACCATTTGTATGCAAGTATTTATGAGAAATACATATTTTGAAGTTTTGCTTTTTTGGCTCTAAAGGTCAAATAACAAAAATGAATTATGTGTTTAAAATCATCAAATAGTAGCTTCTGAATAAAACACATCCCTTGGTAGTTGATTTTAGAATGTTTTTTGTTCTGGAGCGGGGGAGTTTTGGTACCGGAGATCAAACTCATGACCTTGTGCTTGCCAGGCAGATGCTTAGGCCACTGAATTAAGTCCCTGGTGGTAGCTGATTTTTAAATAGGCAGAAGAGACACCTACTATGATTTTTGGTACATGGTAGATGTGAATGGTGGTGTTTATTGCTATCATTTTAAATCAGAGTGTCTAAGCCTGTGCAAAATATAATATAAAAAAAATTCAAAGTGAGATTATGCTTTTATTAAGCTGAAAAATATTTCAAAGACAGAACTGTATTTCTGGGCTTAGTAAAAAGCTAAATATCAACTAATAATACTGATACAGTTTGTATAAAGAGTGTCAGTTTATTAAAATAGTTGTATTTGGCATATTTATTTGAAAATGATAATGTATACACCTAAAAATCTATGTTTCTATTTATAGGATTTGCTGTCACAGATGCATCACTACAATGCTGGGGTTAAACAAAGTGCTCTTCTTGGACTTAAAGACCTTTTGTCTCAGTACCCATTTATAATTGATGCACACCTTTCAAACATATTAAATGAAGTGGCTGCTGTGTTTACAGATAAAGATGCTAATGTACGATTAGCAGCAGTTCAACTTCTTCAATTCCTGGCCCCCAAAATACGAGCTGAACAAATTTCTCCATTTTTCCCTTTGGTAAGTGCCCATCTCTCTAGTGCCATGACTCACATTACTGAAGGAATTCAGGAGGACTCTTTAAAAGTTTTGGACATTCTGCTGGAACAGTACCCAGCTCTAATTACTGGCCGTAGCAGTATATTGCTTAAGAATTTTGTAGAACTTATTTCTCATCAGCAGCTGTCCAAAGGACTGGTAAATAGAGACAGACCCCAGTCCTGGATACTTTCTGTAAATCCTAATCGGAAACTCACTTCTCAGCAATGGAGGCTGAAAGTCTTAGTGAGACTCAGTAAATTCCTTCAGGCCTTGGCAGATGGATCCAGTAGGTTGAGAGAAAGTGAAGGACTTCAGGAACAAAAAGAAAATCCCCATGCCACTAGCAACTTCATTTTTATCAACTGGAAGGAACATGCCAACGACCAGCAACACATCCAGGTTTATGAAAATGGGGGTTCACAGCCAAATGTCAGTTCACAGTTCAGGCTACGGTAAGGATTTCAGTTATGTCCACACTCAGTTTTCCTATATTGAATTCTAACTGCTGACCATTGATAGCTAATGGTGGGAAGACATGCACTTGTCTTTCATAGTTTTCATATAGTTACTCATGATCTGATTTGATGACTCCTGATAGGAGTCATTTGAAATTATGTTTATATATTCATCTTTAGCAAAGCCTAATGAGAAATAAAACTTAATAATCTCTGTTGGCTTTGTCATTTTAGAGTTCATTTTGCTTACCAGTCTTGATCGATAAGATGTAATTCTCAGTTCATGGTGCTTTATTTTACTGGTATTTTATATTGATTTAAATTAAACAAGGGGTAATATTTTTTAGTCATTATATTTTTTTCATTCTTACATTTCCTTATCAGGTACTTGGTTGGAGGATTAGGTGCTGTGGATGAAGGCCTGTCATCTCCTGAAAACCTGAAAGGATTTATTGAGATAATAATTCCATTGCTAATTGAATGCTGGATTGAAGCTGTGCCTCCACAGCTAGCTGCTTCTGTTGGAAACAGTATAGAGCGAGAACCTCTACAGGTTATGCAGCAAGTACTTAATATTATTTCTCTTCTATGGAAACTCTCTAAACAACATGATGAAACACATAAATTGGTGAGCACTAATGATTTTTTTATTTTATTCATACTCTATCATAAAGGAGATTAGAAATCAGTTTATTACTATTAATTAACTGCAAATGTTTTTCTTCTGCACAAAACTACAAATGAAAATAACTTTGTGAGGTTCTTACCTGTGACTAGAACTTTGGAAATATCTCACAATTTGCATGATTCCATTTTTATTAGGTATAATTCACAGTAGTGTTAAAGGTGTTTATGGCTGATTATGTAGGAACAGTGTAGGTTCTGGAACTGTCTTTTATAGGCATACAAAACCTGCTTATTAAGTGTCCTTTCTAGTTTGTGTCATATTGTCAAGTTCAGCAAACAAAGGCCAAACTCAAGAGCTCTTAGTGAATGTAATATATGGTGTATTCTCTACCTCTGCTGTGCAGCTGAGGAAGAGCAAGCTGTGACATTAAGTTGGTGCTAAATTGATACAATAGCACACTTTAAAAGGGCAGCTACAGGAACAGTACTTTAAAGTTTGAAGTCTGGTCTGCAGAGGAATTCTTGCAAGGGCTTTTAATCAAGCAAGTGTGAATTCTTAAAGTTGCGTATGAACATATAAAACAAGATGTTTAGCTTTTATTTCAGCTAAAGTTTAGGATGAACTAGGGTATTGCATAAACTAAGCATAGCAGTAAATTATACAATAATCTAGAAAGTATCATGGAATTGTACTAAGATGTGTGTTCAGTCACTGTTATTACATATCTGATGAGTTTGAATTGCTTTTTCAAAAAGAGGGGCATACTACCAATGTATTAATAAAATTTTTTAAAAAATTAAATACAGAACAAAGAAGGTGGCATTTTATTGATGACAAATTTGAACTATGATGTCTAATTCATTGTACATGGCAGAAAAAAACATGATTGGAGGATGATGTGATATTGAGAAAACAAATCATGGCTATTAATTTGTGGTGTAGGCTAGTGACAGTAATAACATATATAGCTTTTTAGAAATTTATGTATTTGCAATCTTAAAAGGAAAAGTCTCTGGCTTAAGATAGTTTGACTTAAAATTTTTCTACTTTAGAATGGTTTGACAGCTGCTTACCCATATAACCTGTTTTTCACTTTGAATACAGTATTGAATAAATTACATAAAATACTCAACACTGCTGTAAAATAGGCTTTGTGTCAAAACATTGCTCAACTGTAGGCTAGTGCAAGTATCTTGAGCACAATTGAGGAAGACTAGGGTAAGCTTTGATGTTTGGTAGGTGTATAAAATGCATTTATGAATTATGATATTTGCCACTTAAAATCAAGATGGCACCCTGTTAAGATGATTATCTTTATTCATCTGAAAGACTAAGTAGAAATGAAAGTAACAATATTAGCATGACTTTGAATACTAGTCTTCGTTTTTAAAGACCTAAAAAGCTTTAGGTTTCTTTGGTGTTTAGTCATGTATGCATACCAATAACCTTTGCTACTTTCAGTTTTAGTATTGTTTGTATTTAGATAGAGCAATAGGATTGAAATACAAAATCTGCAGGCTTATTAAATATTCTAATTTTGATTCATCTGCTATCATTTGATGACATTGACTAGTTCTAAATACTGCTTTAATTTTATGGGTATGTAAAATAGTATGCTTTAGAACTTTATTGTGATTATTAGTACTTCATTAACATGCAGTGTGAAGTTTAACACTAGAGAAATTGTTGAAGATCAGAAGCTGAGATACTTTATAAAACTGAAATGAATGGGGTGGTTTATTTAGGAAGTATATATGGAAGTACTTATACAGATATCTATTTCATAGTGCTAGGCATCACCTTGAGACCTTACTGTATGGTAGGAACCCTGTCACTGAAATAGATCCCCAGCCTGGGAACAATGTTTAAAAGTATCCATTGATAGAATTTTCTGATTTACCTTGGCAGATTTGTTATCTAGACTGTAATGAACTATTATTTTAGAGACTAAGTATAAAAATACATGTTAGCTGTGTATAGTATGGGATTAAAGGGCATTTTAATTTAGTTTCTTAGTGTTCCCCTATCACATTCACTTTCATTTGTAGGTTAATAGTTATATTAACTATATTAATATAGTTAATATTAATTATATTAATAGTTGGGTAATCTATATAATACCTTAATCTTTAGAAGGAATGAAATGGCATTCCTTGGCCTTTATACATAAATGAAAATACAGGGTGCAGGTTGAATTGTAACTTTTTTCTCTCAGAAAGTACAGGTTTTGCTATTGCTTAGGTATTGCTTTAGTTATACTGACTGCTTGGTTTTAAGTATTGGTGCTGTTTAATACATTTAATTTGCTGTTATTTGCAACATAGTAAAAAAAATTCCATTTCCATGCAAAATTTTTTTCGCCTTTTTTGTAATTTGAAACTTTGATCTTTGCTTTGGAATGAAATCTCAAGGTACCTTAAGTTGTAACTGTGGTTTTTGAGTACTCTGATTCTTATTGAGCTTCTTATTTCTGATATACTTTGTGTATCCTTAATGTTTAACTTGTTTTAAGAATGAAGATAGAATTTAACATTGTTTTAAGAATGAAGATAGAATTTAACATTAATTTCTTAATTTACTTTGGTTTTTAGGGTCTTGTGTTAATAGTGCCAGGGTTTGGTATTACCTTTTGCTATGTTTTAGATTTATATTTTAATGGTTGGCTTACTTTACTTTTTAAAGTACATTTTGTTACTGTTAGCCTTTTCTCATGAAAATCAGAATTTGTAACCACTCAGATGTAGTCATGCCTTTTGAAGCATTTACCTAGATTGATTGGGTACCTGTAAATGAGACTACTTAGGGTAATTAAAATTTAAATCAAATCCCTGAGGTATAACAACTGTATTTCAAGTGCTTAGCAGCTGCATATAGGCAATAACTTCCGTATTGGGTAGATGCACAAAATAGTTCCATCATGCTGAATGGTCTTGGAGAGCTGTAGTGTTCTTCCAGGCTCTGAGGATACAAAGATATCCATTGATTATGTGCTTAACTGCTGATGCAATTGACAGATAGTAAACAAATACATAATATCAGTGGTAGGATTAAAGAAGGAGGAAAGCAGGGCATAAAAAGCATATTCTGGAAACAGATGAATAAGACATTTGAATGTAACTGACATGATGAAGTCTTATGAAGAGGTCTCTAGCAAGAACATTCTTGGTTAGGGAATGGCAAGTGCAAAGGCACATAGTTGAAAACAAGTTTGGCATATTTGGGGAATGACTGTGAGGTAGCAGGAGAGTAGGGGAAGAAGAAGAAAAATTGGCAAGATCTTGTGTGACTCTGGTCCCTGGGAAGGAGTTTAACTTGTATGTGGTAAGAAGATACTGATTAGAGGGTTTTGAGCAGAGGAATGGCATGATCTGCATTATGTTTATTTAGCTTGTTGAACTTACAAAAATATAACATTAAGGATGTTTGCATCATCTGCTAAAATGTTTTCAGCATTGTCTAATGGACAGTCAGCCCTACCCTTACACATACCCATAATTTTGAAGCAGTGATACATACTTTAGAAGATCACCCTTGTTGCTGTGTATGTGAAAAGCTGTCTTTTGGGGGGATAAGAGGGAAAGCAGGGAGACCAGTTGATCCAGGTAAGACAGGATAGTGATTTGGAGTAGAATGGTAGGTAGTGGTTTAAATGACAGAAGGTCCCTGAATCTAGATGATGTACATAGAGAAGAAGATTGAAGGAATAATGTCCATATTGTGGTCCAAATGACAAGGTGACTTGATAGAAGTAGCTTTTTTGTTTGTTCCTATTAAAAGATGCCTGTTACAAGTGCAAGAGGGGATGACAAGTGTATGTTTATAAGTAACATTTGGAGCTCAGGCAGAAATAGTCCAAGAGCCAATAACTGAACCCAAAGTATAAAGAGCAAAATACAAAGCAAGATAATAGGAAGTATAGAGATCTTTTTCAAATGAGAAGGGGAACTATTGGTGGGAAGGAAGGGAAAGGGGATTTGAAGAAAAAAATGTGAATAGCTTTTGCAAATGGGAAGAGGAACAAGAGTTGAAGGGAACAGAGAAGGATGGGATGGAGAGGGGATAAAACAGTTACAATCTGTGATGTACAGTACAACCCCCCCATGATAAATGTAATCATTTTGTACTCCAGACGTTTGCTAGTAAAAAAAAATTAATTAAAAAAATGGACAACTAAAAAAAAAATGGACAACTAAGGAAATTAAACATTTGAAGGTTAGGAAGAAGAGAAGGAAGTATTGAATACTAAGTAGGAATTACTGAGCTGCAGACTGACCAGCTGTTGTTAGTACCTTAAATTTTACATCTTAGGAAAACCTCTGGCAAAATGGAATGATTGGTCACCCTAGACCAAAGGGTATGAGTGTTGATCTGGAGTTAGTTTTTAATGTAAATTCTAAAGCATTTTTGAAAGTACATTGCTTTTTGAAAATTAAATACTGTACGTTTAATGGGAAATAATGGAATGCTCGGGAATAGAGTTATGACATAAATAGAACATAAAGTAGAAGCCTTTATTGTGTATTTTATGAACATTACATTAGTGGTATGAACTCAGAATTTTCTTAAATCTCAAAAGTATTACATAAATATGAGAAAAGTAATTAAATACTCAGAAGCATCTATGGGTGGTTAAGAAGCCCTTATAGTTTATTCTGATTTTTACATTTATTTACATTTTATCACTAGTAGAAGGTATAATGAAACCATTTACAGTTGAATATTGACAAAATTGTCGTATTTCTGCTTAAAGTTTCATTGGTTATTTTATTTAATTTGTTCCTCATAGATCTTCTAATCTTAATCTTTATTTCAATAGGAGTCATGGCTTCGAAAGAATTACCTTATTGATTTCAAACACCATTTTATGAGTCATTTTCCATATGTTTTAAAAGAAATAACTAAACACAGAAGGAAAGAGACGAACAAAAGGTATTGTGATTATTCCCCAGTTTTTATACTTGAAAAGCTGTGTAATCTGAAACTGTTGTAAATAACTTAGTCTAAATCTGAAACTTTTTGCACTGTGAGGTGTTTATAATCTAGCTTTGGTGAAAATAAAAGTAGTATGGTTGATCTTGAACATGTCACTTTTAAGTCTTAGGACCAACAGCTGGGAGTGGTGGATACCTGTAGCCGCAGCAAGTGGGAGGCTGAGGCAAGAGATCGCTGCAAGTTGCAGGCCAGTTTAGCTTACACAGTGAGACCCTGTTTCAAAAAACAAAACAAAAACTGAAAGCCTTAGAACTGACAATTTTTTTATATTTTACAAACGCTGGGAATAGTGAGAATTTTGTGCTGGATAAATACATCAAGTTACATAAATAAGAATTGAATAAAAGTTGCTGAGGTATATGGCTTATTTGGGTGAGATACTGAATCTCTTAAGTGAGAGAATGTCATAGTTACCTCATTCTGTGGTCATTAATACATGAGGAAGTTGGTAGTAAGACTGATACCAAGTATCTGGAAGGAAGAAGAATAATTGGACCACAATCACAAAGAAAAGGTGATAGATGAGATTAAGTTTAAGAAAAAGTGAAGTCTGGAAAATATTTAAAATACATGCCCCAAGCAATAATAGATAAATATGAAATTGAGTTATGTAATAAAATTTAACAAGCAAGTATAAGCTAGAATGCTGTAACTGTAGTTTACCCAAACAAAGAATTTAGTTTTGAGGAAACTTAGAGTATATATATTAAGGGAAAAAAGTAGGTAGAGAAAACACTGAAGTTCTCTGAGCAAGGCTCAAGGGTTATATGATTAGAAGGGGTAAGATTGTTACAGGCATATAAATTTTTCATTCATTTGTTACATATTTTGGTTGCTTACTATAAATAAGATATTATGAATACAGATAATCAAAAATATTTTAAGGTATAGTCTTTACCCTTCTAAGTGATTTTATTCTGAGTCATAAGCATATATAATGGGGTTCAGTCAGGAGATAAAAACCATAGCAGTGATTTTAACAGAACTTAATATAAAGAATTATTAACTTGGTATTAAAAAGCAGAAAAGACAGAAGGGAGCAGTATGGTGCAGTGTTATGGAGTAGCAGCTGCAGGAAGCAACTACTGTCTATAGCTCAGAGAATTAAAAAAGGGAAGAGCGAAAGGAGTAAAAATTCTGAACTTCTACAAAGGGTACTGCTCAACTGGTGCTCATATTTTGACCTCAGGAGAAGGTGGAACTGGGCCCAGAATTCAGCAGAGGGGTTTCTGGCAGACTAGTGCTGGTGTTTTCTTAGGGGATGGAGATGTTGATTGTATGTCAGAAAAATTGCAAGCTGAATTAGAATGCATTGCTGATATTCTACAGAAGAGTTACTAGTTGACATAGGAAGGAGTTAGGAAGCAAAAACAGGACAAGGAGCAAAACACTACTGTGTCTTCCTGCTACAGCTTTGTAGTCTTTATTTTTTGAGCCCAACAAGAAACCAGATGTGAAAGAAAAAAATGTGACTCAGAGTCTCACCCCCAGTAAGTGTACAATAGAGGGTGAGTTGGGAATTGAGAAGCAGTAACTCAGCAGCTGTCAAAAGAAATAGATTTACATGTGTAACATGAAGCAGCATGTATCATTAGAATAAAGAATTCAAAGGAAGAGACAGATCACTTAGGATAGACTGGCAAAGCTACACTGATGAGAGTAGTATTTGATACGGGTTTGAACATGATATGATTTCAGGAGCAGTAGTGCAAGGGAGAAGAGATTCTATAACAGGAAGAGGTAGCATATTGCACACAGATACGACTAGGCCAAGAGTGGAGAGCAGGGATCTGGGCCATATCTGCTTTCTGCTGTTCACTGGCCTTGATTCTAGAAATAGTTTTCTGTCTTGAGTTCATTTTTCCTTCTGCTGTAAAGAAAGATAAGCTTGAATCATTTGTGGGAAAATGGGTGTACCTTGGGACTATAATGTTAAGTGAAATAAATCAGAGACCACATGGGCTTTTGAATATTATATAACTTTTCTTATATGAGAAGTCCAAATTATAATAAAGACTAAAGTAAAAGGTAGGTAATGGAAAGTAGAAAAGTGGATCTTTTTCAAATGGGAAGCACAGGTGATGAAAAAAGGGATTAAGACGTGTTATGAACTCTGCATAAAGAAGGTAAACTTTATGTGCTGGAAACATGTCCTAATAGAAACTTTTTAAAGGAAACTTAAAAAAAAAAGGGTATCGATACAGGTTTGGCATAGTGGTGTTCATACCTGTAATCTCTGCACTTGGCTGAGGCAGGAAGATTGACACTGAATTCTAAGCCAGTTCTAAGCCAGTCAGGGTTACATAGTTTAAGGCCAACCTGAACTACGTAGTGAGACCTGTCTCAGTGCCACCCAAAAGTATATGGATGTAGCCTCATAATTTATTAAATTTGTTGGACATTTAATATGTGCAAGGCACCTAATATACTGAGTGCTGAACATGGAGTGAAAAGGAAGTAGGTAGAGTACCAGTTATCATGGAATTTAGTTTAATGGGTTAGACTTACTTGATTTGTTGTTCTTTAATCAGTGACTCCTGTCGCGAATAAAATGAAGAGTTAAGGCAGTGTAAAAATGAAGCCAAGCATGGTAGTACATAGCTATAATGCCAGCACTAGGGGTAGCTAAGGCCTAACAGCTTAGTGAAGGCTTATCTAAATAAATAAGTAAATGGATGGATGAATGGATGAATGTGTTGCTCAGTGCAAGGCTCTGGGTTCATCCTTAGTGCTACAACTACTCCCTTCCCTTAAAAAAGTACGTACTAAGGAATTAGCCTTGTTTTTAAATGGGACAGAGATATTTGTGTGGAAGGCTGCCCCAATAAAGTATATTTGTGCCAAGATAGAAAAGGAAAAAACTTAACTAGAAGATTGAGGTGAAATTGTGGAATTTTTAGCAAAGATTGCTGGTATAACTATTCATGATGTTCTTCTAGTGATTCTTTTATTTATTTATTTATTTATTTATTTATTTATTTATTTTTTTGAGATGATAGGTTGCTGTTGTTTTTCTGAATGTGCATTAAACACTTAGCAAATAGTTTGTGTAGGGCAACACAAGTTAAAGTTTAGCCATTTGTCTTCACGCTTATTTATGTACCCCCAGTGTATTTTTAACCTAATGTGTAAATCTTTCCAGTTCAGATTGCAATACAGTTACAAGTGTCATACCTATCATACCTAATAGAGCATTAACCATTTAAAGTACTTTGTAAGTGTACTGTTGAATGGTATTAAGTACTTTCACGTTGTTGTGTAGTCCTCACTGTGATCCATCTGCAGAATTCCTCATCCCAAATTGAAGCTCTGTACCGTTTCTTAATAAACAGTGAATGTTTATTTAGTAACTGTACTCTTCTCCCCCAGCCCTTGATAACCACAGCTCACCTTTCTGTGCTGTGATTTTTTTTTTTTAATCTACTTTCTAAGTACCTCATGTAAGCAGAATCATGCACTGTTTGTCTTTTTGTGTCTGACGTGAAATGTTAAAGGCTTACCATTTTGTAGTATGCATCACAATTCCATTCCTTTTTTTAAAAAAAGACTTTTTTGTTTAGATTCACATCAAATGTGAGCAGAAAAGTTTGCATACACTCTCATCCGCAACATATGTATAGGCTTTCCATTTGTCAGTACTGTACACCAGAGTAATATATGTGTTAGAGTTGGTAAACTTACTAGATGCCTAATTGTCACCCAAAGTGATACTTCATAGAGTTTACTCTTGACTTTACTTACTCACAGTATGAATTTTGACAAATGTGTAATGACTGTGTTCATCATTTTATTGTATGGAAGCATTTCATTGTCTCAGAATTCCTGTATTCTCTGCCTAACCTGTTCATTCATTGCAAATTCTGGATGACTGCTGATTTTAATGTCTACACATAGCTTTGTCATCTCCAGAATGTTATATAGTTGGAGTCATTCAGTATGTAGTCTTTTTAGATGTTTCTTTCACTTAGTAATTTGCAATTAAGGTTTTTCCACATCACTTAATGCTTGCTTAATAGATCATCTCTTTATAGTGCTTATAATACTGTATTATATGTAGAATGCACAAGCACTATGTTTTATCCATTAGTAGGCATTTGAATTATTTTCATCTATTGTCTCATAAATAATACTATTATGAACATTATCTTCGGATGTCTGGTCAGGTCCTTGATTTTGTTCTTTTGTGTGTATCAAAGGATGTGATTTTGACATTAAAATACATTTTAAAAATTCAGTGTAGTTGTCTCTAAGAACACTTGTTTTTGCATTCTTAATTTATTGGCTTATATGGTGATTATTCTAATGAGGTAATTTTGGTTAAGTACAACAAGCATTAGAAGGTTAGGAAACAGATAGAGATAAGGCTTGCCTTTGACTTACTAGTCAACTTTTGAGAGTAATTCATTTTACTGTGAGTTGGAAAGTTTTTCCAGTGTGGTCCTATAACCTGTCCTGCCTTGTGCAGTTCGGAGGAATTTATAAATGTAATCTCAGGGATAAGTTACTGGAATTCTCACAAGAAAGTTCCAGTCTACCACTTCCAAAGCAGCCCATGGCAAGAAAAAAGATACAGAGACATTTCTGCAGTTGTGAGGAGCCAGTGGGTTTAAGTCTATTCTAGACAAAGGCCAGCTGGAGCAAAAGCCTCGACCCAGGGCTTTGCAAAGAGAAGTATGGTCAGATAGAGTGACTAGGAGAATGGCAAGAAGTACCTCAATTCTGCCAGCTGGGCTTGGTAGGAGGAACAGTGACACCTCTGTCATATTCAGAGAGAAGTGTACAAAAAGAATACTGGATTCTAGTAACAGGTAACCTAAGTCTGGAGGGATCTGAATAAGACAATTCAAGGAAGTATCTGTGTTTTGGGTGGACTGTTTCAGCTCTGGTACCCACCTTAATTGCCCTGGGACATCACTGCCTCTTTCTTGAAACAGTGGGTAGGTGATGCCACTTGGCCTACCTCATGCTTAGTAGGAGGGAGCTTTAGGCAAGACTACACACAGACCTGTGAGTTTGCTTCAAAGGCTACACATCAGCCCTCGGCTAGACACATTCACATTGCTTAAAGCCAATGGAGAGGGTTGAGCATTTCCCCAGCCAGTTCTGTGCATATCAGTATATGAGAGTAGGGCAAAGGTGAGCCACAAAATTGTCTTTACTTTCAGGGAGAGCCATCTACCATCTCAGTTCCCTCTTCCTTTTTTTGAAGGAGCTGGAGGAGAATCAGTCATGACTACATGGCCTCAAGCATTACTGAGTTGTGAATCCTCTATGACACATTTTAATGAGAAGAATTATAAACGAGAATGAGCACACCAATTCTAATATAAAACTAGAAGTGAGCCTTGGGAAATGCAGATAGACCCAGTTGTTCTATAAGGTTAACAAACTTACCTCAGTCTTTAATTTGGGCATCAGATGTGACTGTCCTGTGACATAGACAGCATTTTTCTCTGAAGAGCATCTGTATCCATAGTAATATTTTGATGTACTGCTCCTCGTATGTTTTTTGATCATCCTCCAAGGGTTTTGGCTTTTATTATACAGTGAAGAGTAATATAAAAGCAAGATACAGTAACATTTTGTTCCTTGCTTCAGTTTCAGTCTGATCTTCCATCTAAAGGACAGAGGTCTCTAGAATGCTTATTTGAATTTGTAATTTCATACCAGTTTCTCGTGGCAATTTTTGTCCAGTTCTCCGCAAAGTGAGCAGTCTGTACTGAATGAGCTAACTCACAGAGCCCACATGTGTTGGCTATTAAAAGAACCAGGGAGCTTATCCCTGCTATAATTAATCCAATCAATCTCTTAGGCTGTTAAATCTCTTGATTAACGTTTCTACCAAGAGAGAACTAGGCAAATGATACTAAGGCTCTGTCAGATTGACCTGAAGCCAAACTCTGGCTATCCTGCCTGTGATCACTACTGTAAAGTGATCAGAAAGATGTTCAGACATGATACAATGGGTTACATAACAGTTAGTACTTGACAACATATTTCATTGCCATTCTATCTTCCCTGCTAACATACATGAGGATCATAAACACATGTTTACCTTTATATACCTATGACTTTGTAATATTACTTTTACCTTTACTGTTTGCAGATGCCCAATCTGCAGCTGTTCAGCACGAAAAGGTAGGGCTAATTTCCATAGAGTATGTTGTATGGGCCTGGTTTTGTCTTTGATAATGACCTGAGAATGGGAGCATTGAGGCCTTGACATGACCATGTAACGTCGGATAGGTCCTCTGAGGGCACGGTATGATTGAGAGAGCCTGAAAAAGAAATGTTGTGCCAATCTCGATTCTTTCACAGAAGTGATCCTTGGGGGACCAAATCTACAAAGGAATAAATAAATTTGCATATAAAGCATCTATAATATGGATCTCTGCAAGTCTACCAAGGGCCTAAGTCACCTTCCTCAAAATAAGGGGTATGAGCCTTTGTCATGTTTAAAATTTCTTATATGGTTACTGTCAGAGGAAATAAAATACACGGATAAGATTCTTATGATCTGCACATAAAGGTGGCTATACAAAATTAAAGGTAATGTTAAGCTTAGCCTGTTTGTGTAAATATATTAAAATTTGTGGGCCAGACAAAATAGTGTATGTAGGGTAACTGCTCTCTGTTGCGTGAAGAATTTCTGGAGGCCTGTCCATTCACATAAGGGGTCTAAGTAAGGGTAGATTAGGTACGTAGGCCCAATATTCTTCTCCCTGAGCCACAGGAATACATACAGTAGTTCCTAGGAGAATAAGCATTGCAAGGAAAAGGATTTTCAGGTAAGTGAACCAAACTCCAGTGGTTAATTAGCTGGCGAGCCTTATGAGCAGTCTGCTGCAGGCCTTCTCAGTGAATAGGGCAAAGGTGAAATAAAATGGAGGCAAATTGGCTTCTTCGGAGGGGAACCGTCTTGATGGACTTCCACAGTTTAGGAAAATTAGTTTAGTGTGTCAGAGGGAGTAGAGTTTTGATTAATTTAGCAAATTTACTTTGGGACATCAGTTGATAGTATGTTAACAAAGGCTGCTGTGATCTGCCCAGCCAGTAGAGTCCTGAGAGGGGCGATGAGATTAAGAAAAAATTAGGCACATACTAAAAGGAAAGCGGGGACTGGGTGGGACCTGACCTCTCTGATGAGAGGCCGTGACAACTCAGTATAGTCTGAGTGTGTATACACAGTAAAAAGAGGGGAAGTGCACGATGGAGTAAAAAATGCAAGGTCAGTGTTTTGCTGAGAACACACAAAGCAAAACATTCTCGAGCTGTCTGTGTTGTAGCTAACGGAGGGACACTAAGGCCAGGCACCTGCTGGACTGCACTCTAGTCCCAACAACCTGTTCACATGGTGCTCCATGTTCTCTGGACTGGACTTGCTCTAGACTTGAATGTTGATCTCCAGCTCAGCTGCTCCCCACATAAGGCCAATTTTCTGATGATATTGGTGATAGAAAGTTTTTTTAAAAAACATCAGATATTTTGGTACATTTTAGATACATAATACATTTATCGTAGAGAAATTTATATCTATACATGATATAACCTTTTTTCCCCATTGTACCTTCCCTTTAACTCCTCCCCCCAATTTATAGAAGCTTTGTTTCATTGTTTTCCTTCTTTTCTCGTTACTATTTATGTTTCTTACTTCTTTCCCACTCATCCCTCCTTGACTCCCCTCCCCATTTGAACATTTTTTCCTATTTCCCAATATCTGTTGTACTTTTTGGTCCTTATTTATGATAGATTTTTCAGTGCAATAGGAAAGAAAAAATATAAAATAAAAGTAGCCTTTATTGTAAGGACGTGGAGAGGAGCAGATACAACCAGCTTAATTATCTCCTCTGACCAGAAAGCTGGTTGTGGGATGTATTTATAAACTCTGACAGGGGTGGCACTTAGAGCAGGCATTTGATGACGTACAGGGGGCTGATTGGAGCCCGTTTCTCGCCACTGGGACAGGAAAAAGGAAGTTGTCATATGGGAAAGAGGGAGTGGCTTTAAAGTAAACATCCTTAATCCCGCCTCCACTATGAAATGCCACGAAGGTCATAGTCCTTTAAAATTTATGCTTTCAGTTTCTCAAACCAGAGAGACCATGCAGTACTTACATGTGTCTCTGATTTATTTTACTTAAGGGGTATAGTCTCAAAGTCTGTTTACCTAGAAATGTCTCAATCTTGTGCTTTTTTATGGCAGAATAGTACTGTACTCCATTGTATAGAAAAGCTGCTACTTTATCCATTCACCAGTTGATGGGCATTTGGGCTGTTTCCATAATTTGTCTGTTAGAAACTGTGCCACTATAAACATGGGTGTCCATATATCACTGTGATGTATGATGCTTTTAATTTTTTCAGAAAGATACCAAGCAAGGAAATAGTTAAGTCAAATGGAACTTGTAGTCCTAGCTTTTTGGAATAATCTCCACATTGATTTCCATAGTGGTTGCACCAGACTATACTCCCATCAACAGTGGAGAAGTGTTCTTTCCCCCACATTCCCATCAGCATTTGTTATTGGTTTATTTCTTGAGAATAGCCATTCTTTTTGGGTTGAGATGGAATCAAAATACTGTTTTAATTTGCATTTCACGAATGACCATTGATGTTAAACATTTTTTTCATACATTGTTTGTACTTCTTCATCAGAGAAGTGTGTATTCATCTCAGATGCTCATTTTGGATTGGCTCTTTAAATTTGAGGGGTGGTCTGATTTTTTTTTTTTGAGTTCTTTATATGTTCTTGATAGTAATTCTTTGGCAAAAATTTTTTCCCACACCGTGGCTTTTCTCTACTCTGTTGGTAAGTTTGTATTGTTGTGCAAAAGCTTTTTAACAAAATGAGATCTCAGTTGTTATTCTTTGTAATATTTCCTGTGTAATTGGGGTTTTGGTCATAAAGTCTGCCTCCACCAATGTCTTCAAGAGTTCTCCTTAATTTCTCTTCCATCAGATTTAATGTTTCTGTTTTAATATTTAGATCTTTGATCCATTTTGATTTTAGTTTAGTGTATGGTTAAAGATGGGAGTCAAATTTTAATCTTCAACATGTGCAAAGCCAGTTTTTCCAGCACCATTTTTTTTTTTTTATTTAAAGAGAAACAAAAGCATGTAAAGGGTAGAGGTAATACAGAATTACCCCCCCAAAAAGGATAAACAATAAGAAATCTCTAGTTAATAAATTACATATTGTCCTCTTAGAAATAGTTGCTCAGATTACAAAATTAAAACTTACAAGGTAGATAGTCAAACAGTGAGAGTGTAGACAGCTACGCATGCATGAATCTGCATGTATTTCTATACTTTCTGTATTAGAGGGAAAAACAAAACTTAGCAAGACAAAACAAAACCAATTCCTATAAAAATATGAAACCAAAAAGTTGTATAAAACCACAGTACAAGGTGATCTACAATGATTACTATGTTGTTTCTTATTATCTTCAATAGAATGTCTATATCATCAGGCATAATTGAATATACCAGTATGATTGAGTATAGCAGTAAATAACAATATTAGTAAAAATAAAATATTGTAGACAGTATAAAACTTCAAAGGCAGGTAATAATCAAACCATAGTGGATATACTAGTGGATCTTGTCATTTTAAGTGCAGTTGCCTATACTCTCAGACTTGATATTATCAATCATAACAGCTTTGAATGAAATCTATCAATACTAAACAGCGATCCAACAAACCAGATTCGATTATGATCAGTCATGGTAAAACAGTGTAGGTTTTACAGAGCTTTAGATTAAGTTAATAGGAAATTAAGGATGATTACTGTACTATATTCTGTTATTTTCAGGATTACTTTCTGCGCCCTCAAATCTAGTACAGGTAGAATGACTGGAACAGAATATAATACATCTAAGCAGAGTAGTGTGAGTAATGTGGGTTTTAAATCCTGGCCAGCACCATTTGTTAAAGAGACTTTCTTCCAGTGAAGGTGTTTGGCACCTTAGTCAAAGATATGGTGGCTAAGTTGTTTCCGCATCTTCTAGTCTGTTCCAGTGATCCTCAGGTCTATTTTTTTTTTTTTTTTTGCGGGTATCATGCTGATTTTATCACAGTATCTTTGTAGTATGATTTTCAAG
The DNA here is from genome assembly GCA_004027455.1 of Hydrochoerus hydrochaeris. Lineage (NCBI taxonomy): Eukaryota > Metazoa > Chordata > Mammalia > Rodentia > Hydrochaeridae > Hydrochoerus > Hydrochoerus hydrochaeris. Next base: position 303,408 of record PVLA01000545.1, on the reverse strand, counting down.
TCTGGGATTGTAATGCCTCTTGCCTTGCCTTTGTTGCCCATAATTACTTTTACTGTTCTCAATCTTCTGGTTCCAAATGATTTTAGGGTTGCTTTCTCTAAATTTGTGAGATATGCTGTTGGAGTTTTGATCTGAATTATTGCATAACAGTTTTGGAAGTGTGGCCATTTTCACTATATTGGTTCTTCCTACCCAAGTGCAAGGGATACCTTTCTCTTTTCTGATATCCCTTTCAACCTCCTTTTTCAGAATACTGTAGTTTTCAAGGTAGAGGTCTTTTACTTCTTTCTTTAGACTGATTCCTAGGCGTTTCCTTTTTGGATGCCATTGTGAAAGGTGTTTTTTCCCTAATTTGTCTGTTAGTAATTTTCTTAATTGTGTAGAAGGCTGTTGAGTTTTTGAGTGTTGACCTTCTGTCCAGCGGGCTACTGAATTTGGTTAAGTCTGGAAGTCTTTTGGTGGAGCTTTTGGGGTCCCCTATGTAGAGTATCATGTCTTGCGCAAGTAATAATAGCATCTTTTCTCATCATTATTCCTTTTATTTCTTTCTCTCATCTAAATGCTGTCACTAAACTTTTCAGAACTATGTTGAATAAGAGTGGTGACAGTGGGCATCTTTGTCTTGTTCCTGGTTTTAGAGTGAAACTTTTTACTTTCTGTCTATTTAGTATGATGTTGGCTGTTGGGTTTTCATAGTTAGGTTTCATCAGATTGAGATAAAGACATTCTATTTCAATTTTCTATAGGGTTTTTATTATGAATGGATGTTGGACTTTGTGAAAATCTTTTTCTGTACCTATCAAGATGGTCGTATGGTTTTTGTTCTTGGCTCTGTTAATTGGTGTTTTTTGTTGTTGTTTTTGTTTTTTGTTTGTTTTTGTTTTGTATTAGGGATTGAACTCACGACCTGTGCTTGCCAGGGAAGTGTTGTGGCACTGAGCTGTATCCCACTGCTAGTATATTACATATATTGATTTGCATGTGTTGAACCATCCCTACGTCCCTAGGATGAATCCTACTTGGTAGTGCTGTATAATCTTCTTGATGATTTGTTGCATTGTTTCCCATTATCAGTTGCAACTGTTTTTATTAGGGAGATTGGTCTGCAGTTGTTTCTTAGTTGGATTCTTTTCTAGCTTTGGTTATCAGGTTAGTGCTTGCTTTCAGTAATGAATTTGGTAATATTGCTTCCCTTTCAGTTTCATTCAAGTTTGAGAAGTAGTAGTATTAGGTCTTTTCTAAATTTCTTATAGAATTCAGCAGTAAATTTGTTGGCTTTTCTTTATTGATAGGCTTTTAATTATATCTTAAATTTCATTGATACTGGTTTAGTTAGGAGTTTTAGATATTGATTCAACTTTGGTAGTTTCAATGTGTCTAGGAATTTGTCCATTTCTCTGTATTTTCTGTTTTAGTAGAATACAAGTTCCTGAGGAAGATATAGATGATCTTCTGGATTTTTGCAGGATCCATTGTGGTTTCGCCCTTTTCATGATTAATTGCGTGAATTTGAGTCTTTACTTTTTTTTTGATGAGGTTGGCTAGAGGTTTGTTGGTTTAACTTAACCTTTCAAAGAGCCAACTCTTCGATGCATTGATTCTTTGTATTTTCTTGGTTTCCATTGTGTTAATTTCTGATCTGTATAATTTCCTGCCTTATACAAGCTTTGGGCTTGGGTTGCTCTTCTTTTTCTAGAAGCTTGAGGTTTAAAAGTTATTTATACGAACTTACTATGTTTTTCTGATATGAATATTCACTGATAAGAGATTTCCCTCATAGAACTGCTTTCATTGTGACCCATTAGTTCTGATGTGTTGTATCATTTAATTGTAGAAGCTGTTTAATTTCTTCTTCAATTTCATCTGTGACCCAGTGGTTGTTCAGGACGGTGCTGTTTAATTTCCATGTGTTGATGAAGCTTTTGTGGTTTCTTTGCCATTGGTTTCAAATTTCGTTGCACTATGGTCTAATGATATGCATGATTAATCTGATGATTCACTTTTGACCTCCAAAACTTGGGATTCAGTTTTTCTGTGTGCCATTGGGTAGGACCAGAGAATTTAAAACCATGAATCAGGGCAAGGTGGGAATGCTGGGGACCATCCCCAGAGTCCATGCTGGGAGCGCCCCAACCACTCTGGCTCACAACCCTACCACTTGCAGCTCCAACTGACTGTGAGTTATTCATTATCAAGGGAGCAGGTCTTTAGGCTCTTACCCAGCTTTTAAAAGCATTTTCAGCAAAGGAATTTGGTTCTAATTATTATACTACCAATCTTAAGTTGTTACTTTATTGCTCGGACAAAATACCCTAACCCACATTAACTTGTTAAAGGAGGAAAGGTTTATTTTGTTTTAGTTTGTAGAGTCATAGTCGGCTGGCTCCAAGGCAAAGTGGCATGACAGAAAGATATACTGAGGAAAAATAGTCCATGACTGAGCAGGCAGGAGGCAGCAAGCAGTGGCCAGTCTCCCTTCCTCTTTTATCCCATACAAGCTACAAGCCTTTTGAGTGGTGCTATTCAAACTCAAGAGTGGGTCTTCCCATTATCCACACTTAACTATGATAAACCAGTAATCCACCAATACACACTCTTAATTCCAGTATCACACAACCGTGGTCCAGCCACCTACCAAAAACCCACCTATATGCACATGAGGCTTTCGATGGGGGGAGCATCTAGATGCCAGCAGTAATACTTACCTGCCTTGTAGAATTGATGGTTGGTATAGTCTTTAAAATTTCTATGTAAATTGTTAGATGAACAGAACAAACTCTCCCAAATTTGCAAATGTCTGTTGAGACCTTCCAGATAGTAATAGGTTATGTATGCTATGTGAGATAAATGTAGAGTAGATCTTGCAAAGCTTTATTTTGGGGGAAGAAATGTTACATATCTATCCCAAGTTTAATTTTTCCATTTCTTTTTTCTTCCTGTGCTGAGGATTGAGCCCAAAACTTGAAGTGTGCTAGGCAAATGCTCTGTCACTGTCTACCTTCCCAGCCTTTTCATTGTTTCTTATAATTGAATTCTCAATTTTTAGTTGGACACATGGATAAAAATAAATATTAGATTTCCCAGCTCTCATTGCGGGTTCCTGGGAGCAATTGTATAGGTAATTTCTTTTTTTTTAAAGTAATATTTATGATGATCACCCAGAGTTAACACAAGAATGTATAGGTAATTTCTATAGCATTGCTTGTACTTCTTGTGTCAGAACTTACACAGTGGTTCCTGGGTCACGAACTTAATTTGTTCTAAGATTTTGGAAAAGATAGCCACAGTCATGTTTGTCACTGGATGCAGAGTTTGCAAGCAAAATGGTAAACCGAGGTACCACTGTACATGGAATTGTCTGTTGAATCAACACTTCCAGTTGAACATAATGAGCATAGAATTTTTCTCTGGGTCTGTTCTTTTTGTCATTATCTCTGTCAGGTTTTAACTCATGTTAGAATCCTTGATTCCGTCCATCTTCACTGACCCCAAACTTTCACGTACTATATGTATGCATTTAGACCAGTTTCAAAACAAGCTAATTTTTTCTTCCTATCCCATCCTTAACCCCTTCTTTCAGTCCGTGCCTACTCTGAGCCTCATTCTTGCCCTTGTCACTTTTTGCCTGGATTGCTTGAATAGCTGCACAGCTATATGTTTACAGTCCATGTATTTTCATGTCCTTATCTACTGACTCTGTAATTTGGACTTGTTTTCCTTTCCCATTTGTCATTCCTAGCCTTCTTGGCATTTGGTGTTCAGTAGTACCAATTTTTTTTCCCTAGTTTTCTCATGTGTGTGGTTCTTTATTACTGTGTTTTTGCTCAAGTCTAATACAGGGCTACTGTTTTTCTTTGAAACTGGTTACTTTTAGGTATGTATGATTTTAGTCAACTTTACATTTTTTTCATGAAAGAAATAAGCTCCACAGTTGAATAGCCTGAGATATGTTCTAAGTTGAAAATTTTATTTTCTTTAAAATATTTTATTTGAGGTATTTTGTAATTTCTTTTAGACTTTGAAAGAAATTATTATTGGCTGAAAAAAAACATTTTAATATGTGAATTTAAAATGAGGTCATTCAACTGAAGGGCATTCTAGAGAGAGAGAAGAAAATCACCAGGATTCCAAGAACAATGGCAGAAAGGCTTCAATGAAAGGGGCAGACAGTGGAATGAAGGAGAAAAGTAAACAACGACAGAAAAATAACATAGCAGAGATGAGGCAGAGAAGATTGGCAATTTATCGCTGTTTTGTCTTGACTGATTATTCGAATCTGGTGTGCTTGAGAGTATCAAGTCTGAGAGTAGAGGCAACTGCTATGAAGATGACAAGATTCAATAGGATACTCATTCTGGTTTGATTATTAACTGTCATTGAAGTCCTATAATGTCTCCAATGTTTGGTTTTTATTAATAGTGCTATGTACTACTAAGTTTAATTATACTATGCCTGACGATATAGACAATTTTATTGAAAACAAAGAGACATCGTAACTACCGTAGATCACCTAGTATTGTGATTTTATATATCCTTTTCATTTCGTGTTCTCTAGGAGTTTGTATTGTTGACTTGTTTTAATTTGTTTTTCCCTCTAATATAAAAAGGCTAGGTATACGTGTAGAGACGTATACATGTGTACAACTTCTAAACAGTTTACGAGAATTGATTATAGTTATTGTTAAAAAAAGAGGAAAAGAAAGTATTCTAAACTGCATGTGTGTTTAAGTGTGTAGGATTGATAACCATATTACTAAGTTTTTGTTGGATAGATGAGCAGAACCAATTGCAGTCTCACTGTTTAAATGTGTACTTTGTATGCTTTACTTTTGTAACTTGAACTACTACTTCTAAGAGGAAAATATGTAATTATCAACTAGTGATTTCTTACTGGTTTTTGTTTTTTGAAATTTTGTATTTTCTACCCTCTTTCTGTTTCATTTTTTTCCTTTAAATAAAAAAAAAAACATGAGGTCATTTAGCCTGGTGCTTCCCTGGAGCAGGCTCCAGATTTCATATATGAAAAAATTATGGTCAGGAAAAATTGATTCTTTCAAGTCAGATGATTAGTTAGAAGCACAGCTAAGATCTATTATGATGTCATCCAAATAAAAATACACCTGCTTTTTACAAACCCTCAAGTGTGGTTAGGTTTTCAGGTCTTACCTTTCAAGTTTTCTAAGATTCTCAGGCAATGTAAGACTGGTTTGCCTTTTGTGTAAATAGCAGTTTCAGTAATGAACTGAGCCATTCAGGCTTTTTTTAAAAATTAGCACATTTGCAATAAATTATTACATTCCTTATAGGGAATTGGTACATGTACATAACCTACCTACCTCAATTCTTTCTTTTCCCCCTTTGTCTACCCTTTTTTATTTTACCATCATCAGCTTCTTTTATTAAGTCATAAAATTTTCATAGTCATAATTTGGAGGGCTAATAGAGCCCTCCAAAAAACTTTATAAGACAATTACACCAAATCAAAGTACACTTTTATAATTCAGTTTTTTTAAAAAATAAACTTGATTCCATACTGAATAGTTTATAGAATTATCACTGAAACCTTGCCTGTATACTGTTTTTCTTGGCAATTTTAAGATCCACTTACAGACTATTTTGAATACTTTATGTGAAACAGACATGGTGAGAGTACTTTATAGACATGTGTGTGTTTTGTTTGTTTTTAGCATCAAGAATTGCACAGTTGTCTCCAATAACGTAGATCATCTATTACTGAATTTAACATTGTCTGATATCATGGTTTCCTTGGCAAATACCTCAACTTTGCAGAAAGATTCCAGTTGGATAGAAATGATAAGGAAATTTGTGACAGAGACCCTTGAAGATGGCTCTGGGCTAACCAATAAGCAGCTAAACAGATTGCTTGGAGTATCATGGCGGTTAATGCAGATACAACCAAATAGAGGTAGGTGGTGGTGTTTTGCCATGTAAGAGATGAGCTCTTAATACATATTATTTAGAGTTTAGCCTTCAACTGGTGTTTTCTAGTCTTTTTACATAATTACATTCAGGCTGTTCAAGGTAACTGGTTTAAGTATTTATAGAGTGCTATGTATTTAAGCACAAAAGTAGTTTATGATATCTTCTCGGGCTAGGTCCACTCTGAAGCAGATTGATGATAGAGTTCTGTGATTCTGTGATCTAGTCCTACTAGAAATTCTTTTTTTCTTTGATTAATACTGAGTGACTCGTGTCTCTTCTAGATTGAGGTTAAGTTACATTGTCAGTTTTTGGAGTGATTTACTACTACCTCTTTTTATTCAAAATTAAAGCTTTCCTGTTTGTTCTTGTCTACTTCATTTTCTGATATCCTAGTTTTTGTCATCCTTACTTAGGTTTGCTGTCCCTTAAAAATTTATACTATAACTTCTGGCTGATTTGATTTTTTGTATTAGGCATGCTGTTCCTATAAGACGTTAATGGTAATCATCAGTTTATGCTTTGCCATAAGAAAAAAAAGTTACTGTGTATTTAGAGAGATTTGTGGGCAGTTGAAGAAATAATTTCAGTTGACATACAAAATTGTTTTCTTTATGTATTTAGAGGCTTCAGAATCTCTCATTAAGGCAGTTTATACATTGTACCAGCAGAGGGGCCTTCTTCTTCCAGTTCGGACTTTGTTACTAAAGTTTTTCAGTAAAATCTACCAGCAAGAAGAACTGAGATCTTACAGATACAGGTAAAGTTTTGTTTTCCTTTCCTATTCTCTTGTCATATTATTTTGTAGTCTACTTAAATAAGTTGAGAGTGATCAAGTCTTAGAAAAGGTCTCTTTTTATTTCATTGGTACGTTTAGGAAATGGTATAAAATATAAATTAGCATATTTAATAGTGCTAGTGAACTTCTTATACATATCTAAACAGATAAAAGCCTCTCCGGTATTTATTTATACTTGTCTACTTGTAGCTAAAGGACAGTTGGAACAATCTGTAGCAGGTACAGCCTTTTCATTTCCTTCCAATAAACATATGGCATACATCTGTAATCGTGGCACTCTGGAGGCTGAGGTAAAAGAATCCCAAGTTTGAGCCTAGCTTAGGTAACTTAACAAGACTATATCCCAAAGTAAAAAACAAAAAGGGCTGGGGGGATGTAATTCAGTGTGAAGACCCTGGGCTCAAATCCCCATTACCATTAAAAAATTAAAACTCAAATCATCAGCCATTAATAACATTGGAGCACGTGGGATAAGGATGAAGAGAGTCGAAATGAAAATACTTGGCTTTGTTTTGTGCTATCAGGTGACAACATCAAGAGAGTAACTAAGGAATTAGCTTTTTAATGTGGTGTATTTGAGTTATTTTGGGGCAGTCAGAAATATGTGTGGTTGAAAGACAGAAATTTGGGATTCCTCAACATATATAGGTAGTCTTTATATAAGCCAGATGTTCTTCATAGTCTCAGTGATTCTCAGAATTCTGCTATATGGAAATGTTAGTCTTGTTTTACTGAAGCAATAAAGACTTCTTTATTTAATATGTTAACTGAGTTGGCAAGTATTATGTAATTAACAGGTAGTATAGCTTAAACTTCAGCACAGATTCAAGTGCAGACCCACGGTAAGCAAAAATACTGTTACAAAAGACATTAGAGGTTTAGCCAGTGTCCTAAAGATAAAAATTACCCAAGGTTGAAGCCATTTTGTATGGAGACAACCTAAATCAAATGCATCAATTTGTTAGTACAATGTAGCAATTAACATTAACTAGAATAAATAGCTCACAGAACATTAAGTAGTGTCTCTTAAGATAAAACTATAATTTAAGTAGGGCCCCAAATTACATAACATCCCAATTTAATGGTCAAAGTGTTGGAAAATGCTGCTGCTAGATAAATTATGCTGGCATTTATAGGGTCTAATGTTTGAATACACGTAGTGTTACTGGTACATAACTTAGTCACCTTGTTGGTATACTTAAGGTGAAAGTATTGTTTTGTTGTTGTTTAACTTTATTTTCTTTGCCTTTGAAAATTACACTGTATCACATTCTTCCTTGTCCTTCCTAAGATATCGTAGTAAGGTGTTATCCCGTTGGCTGGCGGGTTTACCATTACAACTTGCTCATCTTGGCTCCCGGAATCCCGAGCTCTCAACACAGCTGATTGATATCATTCATACTGCTGCAGCCAGAGCAAATAAAGAACTACTAAAAAGTTTACAGGCCACTTCACTCCGAATTTATGGTAAGAGTTGTTTGTTTAGTGGTGTTAGGTAGTCATTGATCTGGTCCAAAATAGGAAAGATTTTAAGGACGTTCTTCAGTCTCTAAATCTGAATTTATCCAATTAGTTACATCATTGTTAAATTGCCAAACTCATCAAAAATAAGTTTATTTATAAACTTATTATTTATTTATAAGAATAATATAATATTATTTATAAGAATTATTTATAAGAATAATTATAGAAGAGTAATGGTTAGATGCTTTTTGTATTTTCAAATTATCTTTGAAGTTACCTGCTATTCATAAATTCAGAATTAATAAGGTACTTCAAACTTTCTTTGAAGCTTTGGTGGCAAGATTGTGCCTTTATCATTTAATCATAGTGAACATCTTATATGACCTCTTTATATTACTTCCTTGTTCATCGCTGTAACTTTCATTTTAGGTAAAATGTCAAAATTATACTGAAGAGCAGGGGATTTAGCTCAGTGGCATAAGCGCCAGCCTGGCAAGCGAAAGGTCATAAGTTCAATCCCCAATACTGGAAAAAAAAAGAGTATACTAGAATATACATACTTGCATACATGTATGTTCATATAGTTTATATTGAGGTATAATTCACATAAAATTTATGCTTTTGCAGTGTAAAATTCAGTGATTTCTTAGACATATTCATAAAGTTGTATACCTTCATATTTAATTCTAGAGAGATTTTTTTTTTTTCATCACCCCATAAAGAAACCCTGTACTCATTAATGTGTCTCTTAGTTCCTCCTTCCTATAGTCCTTGGCAATCACTAACCTACTTTTGTTCTCTGAATTTACCTATTCTGGACATTTACAAAGAGGTTTTTTTTTTTTCTAGGTCTTTTACATGTGGCTTTTTTTTCTTAGCATATTTTCAAGGATTATCAGTGTACCAAATGCCAGTACTTTATTCCTGTTTATTAATGAGACAGGTTTTCTTATATTGATGTGTTGCTTATATTTATTTATCAAATGATAGACCTTTGGGTTTCTGCCTTTAGTGGGTTATTTTTTTAAATATTGCAAATAACTATATACAAAGAACAAATAGGTGAGTCTTTTGGATTAAGTAAGGTTGATACTGTAATTGTTACTATGCAGCAAAATTGCTTTTCATTTTTGTTCTTTATACACAGTCCTTTTCCTTTTTATCCTTACTATGAAATTATTATAGTGTTAAATCGTTAATTGATGATTTTGTGTTTTACTTTAGGAAGTAGCATAACCAGCCATACATAATTCCTTTTCATAAAATTTTGACATGTAGTTGAAAATCAGCATAATCTGGCTGCCTGTAATTCAGTGAAAGTCATCAGTGTGCCTTGTTTATTTCATCTCTGGCTTTTGTATCTCATGGTTGAATTCAATGTGTTTATCACCCACAGATCCACAGGAAGGTGCTGTGGTGGTTCTCCCTGCAGAGTCTCAGCATCGATTGGTTCAGCTTGTGTATTTTCTACCCAGCCTACCGGCTGATTTGCTTTCTCGTTTAAGTCGTTGCTGTATTATGGGAAGACTCAGTTCAAGTTTGGCCACCATGCTTATTGGGATACTATACATGAGGTATCATGCTCAAGTGACCTTTCTTCCTCAGACTAAAAATTTGGAAAACAGAAGTTTTTAAAATCATTGCTAAGCCAGGGATTTAGCTCAGTGGCATAAGCACCTGCCTGGCAAGTGCAAGGTTGTAAGTTTGATCCCTGGTACAAATAAATAAATAAATAAATAATAAAATAATTGCTACTATTTTTGCTTACTCTTAGTGCTACACTTCCAATTCTGTTAGTATCTTCACTAGCTAGAGAAAATTTGCTCAAGGAAGGTTATATGAAGTTACTTAGATATTTGTGTAAATAGGTTGGAGTAAGAGTTGAAAATGAATAATCAAAAGCATGTAGTTGAGAGTACTATTAATCTTAGGAGTTAGGAAATTGCGATAGAGACTTAGGGAGCTCAGAATTTCATATAGTGAAGGAAATAAACTTAAGGATTTCAGATGAAAAATCACTTAAGGGCTGGGAATTTTTTTGGCACAAGCTCCTGCTTGGCAAGCATGAGATAGTGGGTTTGATCCCTGGTACTCACAAACAAACAAACAAACATCACTTAAAATATTTGTGTTTCATATAATATACATAACATGAAATTTATCATCCTAAAAATTTTAAGCTTCTAATGGTATGTCCAGAAGTTTGCCATTATAGTATTCCAAACTAAAATTGATACCCAGTAAATAATTACTTCCCATTCCTTCTTTTTCCTAGTTTGATAACCACTATGTTTTTCTGTCTTTAATGTTTTAACTGTCTTGTATAACTGCATTTTAATGCAGTCATGCTTTTTTTCTTTTTATGTCTATTTTTCATTTAGCCTTTTTTTGTTTTTAAACCTTGTTCTTAAGGTTCATCATGTAGCATGTACCAGAATTTTATTCATTTTTAAGGCTAATGTTCCGTTGTGTGTATATATTTTGTTTATCCATTCATGTGCTGATAGACATATGGGTTGTTTCCACCTTTGGGCCACTGTGACTAATACTTTTATGGACATTGTGTAAGACTGTGACCTGAGCATCAAACCCAAGGCCTTGCTCATTCTAGATAAGGGACTGTACTGCTGTACTGGACCTGCAGCCCCAAGCATTTAAATTTTTGAGGGACTCTTACACTATTTTCCACAGTGGCTGCACCATTTTACTCTGAAAGATTTTTTAACAAAATTTCATATTGCCAATGTTTAAAGCGTCAGCAAACTCTTTGTGCCCTCTGTCATAGTACTTTAGTGTTCATCAGTGTATGTTAGTGGTGGTGGTTGATGCACAGGGTCAGGTATGGTTCTAGGCACAAATTGAAATCTAGGTTGTAGATAAAATGTTTTATTAAAAACTATTTCTCTTGTATAGATCTCCTACCCATTTAAGTAGCAGTAGCTCACTCTTGTAATAGACTTCCTTTCCTCATCTTTTCATGTGTTATAAAGACAGTGATGGCAAACCTCTTAGAACTTTCAATGGTAACAAACAGCTGATTGTGGCATGTGTGCTATGGGTTTGCCACCACTGATAAAAGACATATTTGACTATATAATTATTGGAAGTGTGCTTCCTGACTGACTATACCTTTTTATCTGGTAGAAGAGAGCTGGTTGCAATATATTGTTTATGTATGAAAATTTCAGATTTGCTTTTCTGTGTATGTGCACTGGAGAGATTTGGTCATATTTCTAAGTATTTTATAGACATCAGTTTCCTGGTTTCCTTCTTAGAAATAAAAACATCCTGCCCTTTATCTAGTATAAGCATTTACTTAATGCTAGGACTTAAAAAATTCAGTGTTACTACTTTTTCTGTAACTGAAATGGTTTTGTATTTATTAATTTCAGATGGAGAGCCCTGTGTTTCTTACACATAACTTTTAACATTCATTTAAGACTTTTTAAAAAACATTTCTTAAAATTTTCTTTGGAAGCTGTATTTTATATCTTTATCAACATTAGTTATGATTCACTTGTACTTAGTAGCTTAGGGATAATTGCAAAAGTTTTGCTCTTTAGAAAGACTTCTTTATTAGAGATTTGTAGTGAGAACTGCAAAAACATGAAAGATACTGGAAATAAGAGCTTATAATCATTAAAAGCAGAATTGGGTTGGGATGTAGTTCAGTTTAAAGTGTCTGTTTAGCATGTGTGATGCCCTGGTGCACATCCATGCACAGTGGATTGTTACTTTACAGTAAAGGTCCACTGAATTGTTTTTGCTCTTTAGTAGTTGTGTAATCAGATTTGTTTTCAAGATATATTATTTCCATGTAGAATAATCTGAGGTTTTTTTGTTTGTTTTTTACAAAGAACACAAAATTAGGACCATTCAGCTTTTACAGTCCAGTGCCATTTTTTATGACTTCTCAGTGTCAGAATTTAAGACTTAATGTTTGATGTCTTCAGATGTGTTTTGAGTTACTTCATATTGTCAGTTTTCTCTTCAAAACTCCTTCTTTCTTTGATCATGACTATTCACTAGCATACTTTTTAATTATCTACCACTGTTAACATTCCTTAGAGTTGTGCTAGTTTTGCTTCCTGATTTCATCTGATCTGGGTACTGTTGCTAGGTTAATTTTCCTGAAATACTTCTTTAGTCATTTTTTCCTTTTTTAAAATTTTTTTATTTTTTGGTCCCGGGGATCGAACTCATGACTTTACTCTTGCCATGCAGGCGCTTGTGCCACTGAGCTGGTTCCCCAGCCTGTCATTTCTGATTTGTACCTTGCTGCATTAATTGGACCTTGAGATCAAGGACAACTTAATTTTTGTAGTTTTGGTGCCCTGGTGCCTCTATCAGAAGTGTTTTATGAATAAGTTACTACCTAAGTGGGTTATTTCATGTTTGAAAAGTTTCTCAGCTAGAATTATTCATGTGTATTTTGTCTTAGATTTTAAAAAGATCTGTTTAGATTTGCTGCCTTTTCTTTTTACCACCCACTTAAAACTTCAGAATTTACATCTTCCTCATACTACTATATGGCAGGCTCATTGGAAAGATGAAAACGAGCTAATACCTTTTTTGGGGGGGAAGAGTCTGTTTGTGACAAATGAGAAGCAATATATCACAACATCTTTAGAATATGGTGATTGTGCATATCATCAAGTTCTGAAGCCTAACCTTTGTTGTTTCATAATCATATCTATTGGCTTTGTTTGGCTCTTAACCTTTCTGTTCTTGATTTCTTTACAGCTGGATTGGGGGAATATAAAACTTAAATATGGAAAAGTAACATAATATTAAATAAGATCCCTGAGGAGGAGAAATTGCTTAAACTAACAAAATTGGCTTGTGTTTTAAGTGGGGTAAACATGTTATTTTGTCTGCCAGGAATAGTTTCAGTTTACTTGTTTCACCCCTCTGTAAATAGTAATAGCATCCTCTCTAAGCAGTGTTCTGATTTGCTTACTACAGTTTGTTAAAAACTCTGATATATTGCTTGTCATTTTCCCCCAGTAAGACCCTTAAATAGAATTGCTGTTCCTTTTAGCCACTGGATGGCACAATTGCTTCCTGTATTTACTGGGTTCCAGAGACTGTTTTCTGACCACTTTATATACTCCTCTCTGTAGGCATTTTATCTCTCTTAGCTTGTGATATTTCCCCCATAGATCTAAACAAATTGTTGCCTGGGAATGATACTTATACAAATGCTTCTGTTATTTTATCTCCCTGATTTAAGAATATTAATAAATACAACTATTACAGTGGTTTAAAAAAATTAAATCCTTATAAATGAATTAGAAACTCCTAATTTTGTGTGGCATTTACTCAGATATCTGTGATAAAATTTGTAATTTCTTCATTCTGGACATTCTTAACTGTTATATCCATGATTAGTACTTACTTGCTTTCTCACTTTACCTTGAAAGGAGTTTTTAAAGGAGTTACTGGAAACTGATCTCATAATAAGAACCAAATAACCTCCATTAATAAGTCACTTTATTAATATTCCTTTAAGTTAAGTCTTCTACCAGTACTTACTAGCTGTGATGCTGTGAAACAGACCTAGATATATCTTTGCTGAGAATAGGAACACATAGTTGTCTTAGTGTGGCTTTAAAGATAAGATTTTTTTTAAACCTAGTTAAGATACTTCAGCTTAGATAGGAAGCTGAAATTTGATTAAACTTAACTCATTTGCTCAGAGTAAGGCTTCATAAAAGTCAAATAGTAAGCACATAGTGGCAAAACCTACTACCAAAAAGCAAGGCTTCCATCTTGGCTCCTTGGAGACTTAATTTTGAAATGGGGTAGAAATTTTCATTGTCTCATGTATATGGATCAATTCTGCTTTTAAATGAAACTTTACATAAATATGAAAGAATTTGTAATTCTCATGTAATACTTGAATTCTTATGTAATACTTAAACAGTATATCCTCTGGTTTTGTTTTAAGCTATTAAATTGGCTTATTTTCACTAAAGGAAAACGATAGGGCTGGGGGAATATTTTTAGTGGAAGTGTGCATGGAGGCCCTGGATTCAGTCTCTATCCATACCTCCTGCCCTCAAAAAATGAACAGAAAAATGGACTTCAGATAATAATTCTTGCATTGCTTACTGTAGGTCATCATTTTCTGGATGGAAGTATTCAGTTAAAGACTGGTTGATGAGTGATGTGGACTATTTCAGCTTCTTATTTTCTACACTTACAGGTAACCACATTTACTTGGTGGGTCACAAAGTAAAAAAAACTGAATCATGACCACTGTCTTAGAAGTTTTGAAGATAGTAAATAATCTGCCTTGGAGTTTTTTTTTCTCTGAAGGAATGTTTATTCCCTGCACTGTCAAGTTCATGATACATGATTTGTCTTTAAATTTCTCTTAATATTAAGTACCAAAAGCTTGAAGGTTATTTAAAAGTCATGGTATTATATTTTCATTTTTTCCTAGTCTTAACTTTATTATTGCTCTTTGCAGTAAAGTGTACCTAATGAGCTCTCTTAACTATAGAAAATCAAATCCTTTAAAAAATTTGCATGCTTTAAAAAATTAACAATATCCATTTTAAACATGTTTAAAATGTTCACCCTGATTTACCAATATAGGTGTCTACAGTCTGCTTGTCCTCCAAACAGCATTGGTAAAATAAGTAGAAATGCTGTTAGATAAGTTTTACTGTGTTTTAAATGATTGTATTTCAAATGTATATCCAAAATTACCAAATGAACATACAGTTGAAATACAATAGTATTTCAACATTTCTATTTCATACTTAGATGATGATGTGGTTCTTTGATTAGGAGAGTTAGTTAACATATTGCCAGAATTCAAAAATTAACTTGACAAGCCAGATGTGGTGGTGCATGTCTGTAATCCTAGCACTGGGGAGACTGAGGCAGGAGGTTCACCATGAGTTTGAGGCCAGCCTGGGCTACATAGCAAGATCCTGTCTTTAAACATAAGGTAGGGGGTGGACTTGACATTCTGACATGAAGTTGAAGCTAGTGAGATCAATATTTTAAAAAATAAATCTGAACAACTCTATGTTCATTTGGTAATTTTGGATGTACATTTGAAATAGAAATTTCTGTTTTTGTTAATTATCTGAAAGTTTACTGGTTTTAGGAAACTCTTTAGGAGGCAGTACTTTTATGTATTAAATGGAAATTCCTCTTTAGGCTACGTTCAGGTAACTAAAATGATCTGAATGTTAAAGTAGGTAGTTTGGTTTGGCTGTTTCAATGGTAGTTTGCTCATTCTAAGAGCAGCTGCCTCTCAGACAGATACTGACAAGTTATCTATGTAAATATGGCTAAATGTAGTGGGTGGTAATGGAATCAAGCTTTGTTGGGTAAGGTTCAGCTGAAGGAACTACAAATTACTGTACAAGCAGAAGGCCCTTCACAAGGGCCTACACATGCACAGAGACTTAAGGGATAGACCAGTTTTAAAATGCTAGAAGGTATTACATAGGAACATGAAATGTTTGGTATATATGTGAAAGAATATATTATTTTCTTTATTTATTTGCTGTTTTTTAACTGACCGTTAATTGGAAAGATTATGCCCTGTACTTTCTTTAAAAGTAAATGTGGTAAAGCCCCAGGAGAAGTGGAATAAAGCACATTTCTTGCTGTATTTTAGGTTGGGGCTAATGACATTTTTTTTGTATGTAATTATAACTGACTCCATTGCTAGAATCTCATTTCTTAAGATACTACATGAGATAAAGAAACTCAAAAAACAAGATAGATTAATGACAAGTTTGTTTGAAGGTACATAAAATTTGTGTATTAAAACATTGTGAAGAATGTGACAGCTTTGTGATTTATTTCTGTTGGCTTCCTTCTTACATGCATCAGGGTTTTCCAAAGAGGAGCTGACTTGGCTTCAGAGCCTTCGGGGAGTCCCTCATGTTGTGCAGACGCAGCTTTCTCCTGTGCTTCTCTACCTTACAGACTTGGATCAGTTTCTGCACCATTGGGATGTGACAGAGGTAATGACACTTCTAAAAACAAACTGATAATTATTGAAATCTGTTTATGAACCACAAATAGTTATGTTAAAGGTTGTCTCTTGCTTTTAGAGATAGATTAATACAAAAAATGGCCTTTCTTCTGCTGATGCTTACTGTCCTGGATAGGAAGTATACATTTAAAAGAGGAGTGGTTTTCATTATGCTGTTTCACTACAATAGAACACATCAGTAGTTTCATTCATAGAGACAAATTTGCTTTCTCTTACTTAGCATAGTATAGATCCATATGTTTAAAGAGAATGTAACTTTGTATGGAAGGAGCGACATTTAAGGGTTAGTGTCTTTGAAGGTGACTTAATTATTTTTATCGTTTTTTTTTGTGTGTGTGTGGCATCAAGGATAAAATACACAGGGCCTTTGCACTGAATGACATTCCTAGCTCTTGTATATTTTATTTTGAGAGAAGGTTTTGGTGTAGGCCTAGATTGCTCAGTCTAGATTGAAAATTGTGGTCTTACTGTCTCAAGCATACACCATTACCTAGTCTGAAGATGTAGAAGCATTATTGAAAGACTGGGAGTGTAGTTCAGGGGTAGAGCACTTCCCATTGCACATGAGGTACTGCGTTCAGTCCCCAGCACCACACAAAAGTAAATTTTTTAAAAAAAGTTCACTAGTTCCTTTTAAGAATTAATAGATAGTTCATCAAAGATAAATTAATTAATTAATTTATGCATGCTGGGGATCAAACTCAAGGCCTCTTGCTTGCCAGGCAGGTGCTTATGCTGCTTACCTAAATCCCCAGCAATTTTTCTATCTTTTTCAGACAGTCTTGCTTTGTAGTTCAGGCTGGCCTTGAGCTCACTTTATAACTCAGGCTGGTCTCAAACTTGCAACGATTCTCCTGCTTCAGCCTCCTGAGTGCCAAGATTATAGGCGTGAACCACTACGCCTGATTCCTTAAACTCAGTGTACAAGCATAAAAGTAAATATAATAAATTTAAACAATTATTTAAAAAGGAGACTTTGATTTACATTTTGTTCCTTTTACAAACTATGGTAGTTAAAAATATACTGTTAAAGTAACATTAATGTATTCAGTATTTGTTAAGTACTTTGCTTTCCTGACCAACCTTCACAAATATTAAAGCAAATCTTATAGCTATAGATCTGTAAATATGATCTTAATATTTTGTTTCATTATTATTTAGTAAATCTTCAAAACCACACATCTGAACTAACTCATGACATTTTCCTTGTTTGTTTTGTCGTTTGAGTCCGCGTCTTGCTATGTAGCCTAGGCTTACTTGGAACTTGTGTAACCTGTTGGGGCTTTGAACTTGGGATCATCCTGCATCAGCCTTCCAAGTGCTGGGATTGCAGGCATGCACCACGACAGCTGGTCCTGACATGCTTTAACACGTTCACAGTGGGGCTATAATTTGTATGTCTTGCTACCATGAAGCTCTAATTTAAATTTGATTGTTGTGCCAGTTGAACCACTGGTGTGGTACATGAATGGCTGTTCCATTGGGTGGTTTGTTCCATGTTTGAGGGGATCTTTAATTACAGTAATGCAAAGAAAGGCAGTGATTTAGCAGAACAGATGCTACCTTATAGTTCCTTAAGGAAAACATTAAAATCATATAAAAAATTATAATACAACTAATGTGTGGCACAGCAATTGTAAGTGCATATTATGTATACCAGCAATGGGGTCTTAGTAAGATTTCTGTGTTAAAATTGAGAGAATTATTCAAAAACTATTCGTTAATATAAGTAAGTTTCTTGTAGTCTAATAAATTTGTTGATTATTGTAGTGATTTTTAAATTTGTATTAATAGTATAAATATCTTTCTTTTTTCTCTTCTTTTCTTCTTTCTTTTCTTTTCTTTTCTTTTCTTTTCTTTTCTTTTCTTTTCTTTTCTTTTCTTTTCTTTCGTACCGGGGATCAAACCTACAACCTTGTGCTTGCTGAGCAGGCACTTATGCCACTGAGCTAAATCCGTGACTCTAGTATAAATATTTCTTTGTGCTACCAGTGGTATAAGCTGCTGGATGGGAGAGTCCATGCATGCTCAACTGGTGGTTCAAGCTGGTGGGAGTGTGTTACATTGGAATTATAAAGCTGATCTTTTACTCCAGTAGGCACAGTTTTCTTAAATGTTACAAGTAGTAACACTAAGTCCATAAAGACATCATAAACAAGAACACTATGGATATGCGTGTGTGCATGTGTCCTGTGTTGTCCCCACCCCCCACCAACACTGTCTTCCTGTATGCTTTTCTTTCTGCTTGGTACTGGAGTGCAGATTAAGCTGAGAACCCTTGTGTTTAGTAAGATGCTTATAAGACTGTAATTATGTTGTCCACTTAGTTTTAATGTCAAATTTTCACTCAAAATCTGAGGCTATATTCTTTGTTGGCAGATTTTTTTTTCTCCACTAAATGTTCAAACAACCTTTTGCTGGGGCATTGACTGCATTCTTTCCTGTAACACCCATTTGCTGTCACTTCCCCATCTTTGTTAGTGTTATTTTAATTTATTTTAAAGAGAATAAAACCCAAACAAAACAGAATAAAGCTAATCAGAACAGAACAGTGAAAGTGATACAGAACTTCAAAACAAGATAATAGGAAATCAGTAATGACTACCATTATGTCTCTTGTTTTCTTCAAAGTAGCTGTCCAGACCATCAGACATAATAAAATCCAACAAAACAAAACAGAATAAAACCAATCAAAACAAAAGAATGAAAGTATACTTTAAAGAGAATAAAACCAAACAAAACAGAATAAAGCCAATCAAAACAGTGAAAGTGATACAGAATTTTAAAACAGGATAATAGGAAATAACAGTGGCTACCATAAAGCCTTATTATATTCACAATTGCTGCCCATACCATCAAACTTAATAAAATTGAACATAAGAGAACAAAATAAGACCAGTCAAAACAGAACATTGAATAAAACCAAACAAAATGAAACAAAACAAAACTGAGAACAGTATTGAATTTCAAAAACAAGATAGAAGGAAATCCCCCATATTTGCTATATTATATATTGTTGCCTTCTTAATAGATGCTCAGACCTCCAGCTTTAGGCCTGTAAAGTCAATCAAACAATACAAGCATTAAGTTGTTTTGCTACTTCATTTGCTATCAACTCAACTTGTCTTCTGGATCAGCTGGTTAAGGGGTGGGGGTGTGGGTGAGAGCTGAGGGGCTATTCTGGTCTCCTAGCCTGTAAGGTGCTTCTTCCTCACAGAAAGAGCCGAATTGGCTTCTTGTTACTCCTCCCAGGCCCAACATGCCTCTTTGTTAGTGTTCTTAACATAGTCATCTTAAAACTACTAACGCGGTAGTAGCTACAACACAGTTCTGTATTGTTATACCAACTGGTTTTATTCAACTGATCTGTTCATTCTTCATTCAATTCTGGATTCTCTTCTAGTTGTTCCTCTCTTAGAGCTGTATCTTTCATAGATACTAAACATTTCTGTCATGGCTTTAACTGATCATAGCACCAACGTCCTCCCTGGACCTGTGTTCACGTATAGGTTCTTCATAAATACTAGCTTTTAAAAAAGTGACAAGAAATAATGAATTGCATAACCAACCTAATTGTTTAATGCCTGAAATTTTTATTTCATTCCATGACAAGTTTAGATTAAGATCTTAAATGCTATAACTAGGAATTAGATTAGCTAACAGTATAGAAGTAATTGTTTTAAAGGACAGACTGATTCTGTTTTTAAACTACACTGTGATATTTTGAAGAAGGCATTGTGTAGGAGTTGGGGTCCATATTCTAGGCACAGATTTGCCAGTCTGTAGTTTGATGATTTAGACAACTTAGGCTTTATTTTCATGAGGTCTTGAACTAAATGGTGGTTCCTACAGCTTTCAAGTTTCTACCTGACAATTTAAATATTTAAAAGCTTATCACTTCTGTAAAACCCAAGATAAAGTTGTCACGAAAGTATGCGCAACTATGTTTCTCAGGTAAGCTTTTGGCAGGGCTATGTATTAAATTTCAAGTTTGCTGTCTTTGAAATGTTAAGACATAAATTAGAAAAAATTGGAAACTTCTTAGTTTTTAACCTTTTAAAGCAAAAATGCAGTCTACTTTTAGATAAGCTTTATTGTGTTTGTGTCAGTTTTCATGTGACAAGTGTTTGAATATAGATAATTACTTTATTTGGACAAGTTGATAGAGTGAGATTATTTAGTTGTTTGTGGTAGTATTGTCTGCTTAGGCCAAAATCGGACTTTTTTTCAGAAAATGTAAATATAATTGAGAAGGACAGACTGATCATTTTGAAAATAAATTGTCCTCTTCAATAGCACATATGCTAAAATTGGAATGATGAACAGGAGATTAGTATGTCCCCTACACAAAGACAACATGCAAATTCTTGAGACATTCCGTATTTTATAAAGAGAAAAAATCGTTTTTTCATCCCTGTGTCTTAGCGAATCATTTTCCTTCCATAGTTTTTGCTAGTTTTTAATAACTAGTTTCTGTTAGTTGTAGATGTTTTCTGTGCCTTTATAAAAACCACATATATTTTGGGTTTTTTTTCCTTTTACAGGGATTCTGAACCTCTGAAACTTTCCTGCTATGTTACTGTTCTATATGTCTCCATAATCATATATTGTCTTGCACTCTTTCCAGATTTCATGTTGTCCATACGAGAATTGGTTTTCTTCCCAAAGTTGATAAATTACCTTTCATACTTGTATGTCATTTTCTGTGGAACCCTGTGCAGTATTCATATCCTGTTAATTTTTTTGTTGCTAAAGTTTAGTACCAAGGGCCGGGTATATAGATCAGCAGCACAAGTGCCTGCCTGGCAAGTGCTAGGTTGTGAGTTTGACCCCTGGTACCAAAAATATAAAATAAAATAATGTTTAGTATCAAGAGAAGACTGGAGCTACTACTTTAAAACATCATTTTTATGTAATTATATTGAGCTAGTTAGAGCAACTAGATCTTGCATTTTAATAAATACATCAAAACCGCTTATTCTTGGTCTATCAGATATTCTAGTATAGGTAAGTCTTCAAAGTTGTGACTAAAATGGTCCAGTTACTCTTTCTGGTTATGCTGTTGACTTCTAGATCACTACAGTAGTGATTTTTCTTTGTAGCAGCATGGCCTTTTCCATTTAGGCCTATATATGGAAAGGTGACAGTTCTCTTGATGTCACTGTAACCTGTTTAAAAAAAATAATGCACTATAGATCTAAAACTTTAAAAGCTCATTTTGGTTTTATTTATTTTATATATTTAAGTTCTACCAGTTATTAGGTAAAAATTTAGCTTCTCTATACTTAACCTATCTTTTTTTTTTTTTTTTTGTACTGGGGATTGAACTCATGGCCTTGCACTTATCAAGCAAGCGCTTGAACCACTGAGCTAAATCCCCAGCCCACTTAACTTATCTTAATCTCTATTCCTGGATCTGAAAAGCACCTGCTCAATTTAGGCTTTCTGTTTTTATTTTTCTTTCACATTCCTTATGGTGACTTCTAAATTATCAGGGAAAGATCAAATTCTTATGATTATGGCAGCAAATGCAACTTTTTAGGTAAGGTGCTTGGGAGAGTTTAGATGTTTTCCTATTTACAAACAAAAGAAGAGGCTATGTTAGAATAGCTTATGGTGAACCGAAGTTGTAGCTAGAAAATGGTATTTAGGAACCAGCACGTGGAATCTAAATGCTCGTTATATTAGATTTCTGTGCCATTTGATGGACAGAATAACTCAACACCAGAGGGTTTGTTTTACTTAGCTTCTGTACTTTTTTTGTACCTGCTTTTTCTGACAGTGAAAAACGTGGCCGTCATTATTTACCCACATCATTTCTTTAGTCTGTGATCAGTTTCTCCTTACTGCATCCCTCACTTCACTCCATTTGGATTTTGGCTCTTGGGGACAATCTGCCCCTATGAATAGCCTGGTCTAGGTTACATCAGCTCTCTCACAAACTTTATTCTCAGTGTTTATCTAGCTTGGCTCCCCTTGTGGCTTTAGAACTGAATTGTTCAAGTAGAGAAGATATAAACTGATCATTTATGGGCATTTTTCCAAACTTGATTTTATTAATGATAGCATTCATTATGGTAGAAAGGTGTCACTGGAAATGTTTTTTTTCCCCCCATTTAAAAATTCTGGGTAGTATCACCCTTAAGAAATTTTATAGAGAAATATATAGGGTTATTGATTCTTGTCACAAAAATTCATAAATATAGGGCAGCTCGGTGGTAGAGTGTACGGCTAGCATGTATGAGATCCTAGGTTTGAGTTTCAGCATGCGCGTGCGCACACACACACACACTTTAAGGGTTGATTGATAGTTTTCTTAAACTTAGTATGACTAGTCTCTTCATAAAGAGGAATATTCCTTCTTTCATTAACCTTTGTCACTCCATGCAATTTTGTACATATTTAAAAGTTTTGGCACTGTGCTCTATTGGATTCAGGAGTTTGTATTTGGCTGCCATGTGCAAAGAATTTAATGCTGTTCTTAAATACCATAATAAATAGTATCATTAGTAAAAGATAAAAAGATTACAAGTTCTAACATAGGCTTGATAACTTACTGAGACCCTGTTTCAAAATAAAAAGCAAAAGTTGGCTGGGCATGTACCTCAGTGCACAGGTCCTGAATACAGTCCCCATTAAGGCAGACAAACAAAAGTTTTGGATTTGGGGACATTCAAGATTTCATGTCTTTGAATTAGGGATGTCCAGCTGGTAAAATCTATGTAAACACTATACTCAGAAATACTCAAAAATACTCAAATCTGAAGCACTTCCAGTGCCAAAAATTTGGATACTATATAGCCTATATTAGCATTTTCTCGATGATAAACATTATTCTATGATGCATTTTTTACACCAAGTATAGGAAGGCTTTTGTCAGCCCTTTGTATCTTTCAGATCATTCATTTACTTAAAAGAAATGCAGTCTTCATCTTTGTGAGCTACTTGAAGGGTATGAGAAGAGAGGAGTTCCTCATTCTTTCATTCTTGTATAAGACCTTAACTAAGTCTGTTCTCAGTGCATATTAAGAGGTGATTTGGAAAATTTGCCTATCTTTCAGGTCAGATTGTTTGATTTTTGACATCTGGAACATTAGTCATTTTTATAACGTCGCTTATTAATTTGTACAGCAAGTAGGTTAAAATAAAAAAACTGTTGAACTTATTTCTTAACTAAAATGTCACGATTTGGTTATTGGTTCTTTCCTTTTCTGACAGGCAGTTTGTCACAGTTTATTGGTTATCCCTGCCCGAAGTCAAAGCTTTGACATCCTTCAAAGTGCCATCAGTAAGCATCTGGTAAATATCTTTAACTTTTTTCCTTTTAGAAAATAAAAAAACAGATTCATTGATTAAGATTTAGTTTGCTATACTCACAAGGACAGTATGTGCTTAGAATTCTAATGTTAAGGGTACTATGCACCAGCTGTCGTGGTTCACACCTGTAATCCCCACATTTGGGAGGCTGAGGCAGGAGGATCATTATGAATTTGAGGCCAGACTGGGCTACAAAGTGAGTTCAAGGTCAGCCTTAATTGCAGAGTGAAACCCCGTCTCAAAAGAGAAAAGAAAAAGGTACGGTGGCCTCTCAACATCATGTGGTGGTGAAAAGAGAGAATCTTGATATTTTCCCTGCTTATTACTAGTCAATAATGTTAGGAAGAATCCTTTTTTTCCCCTAGGACCTTAGTTTCTAATACCATGAATGAAGATCTTTAAAATTATATCTTGAGTCTTTTCTTGTAACTTATGTGTCTGGTGTCATTGTCAAACTGGAGCCTCGGTTCTACCTAGGTGATGGGAGTCCACAAAGTAGAGACATCAGATGCTGGTTACTGGAAGCAGTGGGCTTGTCCTTGAGACTAACTTGTCTTCTGACCATTGGCTATTTCTTGTTCCCATTGGTATTATATTCACATTAGGTGTGCCTCTATTGTTGCTTTTCAACTTCCTCCAATGTTTATGCCTGACTTTTCATTATATGTTACATACAGTTCAGAGAAGGTCTCCAGAGTCTATCTTCCTAGGGTAGTGGTGGGGATCCCATGGTATAAATGCTGCAGCAGCCTGTTTGTATCATTTAAAGCTCTAAAAGATTTACCATCATGGTCCTAGAGTTCTGTGTATTTGGATAATTTTTATAGGGAAATCTGCAACCCATTATTTTTCTTTCAAAATATTATTTATTTTGAGTTGAAAGAAAATACTTCTTTGAATTCTAAGTAATCTCTTCCTGCCAAACTTCTAGTTGTTACCATTTGTGTCATTAATGATGCCTACCTTTTTTTCATTCCTGTGTCCACCTGAGATTTATGCTTTCCTTTGACTGCATTCATTATTCTAGTAAAAGACCAACATGCTAGGTAATCTTGCCCACCATTTTTAGACAGCCTCATGGAAGAGGTTTAGACCTTTGAAATTGTAAGCTTGTTTTTTTTATTACTCAGTAGCAGTTTCCAGGAGATTTAAATTATGTTTTCACAGTTGTAAGTTAGATTGGACCTTAATGGCAGTGTATGGCGTAGTCTGCATGAATGAGCATGCTGTAAGACTTCACTTTCCAGGGTTTCTTGGCAGGGAAGCAGTCAAGTGTTCAATATAATATCTTTCACTGATTCTAGTAGATATGTTTTTCTTACTCATGTCTGAATGACTAAATCAAAGGGAAGAGGAAAGCTAAATGTCAAATGAACTTTACATTTAATGACTTTGGAATACAAGGTAATTACCAGATACATGTTTTCTAGTTTAAATAGTCTAATGAGTTTTTATGACTGTTGTATCAAGATTTTCTCTGGATGCATGAAGCAGCCCTTTTAAACAGTGATATTGCTGACCCATGGTAGAAATTGTAATGTTTGAAAAGTTTTAGAAGGTTTTGTTGTGAAAGGAAGGTGGCAAATTGTGTTAATAGTATTTCTTGGGCTGGGGATGTAGTTTAGTGTTAAAGCACTTGTCTAGCATGCATAAGACCCTGGCTTTACTTCCCATTGCAACTAACATTTTTTTTAAAAAAATAAGGTTTGCTTTTTTTCATTGTCACTTAATTTGGGAACTAAATTTTTAAGAGAAAATAATGTCTTAGGATATGGCAGGTGACATATTTTGATTGTATGCTAGCTTTAAGTCAAAGTAAGCTAACTGTAGTTAACAGGTTTTGATTTTATGTGGAGAAATGGGCTTTTGTGAAGAGGTAATAATTTCATTTTTCTCCACTCAGGTTGCATTGACTGTAATTCCTGACAGCACAGCCGGCTGTGTTTTTGGTGTTATCTGTAAGCTCCTGGATCATACGTGTGTAGTTAGTGAAAGTCTGCTGCCATTTCTGGCTTCTTGCTGCTACACCCTTCTTTATTTTCTGCTTACTCTAGAGAAAGGGGAACCTGAACATCTAAAAAAGAGGTAATAAACTTTTTAAAAATTGTTTCCACTTTGATACTTTTCCTGTTGTTCCCTTTCCCCTCAGGTAAATAAGTTAAATAAGAGTGAGAGTTCAAGTTTTAAAATGTTGTAAATTCTCTTATCACAGTTTGTGTGTGCCTAGCTTGCTTTTTCTTAGTTCCTTTGGTTTTCTTTAAGCTATAGTTTTGAAAAGTTAGATACATTATAGTTTCTTGAGAGCTTATCTTGATTAACATTGCCATTGGTCTAGCAAGACAAAAAAAAAGTTCTCTGTGTAACAGGATGGGCTATTAGTAGCAGCCTTTGTATTTTGTTTTAGGCTTCATTAGAGCTTGCCAGAGGGGAATTTCAGATTCTTGGATTTAAGAAAACTCTGCAAAGATGCTTTTGATTTTAATGAGTCAGAACTTTGTTTCTGTGCAGTGTATGAACCAGAGCTTCTGGAATATTTTTGAAGATTACACTTGAAGTTTAGAAAAGTGTTCTCTTGTTGGTATTCTTATTGGTGTGCTTATTAAAAATTGATTGTAGAAGAGTTTCTAAAATCTAACAAGGTGAGCTAATAAGAGAAAATAAAACCCATTCACCTACTGCTAATATTTTGATATGTGCCTTTCTGATCTTTCGAACTGTTAAATGTTAGGAAAATGTACTATTCATACTGATTGTATAAAAGATTTATATAAGTTTTAAAGAGTAATTACAAACTGGATGTCCATTTAACCAACCCCCAGGTTCAACATCATCAGCATATACATATTTCTGTACCTTGCACAGCTGTTTCTCTTCTCCCTCTACTTTCAATGTTTTTTGTTCAAATTTGTTGCTAAAAAAATGTTTTTAAAGCATTTTTGAACAATATAATTTTTGTTTTACATATATATGAATTTTATTTTTCCCTGTTCTCTGTTTTTATTTTGCTCTTTATTTGTATTTTTATATAAGATACCATGTAATATTTAAGCTTATGTGTCTAATTTATTTCAATTAGGGTTGTGTTCTCAAGGCACATCCATTTTCCTACAAATGACTCAAGTTGATTATGGCAGAATAGTACTCTGTTGTATATAAATGCTACATTTGCTTTACCCATTCATTTGTTGATGGCTCTATTGGCTACTTACTGTATTAAACTGTTATGAATTGTGGGACTGTGAACATGGGTGTATGTATGTCACTGTGGTATGATGTCTGTAACTCTTCTGGTAAGATACCTAGACTGGGAATAGTTAGGTCAAATGGAATTTCTGTTTTTAGGTAGGTTTTTTTGGGTTATTGTTTTGTTTGTTTGATTGTTTTTATTTTTTGAGGACTTTTCATGCTGATTTTAATAGTAGTTGTACTAGTTTACATCCCTACCAACAATGTATAATGATTCCTTTCCCTTCCACAGCCTCAAAAACATTTGTTACTTGATTTCTCCATGATAGCCATTCTTTCTGGAGTAAGATGGAATCTTAATAGTGTTTTAGTTTTTATTTCTCTAATGACCAGTGATGCTGAATTTTTTTTTCCAGGTATTTATTGGCCACTTGTACTTCTTTTGAAAAGTGTCTGTTCATTTCAGTTGCCCATTTTTTGATTGGGTCTTTATTTGGGGGAGTTGTCTAATTTTTTTGAGTTGTTTATGTATTCTAAATATTAGTCTTGTGTGAGGTGTATAGCTGACAAAAAGTATTTTCCCATTCAGTAGGTTTTCTCTTCATTCTGTTCATTGTTTGTTTTGCTGTGCAAAAGCTTTTTAATTTGCATGTGTTGATTCTTAGTATTATTTTTTGTGCAACTGGAGTTCTTTTCAAAAAGTCCTTTCTAACAGCTATGGTCTCAAGAGTTTTACCTCTTTCATCTTCCAACATGTTAAGTATTTCTGCTTTAATATTTAGATCTTTGATCCATTTTGACTTTAGTTTAATATATGGTGAAAGAGGTCTAGATTTAGTCTTTGTGTGGATTGCCAGTTCCCCACACCATTTGTTAAAGAGGGTGTCTTTCCTCCAAGGTTAAGTTTTTGGCTCCATTGTCAAAAGGTAGTTGAGTGTGCCTGGAGCATCTTCTCTTCTGTTCCACTGACCCAAGTCTGTCTGTCGGTCAGTCCCTGTCTGTCTGTCTGTCTGTCTGTCTCTCTTTCTTTGTTCCTTCCTTCTTTTCTCCTTCCAGTACCATGGTATTTATACTACTGTATAAAATGGCTTTGTAGTATACCTTGAAATCTGAGGTTGTGATGCCTCCTGCCTTGCTCTTGTTGCCCAGGATTGCTTTTGCTAGTTTTGGTCTCTTCTGATTCCCTATGAATTCTAGGATTGTTTTCTCTAGCTCTGTGAGGAATGCTGTTGATATTTGAATGAAATTGCATGAAATCTTTCATCAAGTTTTGGAAGTAAGGCCATTTTGACTGTATTGGATCTGCCTGTCCAGGAAGTAGCTTTCCATTCTTCCATCTCCTTTTCCAGAGTGCTATAGTTTCATTGTAGAGGTCTTTCACTTCCTTATATTGCATTTTTCTTGATGCTATTGTGTGGATTTTTTTTTTTGTTGTTGTTTGTTTGTTTCTTTGTACCAGGGATCGAACTCATGACCTCGCGCTTGCCAGGCAGGTGCTAATGCCCCTGAGCTAAACTCCCAGCTCTTTGATGCTAATGTGAAAGGTATTATTTCTATAATTTCTTTCTCAGTGAGATTATTATTGGTGCACAAGAATATTACTGATTTTTGTGTGCTGATTTTGTGTCTTGGCATGCTGAATTGGGTTATTTTAGGAATACTTTGATGGCTTTTTTTTTTTTCTAGTTCTTCTATGGAGAGCATCATGTCATCTACACATAATTTTACTTCTTCCTTTCCTTTTATTTCTCCTGCTTGCTCATTCTGGCTAATGTTTTCAGAACTGTCTTGAACAGGAGGGATGACAGCAGATATCTCTGTCTTGTTCCTTTTTTTCTTTCTCTTTCTTTTTGTACAGGGAATCAAAGGCATGACCTTGTGCTTGCCAGGCAGGCACTGTGCCGCTGAGCTATATTTCTGCCTCTGTTGTTCTTGATTTTGAAAGAAAGCTTTTAGCTTCTTATTTAATACGATTTTAATATGATGTTAACCATTGCTTTGTCTGATGGCTTTTATCAGGTTAAAATGAAGTCCTTATACCTGTTTTCTTCAGGGTTATTATTATTATTTTTTTAATAATGAATGGGTGTTGGATTTTGTCAAAGGCTTTTTCTGTGTCCACTGAAATGATCTTGTGAGGGTTTTTGTTTGTTTGTTTGTTTGTTTGTTTGTTTTTTGATACCAGGAATCAACCTCACTCTTACCTAGCAGTGCTGCTGAGCTATAGCTCCTTGTGGTTTCTTTTTTCCTTTTATTTTTGTGGTATATTTCTCTTATTGAACATGTATGTCGAACCATCCCTGCATCCCTGGGATGAATCCTACTTGGTTATAACGTATGATCTTTTTGCTGATTTGTTGCATTGTTTGCCAGTAGCTTGTTGAGAATTTTTGTGCCTGTGGGCATTAAAGATACTGGCTTTATGGTTCTCTTTGTATTTTTGTTTAGTTTAGTTTGGTTTAGTTTTGTTTTTTTGAGACAGGGTCTCATTGTGTAGTGCAAGCTAACCATGAACTCACTATATAGTCCAGGCTGGCCTCTAACTCAGCAGCAGTTGTCCTGTCTCATCATCCCAAGTGATGGGATTACAGGAGTGCACCACCACACTCAGCCATAGTTCTCTTTTTCAGTTTGGTCCTTTTCTGGCTTTGGAATCAGTGTACTGCTTGCTTTCTGGAACAACTTTGGGCTTATTCCTTCTCTTTCAATTTTGTTAAAGAGTTTGAAGAATGTAGGCATTAAGATTGTCTCTAAAGTTCTTGTGGAATCCATTGGGACCCAGGATTTTGTTTTTAATTTGATAGTTTTTAAAATTACTTCTTCAGTTTCATTGCCTAATGCTGAATTATTCAAGATTTTTATATCCTCTTGTTTCAGTTTGGGTAATTCATAATTATCTAGGAATCTCTCCATTTCTTCTGAATTCTCATAGGTTCTTGAAGTGTAGTTACTAATGATCTCAGCAGAGTCTTGTGATTTTTGCATTTTTTCATTTCTAATTGCATTTATTTGGGTCTTTTCTTTTTTGGTAAGATTAGCTAGGGGTTTGTTTTATTTTGAAGAACCATCTCTTTCATTCACTCTTGCATTTCTTTTTAGTGTCAATATCATTAATTTTTCTCTGATCCTTATGATTTCCTCCTTTGTGTACTAGCTTTGGATTTGGATTGTTCTTATTTTTCCAGGGCTATGAAGTGCTTCATTAGGTTATTTTTTATGATTCACTGTGTTTTTCTTATATGGACATTCACAGCTATAAACTTCTCTTGGGACTGTTTTCATTGTGTCTCATAGATACTGGTATGTTGTACTAATCATTTGAGTCTATGAACTATCCTATCTAATTTTTTCCTTGATTTCTTGTGTGATCTGTTGATTATTTAAAAGAGTTTAGTTTCCATGCATTTATATAATTGGTGTGGTTTTTTTGCCATTGATTGCTACTTTCATTGTACTATGATCTGATAACATACATGGTATAATTTCAATTCTTTTTCCATATACTTAAGCTTGTATATGGCATGTGATCTATTTTGGAGAAAGTCCCATGTGCTGCTGAGAAGAATGCTGTAGAATGTTGAAGTTTTGATTCAAGTCTGATTTTTTTGTTTTGAATTCTTGTCGAGTTCATGTGTCTGTGACTATGGAGTATTGATGTTGTTCATTATAATTGTGTTGGTGTTTATCAGATTTTTTACATCCAGTATTATTTGTTTTATGAAATTGGTTATGCCAGAGTTTGGTGTATAATATATGTGAAATTTATAATCATCATACTCTTTGTGATTTAACTTTCAGTGTCATTCATGAGATTTATTTGTATTAATTAAGCTATATTTCAATCACTTATTTCTACATCAGATCAGCAAAGTTCTTTCTCACAAGGGTCAGATACTAAATATTGTAGGTTTTGTGGGCTATAAAGTCTGTAACTACTCAGCACTGCTGTGGTAGTGTGAAAATAGCAATAGGTAGTAACCACATAAATGAGTGTAGCTATATTCCAATAAAATTTTTATTTACAAATACAGGCTGTGGGCTGGCTTTGGTCTGTGTTGATAGTTTTCTAACTCAGCTGTAGATAGATTTGTTATTTAAATGTCTATGCTCAATTCAAATTTTTTCCAGTAGGAGTGTGAGTATAAAAAAAACATTTTAGTGTAGTACATTATAAATTTGACAGATTATGAACATAGATTTGATGGTATATTTCTTAGTCATCATCAGACTAGGAACTCAAAATTCTAAAGATTGTATAAGCTCATCATTTAGGAGCTATGTGTATTGCCATTCGTCATTTCCTGTCACTTGAAATAGACCTTTTTATTAAACATTTTGATCTGAAGTGTCCAGTATCTTTTGTAGTTTCTTACAGAGAAACAGCATGCTTTTTGACTATATGTGACTTGATTAATATCAGTGTAATACTGTTGGTCTTTTCTTTTTTCTATTTTTTCTTTTTTTGGTACCGGGGATCAAACTCATGACCTTGCGTTTGCCAGGCAGGCACTTCAGCTGCTGAGCTAAATCCTTGGCATGTTGGTCTTTTCTTAAAGGTGATTTATACTGGATAATGGCAAACTTGATATCAGGATTGTATACATCTCTCAAGGTGAAACATTAGTCGCAAGGAAGTGTTGGTAGAGTCTGAGATACTTAAAAATTTCTTTTTGAGTTACTCCTTCACTACTGAAGTGAGATCACAAGTGATGAGAATCCCAAATTACTGGAAACCACTGTTTTTACAAATGCTGACCAAAAATGGTGTAACCAGTTTACATTGCTTAGAAATATGTCCTCTGAACTTTGAAAATACTGTTGTGTTCCTTCTTGGCACTCCATCTAGAGAGCCTTTTATAGGTTTCTACCCACCCCCCTTTCCTTCTTTTTTTTTTTTTTTTTGGTACTGGGGATTGAACTCACGACCTCATGCTTGCCAGGCAGGTGCTTATGCCACTGAGCTAAATCCCCAGCTCTTCTTTCACAGGTTTCTTACGTATCTTGGTGTGCTTCTTTAATATGAAAACTCAGTTTTTTTTCCCCCATTGAATGTGTTCAATTATCAGTTCTATCTTCTTCCTCCATTGTTTATATTCTCTTCTAATACCTCTTTTTCAATATAGGGAGCATTTAATTCTGTCTTACCTCTTAATATCTTCCAGTTACTAATTCTTTTAACTAAACCTATTATTTACTTCATTAAGTTTGTTTTTTCTTTCTTTCTTTCTTTCTTTTTTTTTTTTTTTAGATTTTTGCATATGTGGCAAGTTGTCATTCTTGCTTGTTCATGGTTTATTGTTATTGCTTTAATAAAATTCCAGTCAGTTTGTTCTTTCTTTTTTCCTCTGGTATGGGAATTCTTCCTTATTTTGTAGAGCAAATAGGACTCTGAAGATTGTCTTTCATATGACTGAACAAATTGCTGTGTGTAGGTTGTACACCTTTTCTCCAAGTGTGTCTCTTGTGGAAGTTCTGGAAATTTATAGGATAGTTTCACATTTTCCTGGCTTCCCACTCAATGCAGGAACCTGTTTCAAAATCTTTACCTCTCAGATTTGAGGTCTAACCCCTTAGCTTCCAATACCATTGATGGTTGAAATTTCCAACCCTTATGTCCTGCATCAAGTTCTTTATCCTGCTGTGTATCTCTGAGTTCTGCCAGTGTTTCTGTGATGTAGAAATTTTATGAAATCTGCTTAAATTAACAAGGGTGGAAAATGAATACAGTTATGTATTACATAATAATGTCATAGTCAGTGAGGATGCATACATATACAGTGGTGATTCCAGAAGATTATAATGGAGGTCTGGGAATGCAGCAGAGAATACAGTACTTGCCTAGCATGAATGAGACCTTGGGTTCCTCCCCCAGCATCATGGAGGAAAAAAAAAGACTAATAGAGTTGGGAAGTTCCTAGTACCTAGTGATACTGAGGCCGTTGTAAAGTCATAATGCGACATATTATTCACGTGTTTGTGGTGATGTTGGTGTAAGCAAACCTATTTGCTGCTAGTTGTACAAAAATATAGCACATACAATTATGTACTACACATAGTAATTGAAAATAAAAGCCTGTTACTGGCTTATGTACTTAATGGGTTATAGGTATTAATCAGTATTTTAGAGTGTTCACCTGCTTGTAAAAAAGTTTACTAATAGCAGCCTCCTAACAGCTCATACTTCATTTTTTGTGTCAAGAACCCATGATTGACCAATACCATGTAAGTTTTGTGTGAGTATACTGTGCTGTTCACAGTGATGGATTTGACTAATAATGCATTTTCTGAGTATATCTCCATCATTAAGTGACCCTGACTGTATATTGGACCATTAAAGGAATCACTTGTAAACGACACAAGGGGGCAGGTATTACAAATTCAGCCAGAACCAAAGTAGTTTTATTCTTTTCTTTTTCACCTAAGTTGTATAGTTTCTATGCTGTTGCCTCATTGTAAGCTAGTTCTGCAGTTTGGATTTCTCTTTTCTCCTCGTTCATGGCTGTCCCAGTGAGTGATGCTGGGCTTAATTCCAGGAGTCAGTCCATGCGCGTTACTCAACACAGTGAATGAAGGCCCTTTAATAAGAAGGTCTAGTTGGCCTAGAATAGATTAATTATCCATCTTAGCATGGAATTGCTATGTATGAAGTTAGAGAGTTTGGTTATAGGGTTAAAGGGCTGCTCTGTATCGACAGAGAGGTAGTCATGTTCTCAGAAAAATTTCAGGACTAAGGGCATGTGCATTTCTGATACAGAAGCTGCAACAGAGTTCAGTTTTAAGCTGTGTATGGGCTACTGCAGATTTGCTCCATTTAATTGTTTCTTTTGCAGAATGTGATTAGATTAACTATACAAGTTAATCTGTCTTTCAACTATAAACATTGTTTTGCTCCTGCTTTATAAAGATACCAAGAGAATGATATTTATTGACTTTTCAACTATTTCTGGCATCCCATGAGCTAGTATTGCAGTACTGGACCTCTCAGTGTCTACTTCCTGAAACTTTGGTCCCAGACTGGTATCTTTCTACCTGCTGTGTTCTCTTAAGATGTTAAAACAGTCTCCACCACTTAATAGGCATAAAGTTTTCATGAATTCTTTTTCTTTTTTACCCGTGGGATATCCTTTTTCTGTTGTCTTTTACATTGTGTAATAGTTGGAAAGTGTTAGTTAATGGGAAACTATATGTACATACAGATCATTCTGTTCTCTTGCTATTTCTGTGTTTTGTATGATCAGTAGGGGTTCAATAATGTTACTACTAAGCCCAGAACAGTGCTGGTTGCGAGGCATCTGGGACCCAGAGATTAGGGGAGAGTGGCTAATTCCCGATTGGATTTGCTTATTTGGTTCTGATGAAACCCAGTTCCTATTATGGTTTGTCATATTTTATTTGTAAAATGCTGTATTTCTTAGAAGGTTGTTCTTGTTTTGGAGAATGTAAAAAGGATACTTTTTATGCATGTGTTTTGGCTTTCTGATTTATGTCTGTATCCATTGTTGTAGGGACAAGCTGTGGGGCTCCTGCGTCTCCATCCTGGCTCTCCTGCCTCGAGTCCTCAGGCTGATGCTGCAGAGCCTGCGGGTGAACAGAGTTGGACCTGAGGAGCTGCCCGTTGTTGGCCAGCTGCTTCGCCTGCTGCTGCAGCATGCTCCCCTCAGGACTCACATGCTGACCAATGCCATACTGGTGCAGCAGATCATCAAGAATATCACTGTAAGAAGCATATTGCTGAGGCATCTGTATTGTTAGTGTAGGAGTGGGTTCATGGCAGGGCTGGGGGGCTGCTTTGGGGCGGGTGGGGTTACTGCACATGGACTGACTCCTGGAATTAAGCCCAGTGTGGTCATTTCTTAGCGCTTCTCCTACTTCATAGGTCCTGCCTCTATGACTTAACCAAGGGGATGGCTTATGATTGTACAGTTTAGAAAAAGAAGAAAAAAACAACCTTAAAATACTCAAACTTAATGTAGGTGATCTGAGGTGCTTTGGTTGGAAAAGGTACAGGCATCAGGGTTATTCCTATCTGTGCTCTAATCAGACTTTAATGTGATAGCCTGGCAAGTTTTTTCATTTTTTTTCCTTATGTAGTCAAGCTTGTTTTCCTCTCTATACAAATGGAAATAAGGCCATGTTTTTTGCATACTTTGGGTTTTGGCAGCCATTAAATGGGATTGTCCAAATAAGGTGTTTAATGCATGTGACACGGAGTACTTACTGTCACCTGTTACTGAGGAGTCATCTCCACGCTAACTTCTAATCATTAGTTCACTGGGTAGTAAGATACAGTGAGAAGAAGGCAGTGGAGCCGCCTCTGGCTGTGCCTGCTGGGGACTTCTGCCTTTGTCTTTGTCTTTTGGGGGACAGCTTTATTGGATTCCTGGTATTTGGGGTTTGAAAGGATTAAAGAAATGTTTTGTATAGGTATTTGAGGGTTTTCTTTTTTCTCTGTCTCTGTCTCTCTCTTTTCCTTTCTTTTTTTTTTTTTTTTTAAAATTTGAGACAGGGTCTTTCTATGCAGTTCAGGCCAACCTTGAACTCATGATGACCCTCACTCAGCCTCCTAAAAGAGGTTTTCGCTGAGATGTGTAGTCACACTTTAGAGTGATGGCGCTTTTACAGGCATATAACATAGGTATTTATTCTGAAGTTTTTAAGGAATCTTTGTAGAAGAACCAAAGTAGCAATGGTATAATTCTGAAATGGTAGAAGGGAAGATTCCCATATTGGAGAATCAGCCTACCTTTGTAAAGGGATTAGTGGAAATTGTCAGTTGGCCCTGTAAGAATGATTTGCATTTGATACTAGTCCAAAGAATTCATGAGATACTAGAGTGCCCATCAAAGGGGAGCAGGGTGTGAAGATGGTTAGTGGTGAAATTTCCTGTGTCTTAACATACATAGGAGGAAACAGACTGAAATAAACTGGCAGTGCTTTAGAACAGGATTTTTCAGGGCATCTCCTGCTATGGTAATATCCAATTAATAGTTCCTTTTTTCTTGACAGACTTCCTGGAATGATTTATAGTGATACTGTTGCCTGGGCTTTGAGAAATCAGTTAGGTGTGAAAAATGCTACTGAATGGCAGTGATTTAAACCTAATTCTGCAATTCTCTTTCTCTACAGACAATGAAGAGCGGTGGTGTTCAGGAGCAGTGGCTCACAGACCTGCATTACTGCTTCAGTGTGTACATCACTGGGCATCCCCAAGGGCCTGCTGCATTGAGTACAGTGTATTGAAGAGGCCCTGTGGTACCTCCTGTTTGAAATTGTTTATTCACATCTATCTTATTTTGAAGAGAGACTGATGTAATAGATGTTTGCCATTAAAGCTAAACTTTTAAAGAAGTTGTTTGTGAACTTTCCTTTGTGCTAAAATAGGAAAATAATAATGTTTGAAGTCTGCACTGGTACTGAGGCTGGCTTCTTGAAGTAGTAACACACTTTGCATTTCATAGGAGCTAGATATTTACAAAGTAACAGAGTGACAAGCTGGTAATTCGTGTATGTTATCAACCAGTTAACTGAATCTTTGTGATACCATCGAGGTAAACTTTTCTTTGTGTTTTCAAAATTTTGAAAATAATGCCTAATTTTTCAACTAAAAATGTTTACCTAATTAGTGTACCCATTAGTACACGGTGGTATTGATCTTAAGAAACACAGAACTAACCCTAAAAATATTTGTGAGCCTAATGCCACTATCTACATTTCCTCTATAACCTTACCCTTAAAAAATGTGAAAGATCCCATACTCACTAGAGTTTTTTTATTTAAACAAGTTTTCTTAGTAGTTTTCCCCGTTACTAGGAAAGGCGTCTTGAGAAGCTTGCTCACCTTGCAGTTTGGTCAGGATGTACAAATAGGCTGTTGAAACCTGAGCTGGCACCTTGCTGCGTGCATGGTTTTGTGTATAAATAAAACCTACCCACTTGTGTGATGCTGTGATATTCCTGTTGTGCTCAACAGGGAAAATGCAATTCAGGGAGGTCCTGGTCACCAGCTGTGGCCTTCAGAGGGTAATGCAGGAACTGAGAAATGTAAGGAAACAAAGAGAATGTACCTGTGGTCTTCTCACAGTTTCTGAGTGTGAACGCTGGGTCCTTATTCTGATAATGTTGGCATAAGTGAAGATGTATCCATTGTGAGGTTCGTTATGGTAGATAATCAGGAAAATAGTGTGATAATAGTGGCTGCTGTGGGCCAGGCTCCTCATCACATGTACTTAGCTTTATCACTTGAGCCAAGAATCCAGGCCCATGCCAGCTACCTGTCAGAATCTCACCTAGCAGACCCTGTGGTGCTCACATGAGTAGTTCCACTTACTTAATTACCAAATCTCTTTTCTAGCTGTGCTTAGGTGAAGGCACACAGCCAGTTTCCTGGGGCAAAGTTGGTCACTGTCCTTTCAGTGCATGCTTACATGAGTTAACAATGCTGGGTAAAGGCAGAGTGTAAACAACTGGACATTTTCTTTGTTACCACATTTTCAGTGTAATAAAGGCCTTAGCCCGGATGCTAAACTGTTCCCAAGTTGTAAAAGAAGAATCAACTCTGCACTGTCCTTTCCCGTCTTCCTCCACAGAGTCAAAGCTTCGGTTTGTTTTTTGATTGAGTAGCTGTTTGCAGATTGTAAGAAAAGTTCTTTGATCTTCCAGTGTTCTCAAGGAGATGTACACAGTGCAAGTTGCTCACTGTTAAAAACAAATACCAGGTTATTTTTAATACCAAAGAAAAAGCTTCTTTAGTGATAAGGGTATAGATTTAGGTTTGAACTATTTCTAGATCTCAGTGAGGTGATGGGTTATTTTGCTCTAGAGGCAGGATGACTTAGTAGCTTTATAGTTTTTCCTTATTTCCAAGATGGGGGACATCACTTCAGGGAAGAGCCTGGATTGGGAAAAGGCAGGTGTTTGAAGAGCTGGGACTGGGAGACTACTTCTTCAATATAGCTAGAGTAACTAATACACCTTTCTCTACGTGTGTCTCATGTAACACAACATACTTAACACATACACAGTATGTAATTCTTCTTGTGAGTTCTGCTTCACAAAATTATGTTGGACAATTACTTAGATCCTGAAGGGTAACAGACTGGTGGCAAATTTAAAATGAATTTGGGGGGCCTTTTTATGACCTTGAAATAAATTTATAGGACACCACAGCTGAAAAACAGTGATACACTTTTAACAGTGAGGGTACTGAGTTCTGAATGGTTATGAGACCTCCCTGAAGCCATATTGCTGTGTTCTATTCCTAACCTGTGGACCTTAAAAACATGAAGTAGTTTAAAAAAGAAATAAGTCTTAAGGTAACTACTGCTTTTAGGACTTGGACATGAGTTTTGACTATTTTAAGTGGGATTAAACCAATGCTAAGCAAGTGTTGTACCACTGAGCTACATCCCGGCCCCTTTTAAATTTTGAGATGTCTTGGTCAAGTTTCCAGGCTGACTTTGAATCTGTAGTACTCTTGCCTCAGTCTCTTGAGTAGCTAAGATTATGCTTGTGTGCCTCCAATGTATCTTGAATTGCCATCTCCATACCCCTGTGCAGGTAACAGGAATATTTTGGATTCATGGCAGTGGTCCATTATCAGTACTCACTTGAGCTATAGCTAATTCTATTCACTGAAGAGGAATCACAGAGTTTTTTTGAAAAGAGATGGGCCTAGGATGTGTCTGTGTGTGTGAATAAAAGGTTATATCCATAGTCTGAGGATAGGTTGCAGGTTAGATACAGTACAGATTGCTTATCTGTCTCCTGAGGGTTTTTTGTTGTTTTTTTTTTTGGTACCAGAAATAGAACTCACAACTTCATGCTTGCCAGGTAGGCACTTGTCCTGTTGAGCTGTATCACCGGCCCCTATCTTCTGAATGTAGAGCAACAGCCTAGGAAGGCTGTGTTTTCTTGAGTTTCTCATTTTAACTTTTGCTGGGGATTTAGCTCAGTGGCATAAGCACCTGCCTGGCAAGTGTGAGGTCATGAGTTCAATCCCTGGTACTGGAAAAAAAAAGAAAAAAAAATCTGTAAAGCCTCATTTTAACTTTCATATTAGCAAAACTATTAAAGCCTTCGGAAATCCTTTGCCCAGTTTGGAAGGCAGGAGCAACAGTAATTATTCCTTAAGTATTTGATCATCTATAGTGTGCTGCACAATTCTCAAAAATGGAATAGAACAATAAGCAAAATCAGGAAATTCTTAGCCCCACTGAAATCTCAAAGTTAAGAAACAAACTTTGTAAAATTCAAGTTGAAGACAAAAGTTAATGCTGTCTACCTTTTCAGTGAATCTGTTACCTGTGATTCCATATTTCAGAAACTTAACATGTATCCAAGTCAGGCCCATTTCTTGAAGGTTACTTCATTTTAGACATTTTTGAATAAAATGAACTGTAGCCAGCAGATCTGTCCAACCAACTTTAATGATGCTTAATATGGTTGGATTGGGCCTAGCATCACCTGTGCTCCCCTAAATTCAGGATTAGGGGAAGACTAGTTTATCATTGTCTTCTTTATCCTTATTCCAAACCAGTAAGAAATATGTGTAGGGCAAACAGGTTTCTTAGTTATATGAGTAAGAAGCTAAGTATTTCTTTGAAATTGCTTACTCTGTCCTCATTAAAATAATGCTTCTAAGTATTTCCAATTTTAAGGATTTCTGGTAGTTTGCGCTATTTTTCTTTTAAGCATACTGAAAAATGATCTATTGTCTTAATTTATAATGTTTAATTATCTCAGTGGTACTTCTCTGATAGTTGTATCTGACAGTTCTGTTTTTGAGATACTCTTCAGTTCACTCAGATATAAAGGAAGGCTTTACATAGAATTGTGCAGCCTGGATCCCTTTGAAAGTTTCTAATTTCCCCAGCCACCGCTCCCTGATCAGCCTGTTCTGTGAGTTACCCAACTCATTAAAACCTTGGCAGTAATTACTCTTTCCCCCACACCCAGGTTTTCCCCTCATCAAAAGCTAAATGAATGTTAAAGTTCATGCTGACAGCCCTTGTTCACCTTGCCAGCTGCACTTTGTCCCTGCAGGATAACTGTGGGGGTCAGGGAGGGTGGGGGCAGCATGTTGCCATGGCCACCTGTGAGCTACACTGGGCCTGGCATTAGCTGCTGACAGCACTGAACTTATCACCCATTTTAATGCCGGTGTGAAGGAAGGAGCCCTATGTAAAACTCCTGTCTTGTGGCTGGAAAGAAAGTTCCCTGAGCTGCTGTGTGAGTCACTGTGTACCGCCAAGCCTGAGGGGAATGTGCTATCCATGCTCTGTTGACAGCATTCTTCCCATTTCTGGCAAGGTCACTGGGTTAGCTTGTGTGACACCAGCAAGGGATAAGGGTTCCCAGTGCATTCTTGGAAGAAAATATTTTAATTTTTGTATGTGAGTAAGTAGAGGTGTTCAATGTTAGTTACTTTTTATTTCTACTAGAGGTAATGGTAATAGTTTCTACGGGGGTGGAAATACTTTGTCTCTTATGTAGACAAGCATTACAGTAATACCATGACAGGATCATTCAAAAACCCTGGCCATCTCTGTTCTAATGTCTTGCACATCTAGCAGTGAATCAAAAACAGAAAATCTTTTCCATGTTTTCTCTCCCACTTGTTTTGCTAGAACAGTGGCTGCCTTACCTGAACTGAGATGCAGCACAGGAGAGGGTCTTGAGGATTTTGTGGGATGATACACTTTCCCTTCTTGAGAACAACCTGAAATCAACAACAGTCATCTGTCTTTGACCCATTGCAGCTGTGGCCTGACCAAGTTCTGAATTCCTTATTGAGGTAAGGCTTGCCGGTGTCTGCCACGGTAAAGGAGGCATGGTGTGGAAACAGATCGAGTATCCCATATCTGAAATGCTCAGGACCAGAAATGTTTCAGATTTTGGAGGTTTTGTTTTTGGATTTGGGGATATTGCATAGACTTTACTGGTTGACCCTAAATAAAGAAATCTGAAATGTTCTGATGTTGGACTACAGATGCTTTCTCTGTAAGATTGAGGACAAAGTTCTGATATTTTACTGCCTGAACTGGAGATCTTTCTAACAATGCCTTGACTCATGGTTTGCTGTTGCGGAGCTAGCCAGACTTGTTTTCTGCTTGAGGGCATTTGGGTGGGTTCTTTCCAGAACTAACATGTTTCCATTTATAGCAGTTGATCTACTGAAGGAGTATGTACTGGAGTGGAAGGGTTTGGGCATTCTCACAGGTG
The DNA here is from genome assembly GCA_004027455.1 of Hydrochoerus hydrochaeris. NCBI lineage: Eukaryota > Metazoa > Chordata > Mammalia > Rodentia > Hydrochaeridae > Hydrochoerus > Hydrochoerus hydrochaeris. The sequence goes on along the minus strand of PVLA01000545.1, from coordinate 262,457 downwards.
AGCAACCTTGTGTTATCCCAGCATAGGGAAAGTCAGAGTGAGGCAGACAGGGTCTGAACCTACAGTCGTCCAAATGGGTGGTGTAAGGAAGGGAACACCCATACCAAGGTTCGAGAGGTTAAGGTGGTGAGGCTTTTAGCCATGGAGCCCAGAGGAGAATACTGGCTGGAAGACTACCTGGGATGAGATGCCAAAATGCCTCATCAAACCAATTCTGACCCAGAAGTGTTGGGAGGTACTAAGTAGGGTGCTGAGAATCATCCTGGTTCTTAGAATAGGAACATTTTGTGTTTAATCTGAATGGAGATTTGCCTTCTAGTCTTATTCTCTGGGTGTGCTTGTTGTAACCTACAAAGTGCCCAGAAGAACATTTACCATAGATCTGCTTGAGCACTGACTGCCTGGTGGACTTCATTCCTGCGATGGCCTTGGATGGACTCCTGGGAGTCCTGCTTACTGCAGTGGTCTTTGGGAGCTTAAGTGCCAGTTCGTTCCTCCAAACCCGCAGTAGCAATGCCATGCACTCTCGCTCCCATCTGTCGGTGTCTGTAGCTCCCAGCTGCTTCCGGTGCAGAAGGTGGGATAGCTGCTTCCTGAGCTGATAGCTGGTGGGGTCAGAGGAGAGGAGAGGCTTTTAAGATAACAAAACTGAGAACACAGACTTCTTTGAGTAGCATTTCAAACTGTAGGAATAGTATTTACCAAACTGGGACATTTATTCAAGCTCCCATTCCTAATTTCAGAGGCAGAATATTGAAATTTTGTATTTTCCCATTGTAAAATACTTCTTGGCTTGACAAGTGCCTTCCCCTACCCTCTGCTCTGGGGTAGAGAACCTGAGGTGGGGGTGGGGAGCAGGTATTGGCTGAGTCTGCTGGAAGCTTCAGTTTTCAGTGGGCACAGCTTCCATCCATTCAGCTCTGGGATGGAGACTGTGTCCAGGGAACACCATGGTCTTCAGGTCAGAGAACCAGTCCCCAGTCTCCCATCTCCAGAAGGACTTACTCTCCTGTTTTGTGGGGAATCCCAACATGCCCATTAATTCCATCCAACCATGTCTCAGGGCTGTTCTTACGACCCCACTCATCCTTGTTTCTTCATTTCATCACAGACAGCGAGAGATGACAGGAAGGTGGCTTCCACATATTTGGGTAATGACAAAGTGTTTTATGCAGCAACTTCCCAGGTTAGTGTGTCCAGTGTGTGGTTTCAATTTAAAACAATCAAGCCTTAATTAGTAATAAAACTCACAACTTTAAGATTCAGTTTCATTTTTTCTTGAGGCTCAAGATTCAGTCCACTCACCCCATCCTTGCCTATGTTACAGGTGCCTTTCTCCATCCTAGATATATCCTCTATAAACATAGCCTGCATTTCCTGAGCACTTAAATGCCAAAACCCTGTCCACTACCCCATCCCACATTGTTCCTTAGGTTTGATGTCAGACATACTTTTCCAGGACAGCAATGAAAAATAGAAAATGGGGAATATTGTTAAAACAGTAACAGAATCAATGAAAGTGTTTTTACCATTACCAGGTGCAGTGTTCCACCTTGTGTGGTGTTCCACAGTGTGTGGCATCCCACAAGACTTTGGAGAGTCAGTGTCCCCAGGCCTCAGAACTGCACAATGGTGCGGCCATGGGGTGGGGCTGTGTAATTGCCTTCCAGATGGCACCAGACTGTGAGCTCACTGTTGTTGATGGGAGTGACCGAAGTCTCATTTGCTACTTCGGACACTTACTGACAGCACATGTCAGCTTCCAACTCTTCAAAGGAGTCAAGTAACAGTCTAAGAGGGAAACATTTTAGTTAGGAAGCAGCTGGGGGGCCTCCTGAGGTACCCTTGCTGGCTCGTTTAGATCCCAGGTTTCAGCCAGAATACTTCACAAGGTCCTCTGGATAGTGACCAGTGCATGTTCCGGCATGACATCCAGGGAAGGGAGCAGTGGCTATTCCCTTCTTGGGCTTCAAGGGGAGACTGTTTGGGTTCAAAGTCAGTATCTAGCACCTCCCAGCTCTGGTGTTAGGAAGCTGATTCACCTTTTTGTGCTTCTGTTTCCTCATCAGTGGGATAGGGATAAGTTCAGCACCTTCCTAAGGGAATATTATGAGGAGTAAATAAATGAATTTATGTAAAGCTACGTTGCACAGTGCCTGGCACAAGTGCCCAATAAATAGTAACTGCTGGTATGAATGATGGTAGTAATAACAGCCACCTTCCACTCTGAGATTGTTCCCTCTGTGTGCTTTCCAGGCAGTCCTTCTTCAGCCTACTCTCAGACCAGTAATGAGAAGCTACAGCCACTGGCGTAATCTTGACCATACTGAAAACCCACTTTACTTATAATGTAAGCAAAAGTCCTTGAGAAATGTGTCAGAGGGTCAAATGCTGGGTCTGTGTCACTAAGACAAGATGTTTTTCCTCTGAGTAGTTTGCTTGTCTAAGAAAATGGAAATACAGTGCCTGTCTTGACGGCTTCTCATGTGGTCAAATCACATAAGCTCAAGCAGACATGAGGGCAAAGTCTTCAAAGGCTGGACAGGCCCAAGCCAGGTCACCTGGCTGTGAGTGAGATAGTTTCTGACATCTTATTCCCACAGACCTCTTGCCCTGGATCTCCCAAGAACTTATCTCCTCCCTTCTGCCAGTGTTAGTGTGGTCTTGGCCTGTTTTCTGCTGAAATGGGCCTTGCTGCTGGGCTTGTAATGAGTTGCTCCCTTCATCCCCTATTAGTCTTCCTCTCCCTGAATGGAAGCCATGGAGCTCCTGCCTTTGGCGATGGGTCCATCCTGTCCCTGGGAACTGTCATCACTGTAAGGCCTGATCTGGGGTGTGAAGGAGATTATGAGACACACAAAAACTGGGAACAAAGAATCTTCCAGTCCTCCCAAGAAGTATTTGTCTCCACCATCCTGGGACACAGATCCAATCTTTTAGGACAGCTTACACCCTAACTCCCAGTGTCTAACCCATATTTTGAGCTTGACTAGGTTCCCACCAGATTTCTATAATAAATTCCAGCTATTCAATCCACTGTATCTAGGCCTGGTTCAGGTATTTGTAATATGACTAATTTGTAGGTAGTTAAGACATAAAAACAATGTTTTCTTATGTGTGTTTTCCTTAGGGTTTATAAAGTATAAATGAATTCCAGCAACCTATCATATAGACAGGACACATACAGCAAATTGTTAAATCCTGTTTTACTTATGAGGAAATAGGCTGGGTAGGGCCAAATGATTTGTCTAAATTCAGACAACCTGGTAGAGCTACACTGGAAACCCAAGCTTTGTGATTCCAAACCAGGACCTTTTCCTTTGCCCCATACTATTCTAGGTATGTTCCTATCTTTCTGAGCAAAAACATTGTACACATAACTTATAATGCATAATGTAAATCACAAGCATGTACAAGTGTGAATTTCATGGGCTGGTCCATAGGAGTTCACTGGAAAGACATCAAAGCGTACAAGGGTATCAGTAACCACCAAAGAACCGAGGATGCCCCAGAACTGCTTCCTACCTTCGCCAGGCACGTTGGATTACAGTTGCTGCCTTGTTCTTTTTGCGAAACAGATCTTTCCTACTTCTTTCTCTGTGGATTATCTGCAGCCGGAGCTCTACAGGGAGAAGGTCAATATTCACACTCTGCCCAGAGAGGAGACCAGGTGCTGGAGCAGTCTCCTTCGACACCTGAATGTTCTCAGTTAGGGTAGCAGGTCCCAACTTCCTGGCTCCTGACCTCACTTCCTTTATGCTCTGTGGTAAATCTGAATAGGCCCCTCCTGCGAGCTTGTCTTGTGTCACTTTGTTTCTTGACATGCGGTGGTGGAGAGGATTCTGTCCAGCATGGACCACCTCCCCTTTAGCACTGCCAGGCCGGCTTGAGCCAGCTGGGGAGCACCTTCCTCTGAGTTCCTGAGTTCGCTTTTTCTGGGGGCCACTTCCGGCCTTGAGTGCTGAGTCATGCCGTCTGCTGGGCTTCCAGTGCCCATGCTGCGGTGGAAGGCTTGCAGTCACATGGCTGGGGTCCTCTCCTTTGTTGTCAGAGCCAGCCACCCTGACGGAGGAGGGCTGCTTCAACACACCTTTCCCCTTCTCGCATCGATGAATGGCTGCCTCCCCTCTGGACTTCTCAACAGAGTAGACAGCTGAACACCGGTCTCTGGTGCTGCCTTCATTGGGTCTGATGTGGACACAGACAGAGTGGCCTCTAGAATGTTCCCTGGATTTTTCTTAGGGAGACAAAAGGGATAATAGTTATTCTCCAAGATTAACATAGTAGAGCTATTATGCTGTTTTTTTCACATTTTTAAAATAGTCTTGTCCTACAATTATGACTACATAATACTGTTCAACTTCTCTTTCCAGCAACATGATAGGTAGCCTGAAGGCCTTTACTAATACCTAGAAAGGCTGACCAAAACGTAAAGAACATCCTTCTAAAAGCACCATCGTAGGGCCAGGGATATAGCTCAGCGGCACAGCACCTGGCCGGCAAGCTTGACGTCCTGAGCTGGAGTCCCAGTAGCAAAAAAAGCATCTTCATAGTTTTAAGAAAATAAGAACATCTCTAGAGGCCAAAAACAGAGAAAACTGAGAGTGGTAAATGCATGAGCTTAACTAGCCACTGTCTAGATGGGTGGTAGTGGTGGAGTGAGCAATAGATGGTCTTATTAAATATCTTCTGGTTGTGTTGTAAGAGACGTGGAGGATCTGGAAATGCTATAGTATATGATTCCAATTATATGACTATCTACAAGAGGCAAAATTATAGACTCAGTGAAAAAGATAAGTTGTTGCCAGGGGTTAGGAGAGAGAGAGGGAGAAATATGTGGAACACAGTGGATTTTCTTTGGTAGTGAAACTGCACTGTATGATACTATATTTGTGAGTGCATATAATTACACGTCTATTCTGTCTTGGACAGGTTGAGTTTGAGATGCATTTGAGACATCCAAATGAGGACATAAATAAATATATGAAAGTGGAATAAGGAAGAGGGTCTTTGGCATGAAGGAGGTAGGTGAGTTTGTTGCCTCAGCTATTACACTGTAAGGCCTTGCTGTACTCACACCAGTCACAGCCACTAGTTCTGACACTGCAATTGATGAGAATAAGAAGACACCTGGCTGGTCCTTGTAGCAGTGAGTTTCTCCTCAGACTCTCCAAAAACCACAATAACACAAGACTTTATCTTACCACCTCACAAGAGCAATCTGCCACCAACTAGTATCAGCGTAATAAATGGACAGGATTGGTTATTAGAAACAACATGGAGTCTTCAGGTTGTGAGGCCACCCTGTCAGACTGTGACCAGGTCCACAGTAGACCTGATTGGCCTTCAGGTGTAACTCTTCCAGGATGTTTTACAATAAGGCTAACGTGAATCACCTACTCTGAGATATACTCAAAAATACAATAAACCTATCAAGGCTGAATCTTAAAAAGTATTCTAGTAACTAACACAAAAGGAACAAAAGAGAAACAGGATTGAGAACCATGGGAACAGAAAATGAATCAGAAAATGGTAGTTAAGCGCTAGTAATTGCCTTAAATGCAAATGCCTAACACTAACCCACCCTATAGTCCGTGGGTTGGCACTGGCTAACAAGGTGCACACACCTACCATTTAGTTTTCTGGAGTCTGTTCCCTGCAGGTCTGAGGAGACATTCTGCTCCTTCTGGGGGGGTCTGCCTGGAGACCTTCTGTCGTCTCTTGGCTCAGGGCCCTGGGCTTTGTGGCTGGCAGATGGCTGCTTCCTTGGGTCACTGCTTTGCCTGCTGGGCTCATCATGGGGACTGAGAAGACAGGGAAGGGCTTGAGGTCTGCAGCAATTTGGGCTCAACCCTTTCTGCTGTTCTGCCTCTTTCCGCTTGTTTTCTTCTTCCCGCTTTCTGGAAGTCAAGCAAAAGAGGAAGAAAAGGTTTAAAGCATTCTGCTTGCTCAAGAGTCCATGAGTTGGATTGAAATTTTAGAAGAGCTTCCATATCACAGGAGGGGTTTAGAAATTCACATTTTCCGGGAGTGCTCTTTTCTCTAGATAGCAGAGAAGTCCTCCCATTTTACACCAACTTTTTAGCTCAACTTTTTGATGGTGCCAAAAAGAAATTCACAGATTAATCTTCGCACCGTTGAGAGACATCTGATAGATAGCCACACCACTTTACATGAGACAAAACCTTGTCGGGTATGTGTGATTCTGGGACTACCCAAAACCCCACCCTTTTTCGCCTGTTACAGGAAGCACAGCAGAATGCACCTGAGGGTGGTTGTGGGGATGACTTTGAATATGTGCTACTTAGTGAAAAAAGACCAGTACCAAACCTTTATGATTATGTGAGAAACTTACTTGCAAAGGACCTTATGACTGATGAAAAAAACACCTATGAAGTGCAATACTGTTGCTAGCAGTGCCAGCCAAGGAGTTAGATCCACTCCCTTTGCAGATATGGCCCCACCAACCAGCAGAATGGTTTTCAAAAGGTCATCACTATTGGAGGTAAAGCTGCAACCATTGAGAAGAAAGCATGAAAGAAGGCTGGGTGGGAGAAGCTGGGTCTAGAAAGGAGTAACAGAGTGATGTGGATGGACACAAGGCAGCTCAAAAGGGCAGCTGGGTCAGAAAAGGCTCAGGAGCTTGAGGATGAGGGGCTGAAGGTAGGGTTTGTGTGATCAATGTCACTACCACTAATTTGTAGGAATTGCCAAGGGAAAGACAGTAGGAGAAAAAAAAACCTAATATTTTCTGAATTTCTGCTGAGAACTAGTACAGAATATGGACCATAGAGTTCAGGTCCTCTGTTGAAGAACTGTCTGTCTAGAAGGGGACAGACTTACCCTGTCATGGAAGATATGTGATAGCATGTCTACACAGAAAAAGTAGTCTGGAAAAATCAAAAAGGACCCAGCTGTCTGTTCCTAAAAATGTGTAAGAGTCTGCCAGACAGAAACACGGGAAGGAAGATTTTAGACTGAAGGAAGAGATTGGGCAAAGGCAGGTACTATGGGTAAACAACCTGGTTTACTGCTTTTTAAAAAAAGTTTAAGAGAAAAAAGACAAAACAGAAAAATTAAGAAGCAAACAAATCTAAAAACAACAACAAAAGCAAAATGGCTACAATAAACAATAATAGCTATATAGGTTTTCAAAATAAGATGATAGGAATTTAACAGTGGTTGTTACACTGCATATTGTATTCAAAATAGTTGCTCAGGTTACCAGATACAGTAATAAAACAACAGTAAAACAGAACAAAACATTAGATTTCAAAAATGAGACAGAAGGAAATCCCTCACAGTTGCCACAATGCACACTGCCATCCTCCAAATAGATGCCCAGACCAGCAGCCTCAGGCCTGCAAAGTCAGTCAATACGAACATCAAGCTGTTGCTATCATTTCACCCTGAGTCCTCTGAACCATTAAGTTGCTGAGTCTCTTACTGATCCCCATGGTGGAGCCAGACTCATGGGAAGGAGTGGTTTGTCTTTGATTTATTGCTTTTGATCTTTGATTAATGCATTTAGCATACAGCTGGCACTCAGTATGTACCTTCCTCCCAGATAATCCAAGGAGGTTGGAAGTTCTGATTAGGAATGTGATAGAGAGAACATGTGAGAAAGTGTAAGAAGTTTTCTGGTTCTGCTTCTGCCAATAATGACCAAGTGACCGAGGGAATCACTGTTCTGTCCGAGACCAGTTTTCCTGGGTCTAACACTTGTGTGATAGCCCAGAATCCAGCTGGTTTAGAAATAAGCTGTCTTTGCAGAACTTTGGATGTCTGAGATAGTGAGGTTATTTTACTGTCATACTGGATCCTTTTACAGGGGACCCTGCTGGGACAAACACTTTGACAAGCTTGGGGCAAGACTGAGGGCTGGTAAGTGATTAGGGCCTACGTGGTGACCAGTTCTGAGGCTTTGGAGAAAAATGTTTCTCTGTAGGAGACTAATTTGTTGGTAACTCCAGACAAGGAAGGAGAAGATGAAACAACCAAGGAGAGGGAAGGCAGGTGGGAGAGAGAGAAGATGAGAGGTAGGGTAGAAAAGGGCCAGGGCAGGGAAACCGAGTTCTCCCATGGTGAGGTGTTAGCAAAGGACTTTAGGCCTTTACCCCTCACTTACTGGGCTGAAGCCTCTGGGTTGTATTAGTTACATGTTGGATGTAGCAGGCCTGGGGGTGAACTGAAGAGTCTGTGCTTCCCGGGTGTATTATGAGGGAACATGTATTGCTGGTTCTCTGAGCGTACCTTGAGTAGCAAGCCTTAAGAGAGCAGGAGAAGCTGGGCGTCGTGGTGCACGCCAGAAATCCCAGCACTGGGGAGGCTGAGGCAAGAGGATCGTTCCAAGTTTGAGATCAGCCTGGGCTACAAAGTGAGCTCAATGCCAGCCTGAACTGCATAGGGAGATCTTAACTCAAAAAGATGAGAGAGAGAGACAGAGAGATAGAGAGACAAAGAGACAGACAGACGGAGAGAGAGAGAAAGAGAACAGAAGAGCTTAATACAGACCGATTATACCATACAGGATAAGAAATGAAATTCTCCTCAGTGCTTTTTTTCATTTTTATTAGTACATACTTGCTTTTTGTATGAGTAAAGTGAAAAAACTGTGGAATTAAGACACAAGACATGGATACAAGAGCTGAGGCAAAGACTCAGCTACCAAGCAGGTGTAGAATTCAGACTTCACCAAAGCTTATTTAGATTTTAAGGGACAGAGAAAACCCGAGTGACTTGGAGCAACCTCCTACCTGAGTCCAAGCTTGCTTATATCGCGGCTTTCTACAGAGTCTCATCACGGAGAACATGGCTAGATGGGTCAAACTAACTCCTGCAGAGCTCTGATGTTTATTCAACTCTGGTTTTGTTACATCCCTGCCAAGTGCTGACCCTTGAGTTGCTGCGCTGCAGTCTGCATCTGTGCCTAGATTCATACAGGTGCCAGCAGGTGCTCTTCAGTGTGATCTGCCAGGGAAGAGGCTGCTTCTCAGAAGGTGGAAGCATCTGGGTGGCCGTGTGCTGCGAACTGATTGAACACCTTGCTCTGGGCAGGGTGAAGGGATGCTGCTCTGCATACAGCACCGAGAAACAGAGTTGCTTTAAGAACTCTTTAGACAGACACCCCTGTGTGGTGGTCTGGGTCGGCATCTACATGGATCTCAGTGCCACTGGAAGGGGCTCTCAGGTGATAAAGTAGACTTTGTTATTTGAACACCCTCCTTAATTCTAAGAAGCCATTTTCTGAACAGCACCTGAGCACACTTTGTCACTGAAGACCTTCCTCAGCTTTCAACAAAGGCCACCCCATGGTGAACAGCAGATGCGGCTTTTAAGAGTGAGTGATAAGGATGTCCAGAGATCGAGGGGGTCAGCCTTCCTGAAATGTCTTTGGAGGAGGCTTACAGGGGACTGATTTTTCTTTTTGGTAGAAGTAAGCAGAATTAGAAATAATGTAGTCATCATTATATATAATTAGACCTTGAGTATATGAAAATAATTTCATTTTTTAAAAAAGGATGCATTTTTGCATTAAAGAATCTTCCAGGTGGCAGCAAATCTCACTTGTCATCATTGAATACTTGCAGTTCCCAATAGTCAGGAGTCAGACTTGTAATCAGCTTGGGTCTAAGAGGTTCAGAGAATTGTGATTTCATATTCAAGTTTATTACAGCAGTGAGCCTCTCTGCTCTTCTATTTATGACAGGAACTGTCATAAAGCTCTCAAATGGTAGTTTTTTCAAGATCAACATCATGGAATTGAAAAGCAAATGCACAAAATGTATAAGTGCCAGAGTATGTCGTGAAGATAAGTGGTACATAAATGTGTTTGCTGCCTTGAGTCAGGCAAACAAGCTGAAGTGGTGCTCACAGAGATTCACAGTGTTGAAATTAAAGGAGATCCAAGAATGTCCAGTCCAACTCTTTCACATACAGATGGGAAAACTAAAACCTAGAGTGATTAATGATGTATGTCAAGTTTTAGGCCCATTTTAGAGGAAAGTACTGAACATATATTAAATTCTGACTGTACACTAAATACTCCAAAGCACTGGAGATATGAAGACATGAAACACTATCTCTTGTCTTAAGGAACTGAAAATAAAACGGGAATTGGATGCATACAGTTCTGCAGATAGAGTCTGGATGTGTTGAGTGCTAAAACAGAGGCATTCACACAGAGCTATGGAAGGATGCCGGAGACAATCACTAATTAAATCAAGAGCAAAAAAAAGATCCGTGTGAAGAATGTCAAAGGAATGAAATGAGAGAAGGTTATTCAGACAGAGGAAGAGCATGAATCTAGCTCTCACTTTGACTCAGAAGACATCTCGGAAACCACTTCTTAATGTAACTTTAAAAATGTCTTATCTAATATCCTATAGAGATGATAATTCATCTTCTGCTGGAACATTTCCAGTGAGGGGGGCTGATTACCTCATGAGACAGAAAAGGTTTCACTATAACCTTTTCAATTGCTGTTGCACGGTTTCTAGGGTCTGTCAGAGTCTATCTCTTCATTGTCGCTGAATAAGAGGCACAGTAACATTTGCTCTTTAACTTCCTCTCAAGGGAAAAAGAAAATGTGTACCTCTGGACCTCTGACTTACACATGATAGAGATGGAAGGGATCATGTAGTGTAGGGGTTTTTATGTTTTTGTGATTCATGGACTCCCTTTTAAAGTGAGATTTAAAAAATATAGTTAGATCCTCTCCCCCCAGATGAGAATATTTCTGGCACACACAATGCTGTATACAGTCTCAGAGCACTCGTGGAGCCCTGAAGCCCATCCTGGATGAAGATGTCTTTTTCATTTTGCTCATGGCAAACTGGTGCTCTGAGAAATGAAATAGCATGAAGAAGTAGACCCACAGAAGCAATTCCCTGTGGATCATAAGACTTTCTGAGACAACGAGTCAGACACATGGGTGCTGTGAATAGAGGTGCTGTACTTACAAGCTGGAGATGTTTAGGGGAGCAGACTACCATCAGTTACAAACTCAAAGGAATTCTGTGGTTGGACAGGGAGTGTCATGAGCACAGTCTTTTTTTTTTTTTTAATGAGCACTGTCTTTAAATATCTGAAAGTTGTTTCATGAGAAAAGATTTGGGCTTTTTCTTTGGCTTCAAGAAGTAGCTACAAAACAGGGTAGCAGAGAACTTCGGCTAGACAGAGCCCTCCACTAATCCACTGAGGAAATGAGCTATCTCAGGAAGTGCAGGCTTCTTTGTCATGTGACTTCTAGAAGGGACTCAAGCAGCACAAGAGGTTGAACTGGGTGACCAAAACCAGACTTGATTATGATACTTCCTCAGTCTCAGACTAGCCAGAAAGAAGCCCGGGTCTCCGTGAGGCATGGTAAGTGAGGAAGTGAAGCACGTTCAGGATGCTGAGATAGCAAGTGAGATGACGTGGGAGACACGATTAGCACTAGAGAAAAATAAGATTGGAGTAAATGGAAGTAAAATGTCAAGGGTCTTACATAACATCGTAGCTGGGATTCAAGCATGATGTCCTGTATGGAGTGGTAAGATAAAAAAAAAAAAAAGTAAAAGGAAATTTCAAAGGAGAAATTAACAATCAATGGTGTCATCACTAACAAGGAAGTAAGGAGGCCGGAAGAGAGACAGATTGTTGTAGGTTTCACACTATCAGTCTGACTTGATAGTGGCCCACAGGATGTGAAAATGGGAATGTCCAGTGATCTGAAGCTCTGATAAGTGATAAAAGGGAACGACAAAGTAGAAATGCCCCATGGATGACTGAAGATACGGGATTAGAATTGCAGGAGGGCCGAATATCAGCCAGATGAAGGGGTCATCTACAGAGATGAACTAATTAAAGTGTTTTTTTGTTTGTTTGTTTGTTTGTTTTAAAGATAGAATCTCTCTGTGTTGGCTGGTATCAAATCCTGGAGCTCCAGTGATCCTCCTGCCTCAGTCTCCTGAGTAGCTGGGACTAGAATGCACATATGTGTGCTTAGCTCTGATTTAAATTTCAAGCCAGGGTACATTTTCCATGGAAATTAGTATAACATGAACAAAGTAAAAACTGACCTGCAGGGCTGACCTTAGTGTGGATGTGGGATAATTAAAAAGATGTCAGAAGGAAGAGTCACAGGAAGATCTGATGTTAGAGAGTGAAATGGGAATGTGTCAAAAAGCAAGCCTCAAGGAAGAGGGTGATCAACATAAAAACCGTCTTGTGTCAGTGTGCATTCCACTCCGTGCACTGGCAGGTAAATTACAATAATGCTCATTCTGTCAGCAACACAGGTAGTGCAATGTGCGTTAAAAAGTGCTTTTAAGTGGATTACAGATACTTAGTAAATAGCAGTTTCGAAAATACCTGCCTTGGAAAATCTGATGTCAACTTTTCTCTGCCCCAGTTTCTGTATCATAAATTCGAGATCACTTTACTTCAAGTTTAAATGAGTTCCTTTCATATCCTCACTGTGAGGAATGTGATTTTGCCACCCTCACATGATTGAATGGGAAAGGTACACGAGGCAACAGATATGCCTGTTTTCACAGGTAAGCACAGCCCCCACTTAGAAGTGTTTTTAAAAATTAAGTTCAGAAACAAAAACGTAAGTAAGAAGACGTATCTTCTGTGGTGGAGAAGCTAATCAAGAAAACATCTAAAAGTGCTGTTGGGCTAGATACTTTCTAAATCCTTTTGTTTCAAGTCCCATGACTGGAAGTCACATTGGTTTATGTTAAGAAGTAGGCTACTTACGCTTGCTAGTATATTATTTTTCTTATTTTAATTTTTTTGAGACAGGGTCTTGACACACTGGCCTTGAATTCACTACGTAGCCCAGGCCGGCTTCGAGGTTTCCTTTCTGACATCTCTCTTTCTTCAGCTGGAAAGAGAACTAACTGGGAGAAAGGAGGACTTTGGGGCCCCCTTTGTCCAGCAAAGAAGTGGAACATGTTTGGATTAACACATTTCTTGGGGTACATAAATGTTAGCACATTGCTTTTTGTAGGGTTTCACTTCATATAAAGGTAGATATGACCCTGAATTCTGAAAACAGATTCTCACACTTTAAACTTGAGTCTATGGAAATCAGTAGGAGGAAACACAGTGGTCCTTCTTTATCTGTAGTTTTACTTTCCACAGTTTGCTACCCACGATGAATGCTGATCCAGAATATTAAGTTAAAAATTCTGTAAGTAAACAATTCATCAGCTATAAATTGTGTGCCATTCTGAGTGTCATGATGAAATCTGCGCTCTTGCTCTATCCTGACCAGAACGTGTATCGATGCTAGCTCCCTGCCCAGTAGGCACTTAGCCATCTTGGTTATCAGATCCACTGTTGTGGGATCACAGTACTTGTATAAAAATAATACTCATTTCACTTAATAATGGCTCAAAAACAGTGATGTTGACAATTCAGCTATGTTGAAGAGATGCTATAAACACAGTGCTTCCTTTACGTGGAAAGGTAAAGTCCAGGGAAGTACTTAGAAAGAGACCATGTTCACACAGTTTTTATTATGGAATATCATTATGATTGTTCCATGTAATTGTTGTTTTTAATCTGTTACTGTACTAATTTATAATTAAATTATCATGGCTATGCATGTATAGTGAGAAACATAGTATATACAGATACCCCTCTGTTTATGACCAAGTTGCATCCTGGAAAACCCATGGTAAGTTTAAAATATTATAAGTTAAAAATGCATTGAGTGCACTTAGCCTACCGATCATGACAGCTTAGCAGTGAAGAGCTACATAAAGAGGACAGGTTGTTTCCCTTCCTGATCACCTGGCTGGGAGCTGTGCTTCACAGATGCTGCCCAGAATGACGAGAGAGGATCGATCATACCACACAGCAGCAGCCCAGGAAAAGAGCAAATATTTAACCTGCGAAATTTCTAGGTTATTGTCATGTCATTTTAAGGTCCAAAAAATGTAATTTGAGCTATTGTAATCTTGGACCATCTGTGATACCCAAGGTTTCAGGCATCCTTAGAAGACACTGAAACTACTATAGAACACTGCACACCTTACAGAGAACATTCACTTGTAACACAGGATAATTTGTCTTCTGTATTACCTACTTACAGTTGTCATTCAAATACAGTGAACGTTTATAAGAAGGCTAAAACAAAGAGGCCTGAACAAGCTTTAGGTTAATCCTGGATTCTCTGACCTAAGTGGAAGGAAGAGAACCTTATTATAAGGAGAGTGTGAGACACTGTTTGCTAGAATGCCATGTACTTCAATAGCTTCAGAGTTACAGAAAAGGATGTTTTCACCAATCTGATTTATGGAACTCCGCAATTATGGTAAGCATCCTACTACGCAGTGGTATTTAACTTCCCACTAAAATGTTTTATGTTCCGTTATCATTTTTAAAGGCTATTGAAGTGTTAATTTTAATGGCTATTTTTATTACACTTAGGCCTCCCCCTTGTGGACAAGATACATAAAGATCTGAGTTGAAGGGCTCAGATTTTGGAAGTATTTCATATACAAATTTCCGTGAAGTTAGCCTTCAGAAATCAGCCTGTCACCTATCTCCTCGTCTTCAGAGGTTCTAGTGTCTGTGTTTGCTAGTTCAGTATGCTGCTGATATTTAAAATACTCCTACCTAACACGAAAATCAAAGCAAAGGCCAACCAAAGCAGAATCTGCACTCAGTTATCTAGGTGATACAATCACAATATGCAGTAGTCACAAATGGCTTTTTTTGTGTATTGTATGATTTCCAAAAAAGTGAAGCCCTTACTCTTGGTTCTTGCCAAGGGTTGTTAATGCATATCAAATCATCAGCTAATATTTCTTTAGTAGAGTACCGTCAGACTTCCACATCCACTGACTGCATACTCTCATTCAACTAACCATGGATTGAAAATATTCAAAAACAGCTGCATCTGTGCTAAACATGTTTAGAATTTTTGGTCTTTATTCCCTAAATAATACAGTATGATCACCATTTACATACTATTCACATTGTATTGGGTACTTTAAGTAATATAAATATGATTTCAAGTGTATGGGGAAAATGTATGTAGGTTATTTGCAAAGATTGTGCTACTTTATATGAGAGTTTTGAGCATCTGTGGATTTTGGCATCTGAAGTTCTGGAAACAACTGCCATAGATACAGAAGGACCACTGTATTTAGTACAGATTTGTTAAGGAACTGGTGGAGCACAGCCTATACCTAACTCCCAGTGGTGGGTTGTGGTCTACAGCTAGACCATCAGGTTCTGATCTATAAAAAATAGCCATCAAGAAGAGGTTAAGTATTCATCCTTCACTTAGCCTTTCTCCTCTAAAGACAGAGTGGTGACCAGAATGGGCTTGTGTCTAGATGTTCCCCCAAAGCCTCATGCAGTCATAGTTGGGACTTTTTCAGAGGTCCCACTGTGTGATGCTGGGATTGATTCATGATGTAGGGCTAGGACCAAGGGCACTAGGATTAAGAGTGGAGGGCTACCCACCTTAAGCACCCTGAATAAGATATAAGGGATAGAAAGAGCTGAGGTTGTTTCTTGCATGCATTGTTGCCTTCTTCCTGCTATGAACTGTTTCTCCTCTGCCATGCCACCCAGCCTTGGAGCCAGCCAATTATGGACTGAAACTTCTACAAACTGTGAGCTAAATAAACCTTTTTTTTTTTTTTTTTACTTTTGAGTGTTGGGTATTTTGTCTCATTGAGAAAAGTAACTAAGTACAGGGACCAAAAGGAAAGCAGACTTTCTTCTTATTTTCTTTCCTGGCCACCTCAGGACCCCCAGACCCTTTCCCCCCCACTTCTAAATTGTGTGAACACAATCTGCACAGCTCACACTTACTTGGCAGCAGCATCTTTTCTCAACTGTTCATGCTTCATGAGGAGGTTCTTCCGGTCTCGGAAAGCTTTCCGGACCTTGTAGCCTTTGTAGACAGCTTGGATTTTAAAGGCAGCAATGTCTTGTATGGCTGCAATGGACAGGGCACCATGCTCCAACATGAACTGAATCACTTCATGGCGCTCGCCAAGCAAAGCATAATCTAGGGGTGTGTACCTGAAGCAGGTGGAAGTTTTTTTTTTTAAATGGAATATGATTCAGAGCACAGTTAATCAATATTATCATACAGCAGAAAGAAGCCTCATTCAAAGATGAGGAAATTTCTCCATGCAAAACCACCCTCTCTAGTCCAAGGTGGATCCTGTTTCCTCAGTGGAAAAACAAATAAACAAACAAAAGAAACTGCCCCAAAACAAGGTTGAATATGGCTGGTACTCATGGTGAGTGCTTTCTGCTACTAACCATGTCTATTTGTTCACTGGCTCACATGCTTATTACTATTGCTACTCGATCTTTCTTTATTCTACTTTCAATCTAGCAACATTCGAGTACTGTAAATATTCCATCAATGTTAGAGTGTAACTGTTAGATAGACAGTTATTGACTGAAAGGCAGCAGAGGTCGGCAAAAATTATGTCTATTCAGTGTACATGAGCTGCTTAATGTCAATGCACTAGAAGTCAAAATTAGCACTATGTTGATGATAACTAGCCAAGAAACACTGTAGATGAAGACAAGGGATGAGATGCAATTGGACTTGCCATGTGGGAATGGTCTGATGAGCTCAGCAGAATGACTAAACCAGAATGTCAGTAAACATAAAAGGCAGTGCCATCATCTGACATCTGTACATCAAGGTGAAACATTAAAAGAGACTGGGAAATGGCCAATGTCTCTTTATCTACATATCGGCAAGTACAGTTAGAAGGATTTTTCCTTTGTCTTGTGGTCTGAAATTAACATATGCTTATACCAGGTGGCAGTAAGCACCTTCATTCATGCAGTTACTTAGCTTTGAAATGAAGGTTCAGCCTGTAAATGGAAAGTGATTTTTAAAAAATATATTTTTTCATCCTATAAAAGTAAAGTACCAAAATTGTTACCAAGTAGATACTACTATACAATCAACTTTTTATAGAAACAAGTATCATTAATTTTTAGGATTCTTAATATTTACATTCTATTTTTTAAAAAAAGCTTCAAAGGGAGACGTGTTTAGCTCTCTCACCAATGAGGACAGCTTCTGAAGGAGGTGAGAAAGGAACAGGTTGCCCTGGAAAAGCTCTCCTTCTCTATTCAGTTTCCTGCCTGCTAACAAAATAAAGAGGTGATGGTGGCTAAGAGGAGGGGGTGGTGCGTAACAGGGGTCCTTGTCGTTAACAGCATCTGCAAGCAGTGACGACTGACACACAGACCTAGCCGGGAGGGTCCTAAGGCGTGGAGGTCTGATCCCAAACTTAGCTGCTACCTACGAATTACTAGAATCTTCCTAAACCCAAGACCAGCTTTGCTTAGACTTCATGCGGTATCTGGTCCTTTTTACTGGGTCTCAGTCTTTGGGTAACAACTTCAGTGTAATTCTGTGGACCTGGTATTATTCCAAGAAAGCTATCTTTATAGATCAACTGCTGAATTTACACCTTAGATTCTCCATGTGTTTTCATGGTATATAGTGGCACCATTTGGTCTTTTGATAATATCTTCTCCATCAGGAGAATTCTCTTGAATATGTAACATATTCTGCTGGCCTAGGTGAATTCCTAGTGAATTAGGTCATTTCAGACTCCACTGACCTGATACTAGCCACAAGCTAGAAGAAGGCCTAAGGGTCTTTAGCTGCAAAACATGAACTTGCTCTAGGTAACAGCTAAAGTTCTAAACAGATGCAAAATTCCGTGATTCTACATCGATGTTGCATGGCAATTTTGTTCTTTTTTTCTGGTTCAAGACTTTGCAAGTATTTTCTTTCCTTATGGATATATTTATTATTTCTGAACCAATATCTAAACATAAGGCCTTTTTAATCTGGCAGAAAGGATGTGAGATGATCAGCAGTATATTTAAAAATTTAAAAAAATCAATAGCTTACCTTTCTTCATTGTTTTCCATCTGATTGGGAAAAGCAGCAAAGTCTAGCAACAATTTAATGGCATCAAGGTATCCATTGTTACAGGACCAGTGCAGAGCTGTTCTTCCCTACAAACATGACCAAAAATCAAGCACGCCTCAAGTAAGCATATTTGGACATATGGCTACTTATGCTAATTCAAAAATAGAGATTATTCTTCCCCCAAATGGCTTAATTATCAAAATAGATAATATTAAGTATACTGTGAAGAAAAGAGATAGCATCTTCACCAGGTGTTCATAGAGTTAATTATGTTAGGATTTGATACCACTTTTTTTTTTTTTTTAATCGGTACCGGGGATCAAACTCATGACCGTGCACTTGCAAGGCAGGCGCTTATGCCGCTGAGTTAAATCCCCAGCAGGATTTGATACCACTTCTGTGATATTCCAACCAACAGTGCAAAATTTGAATCTAATTATGAGAAAACAGAAGACAAAGCAAAATTGAGTCGAATTCAGTAAAATAAATGACCTGTATTCATAAAGCTTCCAATGTCACAAAAGATACAGTAAAATATCATGATGCATTGCTAGAGATATACTGAACAGTGTTAAAGGTGCCAAAGGAAAATGTCACAACTCTAAATCTGTATACCTCCAATAACACTGCTTCTAAATATATTGGGCAAAATGTGACAGAATTAAAGGGAGATAGTAAAATCCATACTCATAGCAGGAGTTTGTAACTTGTTTTTCATATTAGTTGATAGAAAACACTGACAAAACAGTACTAAAGATACAGAAGACCTAAACTGCACAAATTGAAAGATTTGCCTGAATAAAATATGTAGCATTATTTATTATATATACTTATTTATAGTATATAAGTAAAGCATTATTTACATATAAAATATATATATACAAAAACAAATATGTGAAATCTATCTACTGTCTATCTACCAATAATTCAACATTGTACTGCAGGTTACAGCTTGTTCAATAAGGTAAGAGAAAAACAAAAAGCATAAGGGTTGGAAATGAAATAAAATATTATTCACACATCGCAACATTATTTACATAGACACTCCAAAATATTATACATAAACACTAACAGAACTGGCTATTAGCTTAAAATACTATTAATGTAAGAAACTGGTAGCTTGTTAAAGTATAGCAGGTAGGATAAATTATAAAAGATGCATTTCTAGAAACATAAGGATGGAGACTATATTTTAGACATTTTTATTGTTATTTTTACATAAAAATAACAAAACTTGCTAAATGAGTTAAAACATAACTTATGCTAATATTTTTAAAGAGTTAAAATAAGGTAGCCCCACCAAAAGCTAACACTTGCTAAACTGAGAGACACTGAGACATCACCATATAGCTGGGGGAAGTATAGATTAATCAATCTCTTTTAGAAATCTTTAGCAGTATATATCATAACTTTATTATATTATATACCGTTTGTTTGTTGCTTTGATTCAGTAATCTCATTAGGAAGAAATTATTCTAAGGAAATAATCCAAAACAGGTTAAATGCACAGGGAAGATTCTCACAACATTATCTACAACAGTGGAAAAGCAACCAAGAGGTCCAGAGGTAGGAGGCTTCTAACTTAATTGTAAAGTCTGGGTTAAAGACACACACACATCCTGACCGCCCAAGGCCAAATGCCATGTTTGGGTAATTATTTACATATTTAGAGTAAATACGAGTTTCAGTTTCTCTGCTGTAAAATGGAGTAATAACTGTTTTATAGAGTTGTCTAAGGATTGAACGTGCTACTACCACACATAAAGTTCTCAGAATTTTCCAAATTTAAGCATTCATGACTATGAAAAAAGTATATATCAAATGATAAAATCGCAATAACTTTAGATGAATGAGAAACATGGTCTGTAAAACCATAAAACATATATTTATATACATATGGCATTTATTTTTTTACAAGTTATGAAATTATTCCCAGTTTATACTGTGACCACATTAAATTATCTATAGAGATAGATGAGAATTTGAAGAAAGCATGCACAAATAATCATAATTATTGTATGGGTTTGTGGGTGATCTCTTCAGTTGGTAAGCTGTTGACTCTTTATTTAATCTTATAACAATGAAGAAATACTATAAACACTTCATAGCAAACAATATAGAAAATGCCCAGGATTTCTACCTCTTTGTCTTGAATGTTAGGGTCTGCATTATTTTCCATGAGTACAGCCATGCAATTGATATATCCCCCATATGCAGCACACTGCAAGGGGGTTCTTCCTGCATAATCTTGTACATTTGGATTGATCTTATTTTCTATCAAAATCTGGCAAACATCAGCATTTCCTCCCAGTGCTGCCCAATGTAGAAGTGAATGTCCATCTTGGTCAACTAGATCTACTCTTGCTCCACCTGAAAGAAAAAAATTACAATTAAAATGTCTAATGTGTTTTGCACTTACCAAAAAGAATAGAAGTTGGGCTGGGGATGTAGCTCAGTGGTAGAGTCCTTGCCCAGCATATGTGAGGCCCTAGGTTTCATTACCAGCGCCAAAAAAAAAAAAAAAAAAAAGTTAAATATGACAAGAGTTCCTTAAATGCTGAGCAAGCAAACCCAGCCTGGGAAGCAGCGCCAAGTGTGCACCTCTGCAGGACTGGAATAGCCAGACCCCAGCCCCTCTAGGCCTGCGGGCAGGCAAGAAAGAAGTAGCCTATACTGCCTCCGCCCCCATAAGCGACCATCTTATCTGGAGAAACACAGGCTGTGATGGTAGCTATGGAGGTGAAATGCAGTTGGATGCCTGTGGTGCTTTGGTGTTTCACTAACATGGCAGGTCTAGGGCCGGTGGTGTGACCACGGGTTCAGACGACAGCAGCATGCAGTGTAACATCTAGGGGGCAGCTCCTTCCGAGGGCTGCAGCCACTGTTGATTCCCTATGGTCTTGTTTTGGAGATCCTACACTGTTTCCATTGTTTGGTTGGGTTGGGTTTTATTCTCTTTTGTTTATGTTAAATTCGATTGCTGATAACAACATATATTATGGTAGTAATTTTGGATTTACTGTTGGCTTGTTTTGAAGTCTTTTATTGCATTCATTGTTTTTATTGTTTCTGTTCTGTTTGATTTTTACTATGTGCAAAGTTATCTGCAGCTATTTTGAATACATCAAAAGGCATTATGGTAACTACTGTTGATTTTGTAATGTTTTTAGGCCTGTATCTTTTACACTGGTTTGTTTTGGTTGGTTTTATTCTGTTTTATCCTCTTTAAAATAAAAACACAAATTAGAAAAAAGAGTTCCTTAAATGCTTCATTCTCATTAAAATGCTTTCCTATACACTGCCTACTTCTGAGTTACACAACAAGCCTGTACACTGGCTAGGTTAGGAATGACTTCCCTTTTACAGCACATGCCACTGAGGGTCTGGTAGTGAAGGACTTTTCCAAAATTAAAAACTCCCAACTGGGGCAGGGCTTGAGATAGATCTGGAGTTTCCTGATGTCAGGTTGGGCACTTTTCCTTTCTTTCTGTTTGTTTTGTTTTGTTTTTTGAGGCAGAGTCTCATTGTGCATTTCAGGCTAGACTTGGGCTCACTTTTTAGCTCAGGCTGGTCTTGAACTCGCAACCATCCTCCTGCCTCAGCCTCCCGAGTGCTGGGATTACAGGTGTGTGCCACCATGCCTGGCAGTTTCAATTTTTATGTTTTTGTTTGTTTTTGGTACTGGGGATTGAACTCATGACCTCATGCTTATCAGGCAAGCGCTTGAGCTGCTGAGCTAAATCCCTGGCCCCCACTTTTCCCTTCACCCTTCTACCCCAATGGATCTCTCTTTTAAAAAGCTTTATTTCAGGCTAAGCATGCAAAAATCCCTACATTTTGCAAGTGATTCAATCGCAGTACTCGTATTTACTAACCTTTAATAAGTGTCTGAATCACATCTTTGTGTCCCATCTCACAGGCTCGAAACAGTGGCGTGTGCTTCATGACATCAGTAGCGTCCACCTGGGCATCGTTTTCCAATAATAACTTCACAGTGCTGACGTGGCCGGAAAGGGCAGCCGCGTGCAGAGCTGACAAGGAAGCAAGAGTGAATGGCAGGCTCTTGAACAACTGTACCCTTTTATTATTTTAACTGATGGTATCCAAATCTTAAGGATTCTCTGGTTTATTTTTTACTTTTATAGGTTTCTAACTTCCTTCCTATTTATACTTATTATTCATTCTTTCCCCCTTTCCTTCTGCTTTGCCCTTCTAATCATTTTGTTCCTGTTGCTCTGAAATTGTATCCTATTCTCAGACGTTAGTTTATTAAATTTTTTCTCTTTTAAGAGAGTGAGAGAGCAAAAATGACAAAGAGAAATGATTTAAATGATGCAGGAAATTCTCCCCCTCCATAAACACATGTCCTCCAGGGGCCACAGGACTGTGGCTACCAACCCCCTCTTTCAGCTGGCTGCATGTGCTAGTTCTTTTGTTTTTCTGTGTACCCGTCTACACTGAATGCACACACATCTGGCTGCATTGAGTATATTTTTCATATAGCATGGCTTCAAATGCAAGCCACTTTCTCAGGGCTAAATTTTTAAAAAAAATCAGTTATTTTCAAATTGGAGAAAACTTTCAACATTATATATTGTCTTCTCTCTGATCCTTTCTAAGAGGTTTTAAAGAATAATTTTGCTGTGTGTGTTTAATGTCATGTTGGTCCATGCCTGTTACTCCCACGTAATGCTGGACTCAGGCTGTTTCTCTTTAGGTTTGAACTGGCCCATTTGAATAGCACAGAGAATTGTACAGGTTCTTTCTACGTATTATGGCTCTATGATGCCTAGCACAGTGTCTCTTTCATAAAAGGGTAATCCACAAGCAAACTTAGAATGCCTGTAAAAATGCAGACTTTTGGGTTGGGTACTACTATATCCTGGGAACAAAACAGATAAAGTTACATCTAGAAAGGAAAGCAAAGAAAAATGAAAACAACAACACACACACACACAAAACTCCTACGTGATCACTAATTATGAATGGCAATTTGACTTTCGTAAGAGCCTCTGGGCAGATTAGTAAAGCACTGGATGTTTCTATGGATGGCTCACAGTGGTCTACAAGCTGAGGAAGGAAGACCCACCCTGGATGTGGGTAGCATCAACTTGTAGGCTGGTGGCCTGGGCACCATAGAAAAGGAAAGAAGAAGGCAGTTTTCCTTTTTCTCCTTTGGAGGGGATTCAGTGTCTGCCATTGCCTTTGGATGTTCATCTCCAGTTCCCTTGGGCTTCTAGGGCAGTCCATAGCCAGCCACTGCAAGCCTACCTGGTAAATCCTTTATAGCATCCCAGACCTGTCTTATATTAAATCTGTTCCTCTAGCGAACCTAACTGATTAACTCTATCAACGAATTCTTAGGATAAATGATGAATGCTATAACTAATGCAACAGAAAATATTTTGATATGTTTGAGACCAGAACCATAAGTAAGAAAGGATCTTGGGTGAGGGAACAATTCCTAGAGGACATGAATGAGTTTATGTGCTTAAGAAAGACAAGGGTGGCTGCAGTACAGCAAGAGAGGCAAGGGAGAAGGGTAGAAGAGACCAGGTCCTAAGTGGCCACATAGGTCAGAGTGATGGGACACATGGAAGGGCTTGAAACAGGAGGTGACAGTGCCCAATTTGTTTTAAACACATCACTCTAGCTGACAGGAGGACAATGCATTAAATTGTAGTAGATGACAGTATAAGCAGGGAATGAAGGGGGCTTGAATGAGGAGTGGAGATGCAGAGAAACAGATTTAGAATAGTACGGCAACAGACTCAACAGTGCCTGACAGGGTTTAAAATGGGATCTCTGCACGTTCAGCCTGGAATCCGCATTTAAACAAATACCTCTAGAAACTCTTACACATTCTTGAGTTTCTGAACTATTGGCCTAAATGGCTATAGGTTCATTTGAGCTAGATGAGATTCAAATGTGTCTGAGAGACTTTAGAGCCCTCCAGTGCTGCTACGTGGAAAGAGAGCAGACTGAACGTTCAGTGCTCAGATTCGGGCTCCATGTAACAAAAAACGTTCCCATAGTTAGACCACAATGAAAACAGCAGGTTCACTGCATTGGAACTGTTGAACCAGAAACGGAAAGACCACTGGTGAGAATATTATAAGGCAGACAAAAGCAAGATAAAATATCTGTGATAGTTCAGGTATTTTCACATTTTAAGAGCCCAAGAATCCTTTTTCTTCAAAAATAAAATTTTATAACACTTAACACATAAAACAAGGGGTCAAGGGTCGCCCACTTGACTGTCTGCTCCCTCATCACCACTTCAGGTATCTCTACAGAAGAGCACGGTATGAAATCCTTGAGCCAAGCTTTATTCGGCCATGCTGCAATTCTGTGATATGGCATCACGTATGAAATACCTTATAGATAAGACGTATAAATGTCAAATTTTAAGATAATGGACAGAATTTCAATTAATAAAAAGACATAATTACTAATCATATCAAGGGAAATTGCCATTTCTATTAGTATTTTTTTTTTAAACCTTAGACTTAATGATCGTTGCTTCCTCTTTGAAAAAGTGCCATTAGTGTACATAGGAATTTTACATTTTTAAAAACCTTCACTTCATATCATAGAAAACTTCCAACTACTTAGAAGCAAAAACAATCGTCCAAGGGAACTCAACACAGCCATCATCCAGATTCACCAATACACAGCTAACCTTGTTCCATCTAACCGCCCTCCATTCGCCAATACTTTTGACTGTTTTTGAAAAAAAGTTCCAGGGTCATATCCTTTCATTTGTAGTATTTTATTTTCCCTGGAAGACAAGAATCTTTTCATAAATACACCAGTGTTACCAGTGAGGGTTCAGTCAGCAGACAAAAACCACTTAGCCAGATATTTTGACAGAGAGGATTCAACATAAAGAATCGTTAGCCATGTATTGAATTGGAAAGATAAAAGGAGAACTAACTTGAGGTATCACAGAGGTAGCAGATGCAGAAAAGAGCTACCAGTCCTGCAACTGGGAAAATAAAAAAGAACAGGACAGAATTATCAAAACCTAAAATCTTAGAAGAGCTCTGCTAGTTGGAATTTCAGACCCGTGAGAAAGTTCTTCCTGGGGAGGGTGATTTGATACTAGCACTGTGAATGTTGAAAAATATGCAGAGTGAAACTGTCCCTAAAAGGAACTATCACTGCTGTGTGGAAGAAGCATGGTAGGATGGTGCTGACCAGAGCTGAGAACAAAAACAGGAAGATATATTCTGGCCTCTCTTCTAGGTCTCCAGACTTCCTCTACTGCCCCCTCTGGGAAGAGTCTAATGGGGTGTTTATTGACAAAGAGGAAATCTGATTGTAGCGCCTCAGGTCCGGGACGGAGACAGTGTTCACATTTTTCTGATGGCTTTCTCCTTTTCAATGATTGATTTATCTGAGTCAGGTGCCATCAATGTCCATACATTGTTATTGGTAAGATCTCTTTTCAGTGGGAAGGCGGGAGGATAGAGAACTCACCTTCATGGAAGAGAAAGCTCGGACAGGCATCTCGGACATACATTAAAACTCCCACAGGGGAGAGAACTGGGAATTAATGAATCTGAGAAAAATTTATGTCTGAATTCTAGCCGTGGTGGATGTCAGACAGACACTTTGGTCAAAAAGATGTACGTATTGTTGCCCTTAATAAAACACATGAAACAGTGAAACTAAAAGCGAGGTTAGTGATACAGTATAAGACTGCACACTAATGTAAATGTGACAGGAATTAAATGCTCAGGTCACTCAGTGCTCTGCACCTCTACAGAATCAAGATCTGCTATGAGGCTTTGATAAAGTCTTAATTATAAAACTGGAATTGTGAATTAAAAACTTTAAAGAGTAATTTGGAAAATGTGCTATCTAGTGGAACAGTAGAGGAAAGGGAATTATTAAATGTAGCAACTCCAGCCTCCAGTCAATAGTTTTGGTCAAGAAACATTTTATCCAAGATATACACGGCCCTAGATGTTTTTACAAATGAACCATAACCCCTTGAAGCCCGGCAGAAGTTTTTGTTCTATTGAGTGTTACAGTGAGAGTGTGTGATTTTTCTTGTTTCTTTGGATTTGCAATTAGGATGTAGGACACAAGGAAGAGATCTCTGAAGTTGACACTTAACACTAAAAAAGGTGTATGTTTCGTATTAGCCAGTCCATAAGGGCTCTCTTGTTAGAGGAAGAGATTAAACGAAGCATGCAGTCAGAGCTCTTCTTTCAGGCTGACTTGAAGGTGGGCAGCTTCTAGAGTCATGAGGAATTATTATCATTATTTTTGGTACCAGGGATCGAACTCATGACCTCAAGCTTGCTAGGCAGGCACTTGTGCCACTGGGCTAAATCCCCAGCCCGAGAAGTTATCTTTAGAGTGAGGGATTCAGGATGCAGCAATGCTATCAAGACCTGAGAAAGGTGCACAGTAAGGGAGACTGGTGAGAGTACATTCAGATGTGTGCGTTTCCTAAAATATAATTCTAAATTTTAGGAGATCAAATTAATTAATGCTAAATATAATTAATTACTAAATATGCATAGTTTTAAAATACAAGTTTATGCTTTTTTGACATGAAGATATGTGACGAGAAGAGTTTCCATAATCATGTAAAAGAAGTGACCGGGTTTTAAACCAAAGGCCACCGTTCATCTGGCAGGAGCGTGTTCTAATTTAGCCACGATGTTGGGAGGAATCAAGCCTTTAGAGTGATATCCTGGCAAATTCAAAAACTGAAGAGCAGAGTCACACAGTAGTAGGTTAGGAGCAATGCTTTTAGGTTACTGTTTCACAGACTTTACAGTGTGGCCCACGCTTCTGAACCTGAAAGGCAGCAAACAGAGCTTAGGTGCCTGTCAGCTCTTACCTGTGCCCCCGTACTTGTCTGCCATGTTGATATCGATGTCAGACTTTAAGCTCAGCATAGTCCTAAGGACGTCGTCACTGCCTTTCCCTGCTGCCCACATAAAGGATGTTCTTCCTTCCAGGTCTGAATCATCTTTCACTGAAGGATGTTTTAAAAATACTTTAACAGTTTCCTGCAAGAAAACTTCATTAAAAAAATTGAGAAGACAAGGTAGCATTTTTACGGTAACAAGGAAACTGTTATATAGGACTTCTGGTAAGAAGCCAAGTATTTCCCCTGCTTCTGAATCAATGCAACTATCTTTACAAGAGCACAACTTTTATGGAAAATAGTAATTTTTTGTCTGTATGAGTTTTAGTTTCCACAACCCTTCAAAAACACAACCTAACTCCCTCATTCAACAACCTCAAAACTGAGAATGATCATCTTCAGTCAAGCTTGAAAACTTTTAGGCCACTGTTAGGAGAGATGACAATGAAAAGACTCAGAAGTGCTTATATAATGGGCAACATTAGAGTGTATGTGTCCGGGGCATTTCACATGCAGAGACCCATATAATTAAGTACGCCTTCAAAAAAGGTAAATATATTGTCTTGGAGTCTGTTTTATTATTAAAATTTTAAAAGATGATTAATACATTTATTGAATCATGATTGATGATTACTAAAAATGCAGTATTTAATAAAATATTTATTTATTATTATGCAAATGTCCTTCCTGTGCAATCACACAAAAATTAGGATCCTTGACAATCCTGATTGCACATGGCAGTTTTAAAGGGGGCTAACATTGCATCATTTGAAATTGCCTTTTTTCTCAGAACTCAGATTCTCACAAATTTCTTAAGAAAGACCAAGAAGCTTGTTTGAATGAATGCAAAATAGTTTCAGAAAGAGATGTCTGGAGTCATAGAATAAAAGAAAGAATAAATAATAGTATGAAAAGAAAGAATAAATTCAAGGACTCATTCATTTTATAGATGAAGAAATTTAAGTTCAAGGTCATACAAATATTGATGGTAGACACAGAAGTAGAATCCAGCACTAAACCACAGCAATTTTTTTTCACTGCATCATACACTATTTCTTCATCTTAAAACTATGTGTTTATTTGTTGAGGTGTAATAGCTGAGTGCCCTTAGGATCGCATGTGTATACTCACTAAGTATATTTGAATATAGAAAAGAATTTTAAAAGTTGAGTTTTTTGGTCTCTTTCATTAATTTGCAAACTTTTCTTTGAGCATATTTTTCTTAATGACAAATATTTGTAGTTTTTTTTTGGCTTGTTTCGTGTTTTTCAAAGAGTGTTGAAACTTAAGAGTTAAAGAGATCAAAGTGATCATGGGGCTTGAAATAGAGTTAAGAGAATTTGCTTCATTATGAAAAATCAGCTCTGGAGCTGATTTCTGAAAATCTGAAGATGGTCTAAAGCAAATCTTTCTTTGCTTAAACATCCAGAGCACCCTACAATTCTTTCTAAATACAGTTATTTAATTACTGATATCTGTTCATTTATTAAACTTGGCATCTAAAATGTGCGTTCAAGATCATGGGCAAGTCATTTAATCTCTTGGAATCTTGGTTTTTTAAACAAATCTGTGGCTGGTGTGATATGACCTAAGTGATAGGCTTATATTGAATATAGATTTAGTTCTGATTTCCATACATTGACTAACCTGGATAAAGTGAAACTTTATCTATTTTTAATAAGAAAGAATTCTTCCTCAAACATTTACCTTTATTTTTCTGAGCTGTTGGGAGATAATAGAAGATAATAGTTTGTCAAAATTCTAGGTTACAAATTGAATTAACTTTTAAGAATGTCAAGAAGGGCCAGACACATTTGTTCTGGATATCAGAGACTAAGAACCGTGCAAAATCAAGATATTTTAGCAACTCAACAAAGTATCTGGAGACATAAAGCAGTTGGACTTACACTGTGCTGTTGATAGTATTATTATAATTTAATGAAACGAAGGGTATCACTGTGCACACCGTGTGGAACTGTGATGCTTTACTGTATGCAGGCCTCTTTGCATGAGCTTCTGGTTCTTGGGGGCCATTCATGCTCAGGAAACTGAACTAGTTAAGGACTATGAGGCCACTGCTTAGTGAATCAGGACATAACAGACAAGAAAGAGCTTTGTAAATATAAAGAGCTACAAGAGAAGAAGTGTTACGTACTCAATATTCAATATTCTGTATTCAATATCCACTGCTTCTAGAAATAAAAACTCATGTTTGTTTTCTTAAATTAAAAAACACACAATTATCAGCAATAGTAATCAGAATACATTCTATTTCTCAAGTATCTGCTCTATCCCAACAACTACAGTAGATACCTATCTGTCATAATTTTCACCTTTAAAATAATCATAAAGAAAAGGTATAATTATCCTTATTTTACGTACAAAGAAACAAAGACTCTGAGACATTAAGAATCTTGTGTAAAGTCAAGCTAGCAAACCACATAGTCAAGCTTCCAGCCAGGTTTTTCCAGTTGCAGAACAATTATAGACTGCTGAACACTAAGACATAGTTAATGCTACAGAAGCAAGAAAAAGATGAGATAAACTTACATAAAACAGAAATTACACTGAGCATTAAGATAGAAACTGATGAAATTTCCTATGTGACTAAAACTTTACAAAAACTATCATGTGCATCTCAGTCAGAATCAGTGATATGAACAATTATTTAAAGATAACTGCTATACCAGTATAGACAAATGAGTGTTCATAAAAGTGGTAAAATTCTAATAAAGTCAGTGTCAGCTTCCTGTTTATCATATTGTATTAGACATTACCATAGGGCTAGAATGGGTAAAGGGCACATAGGATGTCGCTGTATATCTCCTTGCAATGGCATGTGAATCTATAGCTATGTTAAAATAATAGTTATATTAATAATCATCTTGATTTACTTACAGCAAAGTTACTCTGAGCTGCATAGTGCAGGGGTGTTGCTCCTTGGCTGTCAGACGGGATTGTTCCAGACTTATTTCTTTCTAAAAGGAGATGGACAATCTGTGCGTGGCCTGAGAACAGACATGACAAGGTAGTTATCACATATAAAGAACCTTAAGTAATTCATAATTGACTTAAAAGGAAGGGGTAAGAAGAATAAGCACGCAGGAGAGCATTCAGCATGGTTTCTGAACGGCAGCCCCCTGGGAGTCCTCTTCTGATTTCCTAAATGGCCCTGCATGTAATTGCCATATTGAATAAAAATAAGCTCCACTAGGTATCCCTCATTGTCTTCCCTGCTTCATTCTGGAAAACATCCTGCAACAGAGGAGGGAAGGTGCTTCAGATTCATGTCCTCCTAGGCTTCACTGCCCCTTGCCTCAAGGGGCCACTGCCCAAGCAACCAGAACTACACAGGTGTCCCCGCTTATTACGCAGGTGGACAAAGGATCACACAATCTTTTCTGTTTCTGAAGTCTCC
This sequence comes from Hydrochoerus hydrochaeris, assembly GCA_004027455.1. Taxonomy (NCBI): domain Eukaryota; kingdom Metazoa; phylum Chordata; class Mammalia; order Rodentia; family Hydrochaeridae; genus Hydrochoerus; species Hydrochoerus hydrochaeris. The sequence goes on along the minus strand of PVLA01000545.1, from coordinate 232,220 downwards.
TGACCATCCACGCTAGTTCCTCTTAGTCCTTTAACATCTAGACAGAGATTTTAAATCCCACAAAACAAGGGGCAAGTGTGATGAGGTGGTATGATGCTCTGCAGTACAGCCTGAAGGAAGTGATTTCTACCAGGAGCTGTGGAACAGATCGAAGAATAAACAAAACCAGTAACAGTATGTATCTGTTAGGACAGCATATTTAGGGAGCTGCCAGCAAAGAGGGTGCTGTCTCAGCAGGGTAAGGATGTGCGAGTGACAGTCAGAATCTGAAGGAGTGTTACGTTCATCCACTCACTGTTCATGCATAGGTTACAGTGGAGGCTCCACAACACAAACGTAGGAGTAAAGGCAACCTGTGTGCATGGTTAATCGAAATATATCTCATCTTGTTCGAATAAAAAGAAAAAGTCAGTGAAGGTCATAGACAAATCTACTCTACGACAGGGAAAAAGGCAAGTTATCAGAAAGAAAAGCGCGTACCTCTGAAAAGAAGGCTCCAGAGGGAAAATTCAGCAAACTGGCATCTTCGACTTAGTGCAAAGAGAGATGGCTTCTATGAAACAAAGAGAAAGCCCTAAGAAGGACACAGGCCGACACGAAAGGAGCAGAAGGAGGTAAACGGAAAAGGAAGGAAGACGAGATATAAAGAAATGCACATGACAGGAAATGAAAACACCATCTAAATTAAAACCTAAGTAGGAGACAGAAAGAAAATTTGTAGAATAAAGAGTTAATTTAGTGATGTGGAGACAAATTTAGCAACTATGCCCACATTGTAAAGAAAAGAAAAAAACCAACTGCGTGAAACTACACATTAAAATGAAGTCTAAATAATAATTTAAAATTTGGCCATAAAAACTGAATACAGATATAAAAATCAAAAGACACAATGTGTAACTTTAAAATTCAGATCAAGGAAATAATCAGTATTTTAAGAAATAATGAAATTATAATAAATTGTGCTAAAATTCTTTGTTTTAAATGTGAGGGAGTCAATAGATTAAGTATTGTTTTGATTCGCCTCAGGCTTAAAAAATGCTCTTGATAAAATCACTAACAGAAGCTAAATATTCTTCTAAAACATTGGGCAATTGAAAACTAAATAATAACAACAAAGCTAATCTATATACCCAAAGCAGAAAATAAAGGGAAAAAAATTAAGAAAAAAATCCTCTGAAAATGCTAATAATAGCACAATAGCAGAAAAAAGACCGATTTATTTTATCTTTTTTTTTTTTTTTTGCTTTTTTGAGACAGGGTCTTGCTATGCAGTTCAGGCTGGCCTTGAGCTCACTTCATAGCCCAGACTGGTTTCAAACTCGAAATGATTCTCTTGCCTCTGCCTCCCACATGCTGGGATTACAGGCATGAGTTACCACACCTGGCTCAATTTATTTATCTTTTAACAATACTATTAATGGATAGGTAGAACATCTTCAGTAAAAGAAAGTCTTTTAAATTATACCCTCTTCAAAAAATATTTAACATCTACATATACATAACATATATATAATATATTGTCTTTCCTCTAAAAAAGTGACACTCAAAAACATTAAGTAAAAAGCAAATATCATGAAAAAACCAAAATATGATATCAGCGCAAACATAAAATTGAAGCCCTCCTCCCCTCAAATAAAGCCAGTGACTATGAAAAGAGGTTTATGTTACAAGATGTCAGTAAATTGTCATTTTATAAGAAAAGTTAAAACATCTTGAAATTAAAACTAGTATTAAATAGAGTAATTTTTAAAGTTTATGTATTTTTTTTTTTTTTTTTGAGGCCAGGTCTCACTGTAGTTCAGATGGGCTTTGGACTGATTGCATAGCCCCGGTCAGCCTGGAACTGGTGGCAATCCTCTTGCCTCAGCCTCCTGAGCACTGGAAGGACAGGTGTCTATCCCCACACCAGGCTAACAGAGAATGACTTTATGTTAACTAAAAATTAAGCATACAGTAGGGGGAATTAGTTCATAAAAATCATTCAATGTATCACTTAAATTAATTACAGAGGAGATGAAAAGCAACAGGAAAAGAGAAAGTATAGAAATTCTACATGCATGTATTCCTCACACTGCTAATCCTTTGTTTACAGCCGACTTACCCAGCAAAGCTGCCCAGTGAAGCGGGGTTCGAAATAAGTTGTCATAAGATGTTATGTTGCAGCTTTCATAAGAGGTTAAGACATCAACCACTGTCACATTTCCATCGGCGACCGCGAAGTGAAGAGGGGTCCGGCCCTCATAATCTTGCCAGTTCAGCAACGACTCCGTTGGAGCAGCGTCCTATTTTTAAGGAACCAGACGTCACACAGGTGTGTGATCCGCAGTAAATTTATACAGCACACTTACTGACTGAAGTTTTCAAAACAAAACCTCTACATCTTCTACAGGCACAAATGAACTCATAAATCCAGAAAAAGTATACAGTATAAATCTTAAAAAATTTATTTTCATATTTCACTCTGAAAAGTACAGAAAATATAATAACTACCACGTTCTGAATGCATTAAAAAGGTAACAACATTTTGCCTAGTGAGTTTTTGTCTCTGTTATGGATTCAGCTAAAGCTGTGTTTTGTATTTTTGTACATATGTACATATCCATACACAATAAATATGTACAAATAGTCCTGTACTCACATATGCAATGTATATAGGCAACATGTACCTTGTGGCAGTGCCCATGTACATCCTTTGGCAACTTTTTCTTTCAACATTATACTTGTGGCTGCCTATGTTGATACCAGTTCATTTGCTGAACTGCATCAATAAACCATGATTTAGTGATCCCTTCTACTGAGGGATGGTTAGGTTATTTGTATATTTTTTCAAATTATGCTGCAAAGAGTATGTTCCCGGTACCTGCCTCTTATAGCATATGCGTGAGATTTTTCTCTTGGTTGGATACCAAAAGAAGAATTTCTGGGTTGATGGATAGCTGCATCTTCAGTTAGACACTGTCAAACATCTCTCCAAATGGTTGTACCAATTAACACACCCATGACAATGTGTAAAGTTTTTTATTTGCCCACATGCTGGCACAAACTAATTACTTGGTATTATCAAGCTTACTATGTTTTCCCTCTTAGAAATGCAAAAGACATTTCATTGATGTTTTAATTTGGAATTCTTTTATGAATGAAGTTGAAATCTTACATTTTTAATGTTTATTTGTGACTCAATTGTATGTCTTTATAAACTAACAGTTTGTTTTTCTGTTGGATCTTTGTAGGAGACATTATGCTTTGGACCGCCTTCAAAACTAAGGCCCTGCTTCCTCAGGCAATGACCCGAGTGAGATGTGTTTACACAATAGGAAATAAGGGCAAATTTCCTTTAGGCCCTTGAGTGAGATGTGTTTACACAATAGGAAATAAGGGCAAATTAGAGTGTAAAAGGAATGATATGAGTGCAGATTGTCTCCACTGACTTCAGATACTGAAATTAACACCTAAGGAATACAAAATAACAATCTATTACATATGCAAGAAGATAAAAATGAAATAAAAAGGAAGGAAAACTATCATAATGATACAGTGGACTTGGAAAAGAACCGAACAGAAGTTTTAGAAGTGAAAAATATAGTAACAGATTAAATACTCAGTAGAAAGGGTAAACAACTGATTAAACTTGGCTGGAGAAAGATTTAGTAAACTAGAAGACGGATCTGATGTGATTACCCAAAATGAGCAGAGCGATACAAAGAGATAAAAGGAAGTTCAGAAACATGGACAAGAAAAGGAAAAGGTTTAAAATACAAGAGGTAGTTATGTATTTTCCAAAACTGAGATACTATACTCATAATGTATGCACCAAACAGGATTTTTTTTTTTTCCGAATAGGATTTTTGTATTTGCTTTTTGCCTACAGGATCTAACTACATAATTCAGGATGGTAGGGGAAATCTTATGTAACCCACGTTGACCTCAAACTCATGATTTTCCTTTCTCAGCCTCCCGAGAGCTGGGATTTTAGACATATGCTACCACACCAAATAGTATTTTTTAACAAAGGTCATACCTAGACACATTGTAATATACCAAAGAGGAGAATTTAAAAAACAGTCTAAGTGAAAAGACAGATAATCCATAGAACAATGACAATTAGACAAAAACAAACTCCTTGAGTAATAATAGAAGGTAGAAAGCAACAAAATAATATCCTGAAAAAGTTGAGAAAAGTGACTATATAGAAATGTGTACACAGGAAATCTATTTTTTCAAGAGCCAGATTGAAAGACAGACTTTTTTAGCAACTAAAAACACTTAACACCAACAGTGCTATATAAAAATAGAAGTTCTTAAAAACAGTAACTCTAGAAGGAAAGCTTGAATTTCAAGAAGTGGAGAGCAAAGATATTAGTGAACACAAATAAAACTAATCGTTGCACATGAAAGGATAACTTTGAAATCTAATTTTTGTCTCAAAAGTCTAATTTGCATATTGAAAGCAAATAAAATTAAATGTTGGACTAATAGCATGTAAAACTGTAAGTTGGGACAGAGTGATTAGAAAACCTCCATTAATCTAATTTATGTTTGTTTGTTTTTTGGTGCCAGGGATCGGGGATCTAACTCATGACCTCCCACTTGCCAAACAGGAGCTTATGCCCCTGAGCTAAATCCCCGGCCCCTAATCTACTTTTTGAATATTCCAAATTAATAAGTCATTTAGTAAATTGGTTAGGTATATACTCAATGAACAACAATAACAAAAAATGTTGTATTCCTTCATACCTGCAATAACCAGTTAAGTATATGCCCTGCATATGTTCAAAAGAGCTCAAAAGTAGCACTGTTTATAAAAAACAAAAATCTGAAAATAGTTAAAATATCTCTCATTAGCAGAATAAATAATAATGAAATGCTATGTAACAGTAAAGATTGATAAATGATAGTTACATACAGTAATGTAGATAAAACAAGCATAAGACTGAACAAGAAAAACACATTCCAAAAGAATACCTGCAATATGAATCTGTGAAAACAAAATTAAAAAAACATTAAGAATGACACAGCACATTGTTTATGGATACTACTGAAAATCGGCAGATGAAAATCATGAAATTGAGGCTGGTCTTTTCCTCTGAGGATGGAGAGAATGGGGGAGTATTGAACCCAGAGATTTCACTGGCATGATGGTGATGTACTTTTTCTTAAACTCAGCACTGAGGACATGAATTTGTGGTTTCCGTATCCTGATATTCACTTGTATCTATTCATTATTTAATAAAGCGAGTATAAAACAATGTAAGAGAATTAGAGGAATAAAATCAGGAGGGTATTTGGAGGAGAGGAAGGACAGTGAGAGGGAGTGGATACCAGGTGGTCCTAATAGTGCTATGGAAGTATGTCAGTTTTGGGGAGATGGGGCCACATATTTGTTGTATCCTTTGGTTCCAACTTGTCTGTATGTCACACATATTTTTTTTTTTTTTTTACATGTTGGATATTGCACTTTTTTTTTTTTTTTTTAAGGCTGTTTAGGTCTAGACCACCATTCTACTCACAAGAATGCATCTCACTGTGTGCACGGCACTTGGGTCTTTATGATTGGCTGCCCAGTGCAGTGGGATCTTGCCTTCCACGTCAGGAATCCCAATGTTGGAGTCATGCTTGATCAGCAGCTTCACGTGCTCAGGGTTGTTGTAGTAAGCGCTCCAATGCAGGGCTGTTTGCTGCAAGGTGGGGAGGGAGGCACTTACAAGTAGAGGAAAATGACGAGTAACTTCCCCCAGACTTTCATTGTGATAGGTGTTGTTACATGTAGTTTGCATGACACGGTCATCATGGGATCTCTGGGAGATGAGTACTCTATCATTTGCACGTGACTGACGAGATAAGCAAACGAAAGAAGGATGAATAATTTTCAAGGAGATACTATATGTGCTGCACTGAGATTTTTAACCCAGGCAGTCAGACTCCAGGGTCTGTATTCTTAAATCAAGAGCCGTTCAGTCCAAGTACTAATAATAGTAACAAAAAGTAAGATAAAAGCAGCCCGATAGTTTATGAAGTTATCAATGAAATAATTGATAATCTTGATAGTGCACATCTGGTTATCACCAGTCACCTTAGAATTTGACAGCTGAGGGCCGGGGATGTAGCTCAGCAGCACAGCACCTGTGTTGCCTGGCAAGCGCAAGGTCGTGAGTTCGATACCCAGTACCCCCCCAAAAAAGAATTTGACAGATTATTTGAATGTTAGTATCTATATATAAAAAAAGATACATGCACAGGAAATTTGTAGATCTGGAATCCATTCCTTGTATCAAAAGATAAATTTATATTTAGTTATTTTATAAGGTAAATATTAGACCTAATAACTGATGAAAAGATAATGTTGAAAACACAGCAGTACTTGATTTCAAAAGAAAGCTTAAAATGATTGTCTTCAACTTGTAGAAGTTGCCTGAAAATCACTCATGAATATAATTCTATCTATGTATTTTTTTAATTGGTACCGGGGATTGAACTCACAACCACATTCTTGCAAGGCAGGCACTTATGCCACTGAGCTAAATCCCCAGCCCCATGAACATACTTCTATAAGACTGCTTTCCTTACTGAGAGAATAATAAGGGAAAACAAGTAGCATAACCATCAGTCCAATCTAGAATTCGATAAAGAGCTGGAACCAAGCTCCTCTATCAAGTTAAACACTAAAATGTGACATAGATGGTATGTCAAAAAGGCTCCATAATATGAAGCCACTATTTAACTCATTACTTTAGTAGCAACTGCAGAACACAATAAAGTCACAAGTATAATGGCCATTAATTGCCTATAACATTTTCAATAAACAATATAATTTCTATAATTCCTTTTTTGTATGTTGCTTATTCTAATTATATTTACTAAAATATCTGTTCAGCCTAATATGAAAAAATTTTGGTTTTTATTTTCTACATCTTTGTTTTTTAATTATCTAGTAACTTGTTTTTTTCCTGTGGGAAAATATGCAAAATATAAAATTTTCCATTTTATCTGTTTTAAAGTACATGGTACAATAGCATTAAATACATTCATATTTTCGTGCAAATGTCACTACCATTCATCCTCAGAATTTTTTCATTTTCCAAACCCTCCCATTTAATAGTGTTACTTCCACCTTTTTCTAGCTGCTGGAAACCAGATCTACTTTCTGTCTCACTGAATTTGAGTATTCTAGCAGAACCATACAGAATTTGTCTTTTGAGTTTGACTTATTTCACTTAACATGTTGATTAAAAATCTGTTCTGTAGCATATGTTACAATTCCATTCCTTTTTAGAGCTGAATAATAGTCCATAGTATATCTAGATGTAGGTGCTACAGTTTGATTACCCAGTTATCCATCCATGGATATTTGAATTGTCTTCATCCTTAAGCTATTGTGAATAATTCCGTTATTGAACATGAATGTACAGACACATGTTTAAGTTCCTGATTTTAGTTCTTTTGGGTATACACCCAAAAGTAGAACTGTGGTCTCATATGGCAATTTTATATTTAATGTTTTACTTCCCCTACTAAGGTCTAAGAGTTTAAATTTCTCCACATCCTCCCATAAGTTGTTATTTTCTGTTTTCATGATAACATGTCATAAAGGTTTTGAAGAAATCAGCTCATTGAGGTTTAAATGGTAATAATACTGGGCATCATTTCACATCATTTTTGACAATTTCTATATGTTTGAGAAATGAGTGTTCAAGTGATTTGCCTAAAGGTGATTTTTGGCTATTCATGTGTGTTATAAAACAACTGAACTACAACAGATTAGAAATTTTAAAAAAATGGATCCTCTACCAAAAATAATTCCATTAGGCTTGTTTTGCCTTGTTCTCTTGTCTTTGCCTGCCTGGACAAAATAAGTACAGAACTGCCCCTCCTAGTTCAATAATAGAGGGACACGCGGACACTAGAAGACACCAGGAAGTGCTCTGACTGTCCTGGGGAGGGCATTATAAGGCTTGGAGATGTGAGAAAGTTTTAAGTGTTAATGGGTCTTTGCTTATTGATACAAGTGCTTTTTTTTTCAGTGAAATATTAGCATTACAGATGCCACGAGGTAGGAATAATACTAATGTATGGTGCTGGTAAAGTAAATCGATCTCAGAACTCTATTAAGCAAATTTTGAGAACAATACAAAGAACACTATGAGAGTGAAGAGAGTATTCAATATAAACCCACCCAGCGAATTTAGTTACAAGAGTTCTAATTACATGGGGTGATTGGGGTTAACAAGACTGCGACTAAGGAACTGGTGGAAAGGAAAAGGATTATTGCTCTTGTCTAACTAAAGACCATGTTTTTTTGGCCTATAAAGATCGATCAGAGTATCAATCAAAACAATGGCCAATATGTACATTAGGTGAACATTTAAGAACAGGGAAGACAAACCCTAGAACAAAGTGCGAGAGCAGATATTAGACCTGACCTGAAACCAAGAATTATTTTACAGCTAACATGTAGAGAATGTACGGTGTGCTGGGTATTGTGTTAAGCAATTTGTATATATCATCTCATTTTATCTTGAAGAATATTACTATGCTTTTTATTTTACTTATGGGAAAATGGAGGTGTTAAGTAATTGGCTTTAGGACACAGAACAAGTCACGGCTGTAGACATTCTTACTTGAGGTTACGCATGTCAAAAATAAGCGTCTGCTTTCAGCTCTCTTTTGTCCTCCGTGTTAATCATGCATTACCTTGTTTTTATCTTGTGTATCCACTTCGCCTGGGGCCATAAACTTCAGCAGAAGGGCCAAACACTTAGGGCTCTTGTGGCGGGTGGTCAAGTGCAAAGGAGTCATCTCTTCTAGATCCTTTTGCATCCAGTTTGCTCTACGTGTAAGTAAAAGTTTCATGAACCGATAATTTCCCTAAATATGGAGAGGGAGCAGAGGAACGGAAAAATAGAGAGGGCAGGTGGGAGGGAGAGGGGGAGAGAGAATTTACTTTGGAGTCATTTTTTTAAATTTTAAAATATTTCAAGTATTTTAATAGTTTTGTATAGCATCCAGAGAAATAAATCAAAGAAAAAGTGCTTCTAAAAACCATTAAACTAAGTTAATAGTGCTTTTTAAATGTTTCTTTCCTAAACACTTTCTAACACAAATATAATTTACATAGTGGTTGATCAATATTTTTTGGGCTAAGGCAACACATTTGAGTTATCTAGTCTAATAATGCTAAATATTTGGAATGTTTCCACTGTTTTCTATTATAAAAAATGCTTTCATGTTCACATTTTTCACACAGGTTTTTCATAAGAATAAATTATCAAGAACCCAACTGCTGATCAAAAGTCTGTATTCTTTATAGTTTTTAGTGTATTTTTCAAATTTCTATCTAGTAAGAACAATATGTGGGTGAATTGTTTTCAGCATATTTTGACAAATATAATGACCCTGTGAAATGAGCAGAAATATTAAACTCCAAATTCAGAGGTCAGGGAATTGAGATGTAAAGGAGTGAAAGATCTTGTTTGGGGTCCCCTGTTCAATACAGAGGTTAGTGTTCTTCAAGAGAGCTGTTTACAAAGAGAACTAAAGGAGAAGAGACCCATGAAAAGTTTATATTCTAGACTCCAGTGGGCATGAACTCCAATCTAGCAGCCATCACAGGCCACCTATTTGCACGTAGAGAAACAGGTTTTCCAATCTGGAGAAAGAAGCTTCACTCTAAGACCTAGAGCAATTCAATGTTGAGGACGCTGAGCAGCCATTGCACAGTGCCCCCGCGTCCTATGAGAGCTTTGAAACAAAACAAAACCCTCTACAAATAGTTCTTCAGGGCTCTTTTCTGAGATCTAGTTTCTTTCTTCCGGTTCTGGTGGAAAGCTTCCTTCTGCTCGCTGCCACAGGTATTTCCACGTCAAAGTATTGCATGATCAAGTTCTTTGCCTAAAACTGTCTACATATTATCTCTCCTCACTCAAAGCTCTGCAGCAGCCAGGGTTTTTGTCTTTTCCATCTTCTCAGACACTCTACATTCTTAACTTTGTGGGAAGTGGGGCCTTTTGGGGTAACCATGCTTCAGGAGCCGTCAGAGTCAGGCGAAGAAGAAATCTGTTGATAATCAGCTGATTGACAGAAAAGACGTGAGGCTGTAGGGTAACCCTGGGGCAGCGATGCAGAGCCCAGGGCTGCAGGAAAGTGCCAGCTGGCCCTCACAGCCAGATGAGCCACGTCCAGGGGTTGGGGCAGAGAAAGGGAGATAAGGTTAGGATGGCAGGATCCCTGAGACTGTCCATGTTAGACAAGAAAACCTGGAATGAACTGAAAAGCCACCAACCCAGCCTCATTATCTCTTCTAAGCCTCTCCATTGCACACTGAAGCAGAACTTATTTTATTATTCTTTATCATTTTTCATTTCCTTCGGTACTTTTCTCAGTTTGTAATTACGTATCTGTTTGTTCACAACCGTTCACTGCGACCTCCCTCACCAGCTAGAAGCTCCACGAAGGCAGGGGTTATATTTTATTGACCACGGTGGTCACTGAAGAGTGACCACCGTGATCACAAAATAGGTGCTTCATAAATATAAATAAGTTACAGGAAGGACAGAGTATAAAGAAATGAAATAACTTCCAGAAATTTTTGTTTTCATCTAACATTTTTTTTATGTACAATTGCCATATTAATTAGATTACCTAGTTCACAACCTTAGTTTTCAAGTAAGTGGTATTCGGTTGTTTGTTTCTTTTAAATATTTCATTTATGTGTTTCATTCGTCGTGCACATTATTTACCTGGTCATTTTTTTCAATGTCAAGGTGCTAAAATTTCCTCAAGAGGGCGCCCTGCTCTAAATTTCTTGCCATCCTTCCTTCAAAAAAAAAATAGCGCTCAGGAGAGACAAATCTATGACACTTCATGCTGAAAAATAAGGTTTGACCTTTCTAAGCATAACATTTCAAATATTACAGAATAATTCATCATGACCTTTTAAAGCTATTCAATCAGACAATCATTTTGATTGTAAAATTAGAGGAAATAGGAAGAAACAGACCAGCGTGTGTGGGGGAGGGACGACTGAGTTATCGACACAGCGCCTGTGTATTTACGGTTCACATTATTCTAGGGACTCTACCTTCACAAAACATGGTACACACCAGGAATGTTTACTCATTCATTCACTCAACAAACATTCACTGAGCCCTGTTGTGAAGCAAGTGATAGCACAATGTTTGCACTGCACTTTGCTTTTATTACAAAGTCTTTTAACATAGATTTTTATCTTTCCCCTCAAGGAAGTACCACAGCAAACATTTACAGGTTAAATAAAACATCTTTCTGTACTTCCGTTTCCTCCTCTGTCAAGCAGGAATTTTCACTGTTATTATTATGAAATTATTATGCATGTGAGATGAGATAGGTAATATGGGTAAAGTATTCACTACAGTGAACAAAGCAAATGCTCAGCAAATGTTTGCTACTATTATTCTGCCCAGTTTTTCAATATAGAAGTGGGAAGGAAGCATAGGTGAAATCAAGAATGGCCCACAATAAAGGGTAGTAGACAGATTTGTTTGCACATTTATAGTTCAGCTAGTCATTAAGGAGAGAAACGCAGGGACAAGCAAAAATAGCTGGAATGGTATAAATAATGGATTTCCTATTTCTTTCTTACACTGAGAAAGAGGTTGTAATGGTTGATACGATGTGTCAATTTAAGAAGTTGAGAAGTCTAAGTGACTCAGCAGGGACTAGGATCCTCACTTTGTAAATGTCCTCATCCTGTGCAGGAGGAGCGCAGGGAGACGGCGAGAATGCTACGATTCGCCCTAGGGCAGGTGGCCTGCTTACAGTGTAAGCCAGAAAAAGAGGCTCCTCCCCTTTTTCCTCTTGCTGCTTTTGCTGTCTTCTGCTGCCTTGAGCTACTGCCCCTGTGCACTCCCACCCTGCTTTGGAGCCAGCCGATTATGGACTGAAATGTCTACAAACTGTGAACTAAATAAATCCCTAATTTTGGGCATCAGGTATTTTGTCTCATCAACAAGAGAAAAATAACTAAGACAGAAGTCTGTCTCCTACAGATTGTGAGCTCTAGGACCAACAGAGGCACAACCAAAAGGAATTTGGTTGGAACCCTGAGGAGAGGTCAGCTGTTTGAAGTTTGGCTTTTCCCATTTTGAAGGACCGCAGATCTTTTATTATCTAGCTGGGGCTAGAAACAATATAATTCACTTGGACAAAGAGCACCCTTTTTATATGCAAATTCAACCTCTGGGTATAAGCAGAAGGGACAAAACCTAAAAAGCTAAAAACAAGAGTAGGGTTGGAGTTGCAGTTCACTAGTAGAGCTCTAGCCCAAGCATGAACAAGGTCTTGGGTCTCATCCCTGATAGCGAAAAAAGAAAAAAATATCAGGAGAATATTTCTTGTGTCAGTGGAAAAGAAAGACATTAGTTCTGAGATTGGGGAGCCAGCTTGTTTGCCAATCATCTGAAGGCTTTTTCACCTCATGAGTAGGCTGTTTTAGGCTACTTTGCTTCCCCAAAGCCACCCCCCATACAAAAATAAACAAAAGTCTCAATACTTGTTTAACATTGGAATGAGGAATTGTTTCATTTTTAGGAACATTCTAAGAGTGCAAAGCTTGGGGCAGGATTTGGATGTTAATTATTGGTACCACCTCTTAGGGTCACACAGAAACTGGTCCTGAGTTGAGGAATGCTTGTTTTGGGATCTGCTTTTATAATTTCTGACTGGGAAGAAAATAATGTAAGCGTGAAGGAGAAGACTTTGATAGCAGGTAAGCAAACGCAAGAGAGCTGAAGTTACAGGCAGATTTTTACATAGTCATTAAAAGGACATTACTCAGATATGAGCTGTTCCTTTGTACCTCTGAAATGTGAAAGTGTCACCAAATGTCCCTGAAACAGGATTGCTCTTGGTTTTTCTTTAGTCATAATTCTCATCTTAATTTTCTTATAATTATTAAACTAAATTTTTCTGTGGTGTGAATCACATGAATCATGATGAACTTGGTTGTCCCCCAAATGTATGAAAAGGTCAAAATCTTTGAAAGCATGAAAGAGAATGAAAAAGTTTTTTGACTTGGAGAATAGCACTTGAATGTGAGAAACACATCAGCTCCTAATGTTAATTTAAAATGTATTGTTTTCTTAAGGTGAATTACTTTTTTTTTTTTTTTAAATTGGTACTGGGGATTGAACTCACGACCTCATGCTTGCAAGGCAGGCACTTATGCCACTGAGCTAAATCCCCAGCCCTGATGAATTACTTTTTAAGAAAAAATTATATAGTTAGTTAATTTTTAAAAACAACTTTATGGGGGTTTTGAGAAAAATATTTCTAGAGTTTATTTATTTTTTCATGTTTAAGATATAAACCAAGCTGAGTATGACGGTGTACTCACTCCCAGCACTCTAAGACACTGAACAGCAGGGTCACTAATTTGACCCCATCCTGAACAACTTACTGCCAGCCCAACTCAAGCAAAAGGGATGGGGTGGCCGGAGCTGTGTCCCTGTGTGAAGGCACTGCTGGAAAGCAGTGAATAAAAAAAGAAGCCCAGCAGATACAGCCAAAGCTCGTTTTGTGTTCCCAATGCCTATTTCTTCTTCTTTGGAGACCACATCATCAGTTGTGTGCTTATCATTCCAGTGATTTTCAATATTTTTATTTCATACTCGTATATCCATAAATACATGACATTGTTTTAGATGTTCTTAATCTTTATAAAATGCTTCTGCATGAGTCATTGACTATCTTTTACTCTAAGCAGTATTTTTAAAGATTTAACCAAAATGCTTTGGCTTATACATTTTTGTTGAAGCAAATATTCTATTACATGAAAATAATATGTTTGTTCTTCTCCAAAGGGATATTTAGCACGTTTCTCATTTTGATTATTACAAATAGCATTGTGATGAATTTGCTTGTACATGTATCCTGGTAAATGTATAAGAATTTCGGAAACTTCTACTCCAAACTGGTTTCCCACTAGTAACACATGTGAATTCCTGTTTCTCTACATCGTCACTATACTTGGTTCTATCAGATTTTTACTATTCTAATTGATAAACAATTGTGTTTTTTAAATTTTATTTTAAAGAGGGTAAAACAAAGCATAACAGAACAAAGCAGATGAGAAGAAAACAATGTAAGTGACACAGATTTCAAAGCAAGACAACAGATCAACAATGGCTACTATAATGTCTCTTGTTTTCTTCTAAATAGTTGTCTGTATCTTCACACACAATGAATTCATACAAAACAAAACAGTATAAAACTGATCAGAAGAGAGTAATGAAGACATTACAGGCCTTCAGAACCAGACAATAGGGAAATGAACAATGGCTACTGCCAAGTCTCTTGTTCATTCCAAAATAGCTGTCGATACCTTCATGTATGCTGAAATTAAATAATACAAAGCAGACTAAAACCACATGATAACACGGAATCAGCAATGGATACCATAATGTCTCTTTTTCTTCAAAGTAGCTGTTCATTTCATCATGCATAATACAATTGATTCTTGTAAATACAGTTGTGTTTTATCTTAAATTGAATTGCATTTTTCTAGTAGGACAGAAATGTTTGAGTGGTCATTTGTTTCTTTTTCTGTGAATAGCTTTTTTATAACACTTACTAATTTTGAAAATTGACCGTTTGTCTTTTTCTGACTGAGATTCTTTATGTATTCTGGATACTAATTCTTGCTTGAGTTTGCAAATATTGTGTCACTTTGTGCAATTTATCTTTTAGCCTTACTTGGGCTCTTCCACTAGGAATGAATAATCTGCAATAATGATATTTTTAGCTCTTTAAATATTAGATACCTTCATATATTTTACAATTATTTTTAAAAGTGACTTTTAGGCCATTCATGCACTGCCAGAGAGAACAAAAAGTCAACAAGAAATTCAGACCTCCTGTGAGTCAGTGGCATGTGTGGGTAGACTAGGGGAGAGCCAGACGCCAGCCCCTTCCAGTGCACGAGCAGGGAGACAAGAAGAGTTAACGTTCCTCCACCACCGCCACCTCCTGGTAAGCAACTGGCTGATCTAGAGAAATACAGGCTGTGGTGATAGCTAATGAGATAAAATACAACTTAATGCTTGAATTATTTAGTGTTTCACTGACTTTGAGGGTCTAAAGGTGGTAGTCTGATCATCTGTTCAGAGGGTAACTATATGCAATGTAGCATATATGAGCGATCTCTTTCTAAAGGTGGTGGCCATTGTTAATTCCCTATTACCTTGTTTTGAAATCCTGTATCATTCTCATTGTTTTGTTTGGTTGGATTTTATTCTGTTTATCTTGTTTGATTTTGTTGTATATGATAGCATAGGTGTATATTTCAAAGATAACAAGATATATTATGGTATCCATTTTGGATTTACTATTATCTTGTTTTGAAGTCCTGCATTCATTGTTTTGTTTTTATTGGTTCTATTCTGTTTCTGTGTTGTTTGATTTTACTATGTCTGAAGTTATGGGCAGCTATTTTGAAGACAACAAGAGGCATTCTGGTAACCATTGTTGAATTCCTATTGTTTTGAAGTACTGTGTCACTTACACTGTGTTATTTTGATTGGCTTTCTTTTGTTTTATTTTACTTGGCTTTATTTTTTCTAAAATAAAATTTAAAAAAATTAAAAACATGACTTTTAATGAGAAAACTGGAGTTATTTTTCATTTGTTTCCTTGCTCACTCTTCTATTTGCTTAGACCCAGCTCCTGCTAGTTTATTGTAAGAATCTTGTCTTAAATCTCTTGGTGCCCTGTCCCCAGTGATGTTAGAGATACCATAGTTACTGTCGTTCAGCTAATGGGTAGCTTCCTGGTCCTGAGGCTTGGACTTTGTCTTGTTACTGCCACTTTCCTAGACAAATTGCTTCCTCTAAAGTTCTGGCTTCATATTAAAGCAAGGAATATCCAAAAATTTGAAGTACCTTCTTTGCTTTAGCAAGAATACAGTCAGTTTTCAATCAGTGAGTGGAAGGGATTATCTCCCTAACTCGGATCTATCTGAAATCATATGCTTCAAGACTGCTATTTATCTAGGACTGGAGGTCCCATTCAACCCAGCTATTCCGCTTCTGGATATCTTCCCAAAAGAATTAAAAAACATCATACTACAGTGATATATTTGCACCTATGTTTATAACAGCACAGTTTCTAATAGCCAGATTTTGGAAACAACCTAAATGCCCATCAACTGAGGAATGGATAAAAAAAGATGTGGTATTTTTATACAGTGGAGTACTACTCAGCTATAAAGAATAATCACACTGAGATATTTATAAATAAATAGATGTAACTTGAGACCACACTCATAAGTGAAATAAATAAGATGCACATTGTATTGTTTCATTAGTGACAAGCTGAAAGAAAATACATGTATATGTGTATGTATATGTATATAAAAAATAGTTAAGATAGTTATACTACTGATTTCTCTGAGTTTGCTGAAGAGAAAGATTTGTACTGGTATTGTTCGAATGATTGAATGCAGATGTCTTGTGCTCTGGTTGAATCATTTGGGGATGACAGTGCCCAATATATGTACCATTGTTGCCCTGATTGATGTGTTTTGAAATTTTGTTGTAGTTTTTCTCCTCCTCCTCCTCCTCCATCTTCCCTCTTCTTTTCTTTTTTTTTTTATCTTTGAATAAAATAGATTTTTTTTAAAAAGACTGCTGTTTATTTTTAGTGCCTCTAGCACTAACTTCTAGACAATTAGGAGATGATCTTTAAAACATTCTGTGTCCCCATTTCTACGTTTCCTCCCCAAGTGGGCACCATACTTTTATATCTGGCCTCTAGGAGCCTTTGATGTTTGCCTCCTTTTTAGCTGAAATGCTTACTTTACCAGACTTCAGTACCTCAAACCTGGCTAACACTGTCTCTACTGGAAGAGACCATATATATATATTTTTTTTAACCAGAAACAGTACTTTAGGACCTAAATATTTCCCTATGAATCTCTTGTTTTTGTTCGCTCTCCTTTTCCAGCACTTATACTTACCCTATTGTACCTAGAGAAAAGAACAATTATTCACTTACTTACAAGTGTTTATTTTTGTTTCATTTATAGGGTTGCATATAATTTTATCCTGGAAATATTGTAGGTATGCTTATAAAAGCATAAACAAATGTGGAGAAGACATTCTTTTATATTTTATTCTAAATGCTAAGCGTATTATACACCAGAAATACATTATTTAAAATAAAAAAGGAAATAACATAAACATGATTTGCTATTAATTCTAATGATGTCTCTATATATTTATAAACTCTCAAAAGCATTTATCATATTAATTTTTAAAAAGAACCACTACCCCTAGGAAGTATATACTCGCACCTATCAGTAATCAGTAAAACTTTCCTGTAACGGTTGCAGACTCAAATGAATTTTGGTGGCACCACAGTAGTTTTGGAAGAGGAAATGTGTCAGGACCTGCAGTGTGGCTTCGTGTACTTACTTATGGGGCATGCTGGGGATAGAAAGTCATGATTCTGCCTTACTGGGGCCATTTCTCAGCGCTGAATTTTCAACAAGCCATCTAGAGACATGAAGTGATTTCACTCACAGGGATGAAGAGCAGGTTCACTTACTATTACTAAAAAGCTGGCGATTCCCAAAACCCAGCATTTCTCAGGTGTCATATGCTATGATTTGGATGTGAAATGTCCCCCAAAAGCTCATATATATCTGAAGGCTTCGCCCCCAGATGATGGTGCTGCTGCGGGGTGGCGGGAACTTAGGAGCTAAGGCCTGGTGGGAGGAAGGAAGTCAGTGGGGGAGAGTCTTTGAAGGCTGTGTCTTGTCCTCGGCCCCTTCCTCCCTTTTCCTCTCTCTCTTTGGCTACCATGAGGTGAGCAGTTTTCCCCTGATCCTTCTGCCATGGGCCTCACCTCAGGCCCGGAAATGATGGGGCCATGCGACCATAGACTGAAATTTCTGAAGCCATTAGTCAAAACACATGTTTCTTCCTTTTAAATTGATTTTCCTATGTTCTCTGTCACAGTGACAGAAAGCTAACATATCGTGCAGGCCCCTTGGTACTGTGTCTAGCTGTGTCCCCTGTGGTGCACACGTGCTACCTGGGGAAAAGGGAAGTGATGTAAGGACTCAGGCATTTCCACTTCTTGGTATGCTACGTATAATACAGATTCGGATTTTTGTTTCTAGCGGGAGTCTTGTGTCTTCTGCCACAAGATACAGATTAATTTACTACCTTGTTGGGTAAAATTAAATTCCAGAACTGACAAGAAAACAAAAGAGGGGATGCTATTAATTCAATGCTGTATGAAGTCATTTAAATTATTTGGTCACTCCCTAGCCTCTGTTGGTCAGATTAATCAGAGTAGCTGATGAAGTGGCATGTCAAAAAAATGAAGGACTGAGGGACAGGTTGTTGGGGACAGCAGTCTATCTGTTTTTGATGTTCTTATCGGGTGTGACAAAAAGGTAAAGTGTTGACCAGCAGTAAGGAACTTCTCAGGACTGCTTTTGCAACCAGCAACTGGAAGGATGGTGTCATGTTTTCCTCTAGGTTTACTTACTGCCTATTATAAAAATGATAGATCCCTAAAGTTCAGCGTGCCTCAGTTATGATGGAAACCCACTGAGTACAAAATGGTCTTGTTCTCTCTAACTCTCCATGTTTGTTGGGAACAAGGGAAACCTATACAAGTATGTATGTGTTTGTGCTTTTGCTGTGCTATGAATAATAAACTCCTTTGTCTCTGACCTTGGAGTCTTTTGTCTGTTGTCAGCATCCTTAAAATAGTAACAGACTAACTTCTTCTTAGCTTCTATGTACGGTAAAATCAAATCTCAGATCCTGTAAAAAATCCTATTATAATATAGAATGCAGTATAAGAAGAAATCATGCAGTCTAGAATAGCATAATAAGGAGCCATTTCATCAGATTGGTAAAAGGAAGGGCTACAGACTGAATGTGTCCCCCCAAAATTCAAAATTGGAAGGAGCTTTCATGAATGAAATTAGTACAGTCATAAGAGGTTCCAGAGAGTTTTCTCCTTTCTTCCAATTTGCAAAAAGACAGCCATCAGGAAGCAGACCTTTAACCCAGAATCTGCTAGTGCATTGATCTTGACGCCCCAACCTAGAGGTTATGAGCAATACATGTTTGTTTTTCTAGTCACACAGTTTATGGTATTTTTTAAATGGTATTTTTGTTATAGCAGCCTGTGTGGTCAAGACAGGGAACAATGAAGAATTTTTAAAAAATAGTGTGACTAGATTCATACTTTCAGAAAATACTCTGGAGGTTACATGCAGCACTGATTCAAGGGAAGCAGATCTTTAGGTTAAAAAAAAAGAAAGCAGTTACAGAATTATTGCAACAATCCAGAGTAGAAATCCTGGAAATAAGGGGACAAAGCAGTGAGATATTTAAAAGGACTTATGCATAAGCAGAAAATGGAGAGAGGTACAACAACTGAAAAGATGGGGAGAAAATTAAGGTTAAAAATGAAGACTTTTGAGTTCTGTTTAATTAATTAATTACTAACATGGAGTTTGATGCACTGGACAGGAAACTGTATACAGATGTCTAGTAAAAAGAGAGTATATATATATATATATCTGAAGATGGGAGGAGATGGTTACTGTCATGATATTGATTAATGGACTGACTCATCCACATTAGCAGCTGCCTTAACAGTTTTCTCCAAACGCAGTAATTTTTAAAAATTACTATTATTACAAAAGGAAAGTACAAAAGTTAGAAATAGGAACCTTTATACCTTACTTGAAATATAAATGTAAACTTTATACATGGAAATGACAGTGCAACTAGAAGATACTACTATCAGATAAGACACACATTGTAACTGCTTCTGCGTTTAGGTCACTTTCCTGTCTCAGCTGATTTAGGTGCTTACTTACTTCTTACGCTTTAAAGAGAATTTTACAAGCAAGCAAACAGATATAAAATCAAGTTATTGAAAGATATGAATTCACCAAGGTAGAGAAATAAAATTAAATCTGCATTGCTTATCTCAATAGCAGACATTCTCTTCCCTTCCTTAACTTTCTGCCTGTCAAGCCTATAAACTGTGTTTTATAGCTAAAATTTCTAATGACGCAATGGTGACCACATCACTAATCTGGCCATTTTAAGCAAGTCTTTGAAAATACTTTTAAAAGTTATTTGATGATTCTTTAAGCAAAGGCTAAGAATGGCGCTTCAATGACAGAATAAGGAGCTTTATTTGCTATTTTCCAAGTTTAAGATGCTCATCCATCTGGCAGAGCAGCTAGACAATACATCAGCCAAGAACATCTCTCTGGCTAGAAACAGATTCTGGCTCTTAAAGAGGATTTGACTGAAGGAAAGGCAACATCTTTAGTTGCTCTGTGGCTGAACTCTTCTAATATTTCTCCCCAATGCTTCCTCCAAGCCTTGGCTGCATCTACTAACTTGGTTACCATAGGAATAGACAGAGCTATCAAATGGCACACTGTCAAATAGCACAAGAGAAAGAGAAAATGTTACTGTCAAAAAATAGGCTTCTTCTTCTTCTTCTTCTTTTTTTTTGGTATGAGAAGAAACTGAAAAAGATATTGACTTCAAGGCTTCCTTACCCCATGCCAGGTTTTTCATGTATCTTTCCTGACTAAATTAGTCTATTTAATTTAGATAATTTTAAAAATTAGTCCCACCAGCAGACAGATTTTCATATATAAGAAACTAGAATAAATACTGAAAAAAATTACAACATGCCGTAATACTTATCTTTATGAGGACAATTCTATTGTCTACATTTATTAAGAGCAGTGCTTTAAATTAACTCAACCTTTAGGGATGATCATAAAATACATTTTGTTTCTCATAGTGGATATTTAATTCTTTTGTCTCAGTTTTCACACGTTAGTATGCGTCAGGGTCATCTGGAAGGCTTAATGAAGGCTTAACAGAGGCCTTTCTCCAGCGTTTCTCATTTTCTGTATCTCATGGAAGGTCCAAGAATTTGCATTTTTAAAAAATTAATTAAGTTTATTGATAAGAATGTGCATTTCTGACAAGTCTCTGGGAGATGCGCTGGTGGTGCAGGGGTCTCCACTTTGAAAACTACGATTTAAACAAAGAACCTAATCTAGGAGTTTACAATCCTCAGATACTTAAACAAACAAACAAAAAAACCCAGCCTGTTCTCTTCCCAAATCAGTGAATCTGAACTTTCTAAGACTTTGCAAATAACATTTCTGAAATTCTCGATAGGCGATTTGAAAATGCAGTCAGGATTTAAGAAGCTCTGACAAATTCATTTGTTCATTAGACCTATGCAAAAGGTTGTTGGAAGCTTTAAAAATAATTAAAATACAGATGTACACTAGCATACAATATAGTATGCTATACACAAAAACGGCTTTGTGCATGAAAAAGGAACAAAAAGGCCGTAGAATCAGGTGGAACAGACGACATTCTTGTCTCTTGTTGGAAGAGGAAGGGTTAGATTGGGGATGACTTGATGAAGGAGATGGCAGCTGAACAGCATCTCGACTTGGCATCACCAGGGACACTGGTAACCTTCTCTGTCGTCTTGCTCCCACTCCCTATTTCTTTGATATGGACAATGTTTTTAAAGTTTCTATAAAATTCTCTACAAAATAGCTTTGAGTCTTACTCTCACCTCTTCTGTCTCCATAAGCTTGACCTCCACAGATGTGCTGAAGCCAGCATCAGTAAGTCACACACATCACATCTCTTGTATCTCATTCAATGGTGCAAAAACTCCCACGCTACCCCTGTAGTAGATAGTGAAGCCCTATGCAGACATTAGTCGCTACTGAGACTAATGAGATCAGCCCTATGACAGAGCTAAGGACATGAAATAAGAACTCTGAACAGCTAACTCAGCCTTGAAGGGCTGGTAAAGGGCACAGAGCCTGAGATACGTACAGCTCATAAATCAGGGCACACCTATGTATAGCAAAAAGAATTTTTTAAAAAGGAATTAACTATGTCATATATTTTATATGTGACCCAACACAATTCCTCTTCCCTCAGGCAAGCCAAGTATATCCAAGGCGTGGGCCACAGGTTAGAAGTGCCTGTAATTGTGTGCATACAATTAAGGGAAGCTGAAAATAGGGAGAAAACTGAATGTGCAAGGGCATTATGTGTGGAGGAGTGAGGAAAAGATAATTAGAGTAAGAGCATTAAATAGTGTTATGGTTTAGATAAAAAAAAAATGTCTATCAAGGCCCCATGTGCCGAAAGGTGGATTTTTTGAAAGTCAACTGGATTATGAGGGTGGCATAGCTGACCTGCTGTTGGGTGGCAAGGACTAGCTGGGAAAGAGGAGGGTCACTCAGGGGATGGACTGGGAAAACTTTTCTCTCTCTCCAGCTTCTCCCTTCACTCCCTGCTTCGAGCCGCCATATTCCTTTCCTGGATTGTTCTGCTTTGGAGCCAGTGGACTATGGACTGAAAACCTCTATGCACTGTGAGGCAAATAAAACTTTCTCTAGGCTGTGGGTGTCAGGTGTTGTGTCACAGTGATGAAACAGCGAGGACAGTACAGTGAGGGACACAGGAAAAGCCGAAAGGGGTAACCGAGAGCTCAGTGATGACAGGTGTTGGGCTCAAGAGTTTGGACCTTCTCCTTTGGCTTCTGAAGTGGTACTTGAGGTCTTGTGACTCGAGAGCAGTCTCAGCCAGATCATCCTCACGTTCCAAAAGCAAATCACTGAATTTTTCCTAGCCCTGGCTTCCTCCCACTTGAAAAATGAAGGTATTAGTTTATGATCTACAATTTCCTTGTTTTAGGACCTTTGCTCTGCGATTGTAAGAGGCAGAAGACCCAAACTTTATCACCAGTACTTCAAAACTAAATGTCTTGATTCTGTCTGGACAAGGACTTCATTTCTAATAATTTTTATTTCCCCTAGTCACAAGGTCATAGTTTTTGAGTCTATTTCCTTTTTCCTAATACAAATAATCCTTTTCCCTGGCATGTTGACATTCAGCTTTAGGGGATCCAAGAATGCTATCCCCATGGTTTACACCTTTATATATTCTTTTTCTTTTCTCTTGTGAAGAAAAGAAAGCATAAGGAGTTATTGCTTATCCCCAGATTGTATTTAAGTTTCAGAATGTTCCATAATAATTCTTTTTAAAAAATATGCACAATAATCCTGCTGTGAAAGCCATAATTATTTTCACTTTGCAGGTAAGAAAACATAAATTTAAAAATATTAAATTATGGGTTTACTTAAAAAAAGATTATTAGGTTTATATCATAGAACAAGAAAGAAAAAGCTACTATCTAGCTGGTTGACCATGATTTTCAAACTGCAATTTAGTTTATTGTAAAATGAGAAGTTTGGAGTAGATGATTTCTAGGTTTCCATCTAACACTGAAATGATGTAATGTAACATGGTTTACTATCACCGCATTTTAAAAATACAGAATCTGAAATATGTGATACAGTGCCTCATACATAACGGGCACCAGATAAATATTTTTAGAATGAATAATAAATATATTACAAATAATAAAATGGGTAGTTGTTTATAAAGCTCAATATTGTATATGAGTAGTTTGTATAGTATAATTTATAATTAGTTGTTGATAATTAGGGATCAAAAATATAAAACTAACTTCCCTACTCTAAAATAGAGATAACAGTTAGATAACAGTGAACAGATGTCATCTTTTTGTGGAATCTAAGATATTTACTATGAAGTTTATTTCTATATTACTCTTGCTTCAAGTATAATTCAGCTTATTCTCATCAATAACCAATTTAACTGACTGTTTACAGACAGATCGAGAGACAAATGACAAATTAGTACTCACTAGGCTTGTGGCATGGACATAAAAAGTGAATTTATTTTTTCAAATACCTTTTATAGCCATAGCCTTGCAAGTAGAAGACATCTTATCTGGTTTACTATTGATCCAAATGACAAGGCTGAGCATCAGATTAAGGATATGTCAGAAACCTGAAAGAGGCTACCAACAGATGCAGCAGAGGGTAGCTTCTTTCAAAATGATCTATTAAGGCTACTGTGTTTACAAAGGCAGTTGAGAAAACACAGCCCAATACACTATGTTATATCAAGTATCCAGCAGTGGCCATAAAAACTTGTGATACTAATGTGAACCCCCATATGCCAATCATGATATGTTTATTTCCAGCCATAAAATTATGCACAGACTCCTGAAAATAAACAAAAGCTATAGGACTTTTTCTTTACCCACATTCCTCTCTCCTGTAACAGCTTCTTTCTTAACAAATGACAGCATTCTTAAGACATGGTATCTATTGAAAAATATCTAATTAAAGTTGATTAATCTGAGTATCCACTAGAAAAGTCAAAAACAATTTCAAGAACTTCATTATAACATACTTTTTATATTTTTTTGAAATACGACTTGGGTAAATATGGTAATGACTAAAACATATTATTCCAAAATGGAGTATTTTAAAATTCTGAGGAATTTCTTACATAAAACATAATACTTTATGAACAAAGAACTATTGTTTTAGGGATAAAATACTAAGCATACTAGAAACCAAAAAAAAAAAAGTATCAAAAAAAGAAAAAAAATCTGTTGAGAGGTGGGAAAATTCTGTTTCTGTGATCACTTTGGGATTAGAACTTCTTTACAGAAGATCTATTATTTTCTAGACTAGAAGGAATTGACGAATTTTTTGAAAATCATGAGACTAGAAAAAGCTTCAGAAAATTCCCCTTTCAGAGTACTTCAGACAGACTTGCACTGGTTTTCCAAAATTTAAAGTTCTCCAAACAATATCAAGAAACCAACATTTGACATCCTTATAGACAAAAGAGACAGGGAACTGTGGTTCAAAACATGTTAAAACATGGTTAAACCATTCCAAGTTTTAGTTTCCCTTTTACCCAGCATAGGGCACTTTTATAGCAATAATAAAATTGATTTTTATCACCAGCTTAAATAGTTGTGAATATAAATGTAACTGTATTAGCATTATAAAATGCTCTGGGAATAACTATGTCAAAGTATCTGGATTTGGGGCCTGGCTCTAACTAGCCAGTCACGGGCTAATCATTCAATTTGCCAAACAATTATTCAGCACCTACTTTGTGTAAAGCATTGTTTGTAGATGTGATGAACAAGACACATTTCTGGACTGAAATATCCTGAATTGTGAAGTCAGGGCATTTGATTAAGTTATATAAACTAGTATTTATATCCCAAAGTGTTTGACAGAGCACCAGTTCCTTGAATGCTATTAGTTTATGCTACAAAACAGTAATGGCATCATGTAATTGTGAGAAATCCTGGATTGATAGAAAGCATATTCCTTTAATGTGTAATTTTTCAGGGCCTCTAAGTTGCTCACATGCATTGTGAATTTCCAGGAAGGAACACGTAGTATTGCTCAAACTTATATGACCATGGGACCCATTTTTCACAAAACATTTCAAGGGAGTATCATTTTAAGAAGCAGCTTTGGGAAACATGCATTTAAATGACGTTCAATGTCCTTTTAAGTTTTCTATTTTTTCTGTATAACAAACACAGAGATGCTGAATATTGAACCTCATTTTGCTTATATAGAGTAAACTTGAAGAAAATATGCTTGAGAGGAAAAAAAGTTCACAAAGTCAAGAAAAATGTTCTTTGAGACTATGATTATTAGTAAGCAGTCAAGGTACTGAGTAATGAATAGCATGAAATTCATTGAGAATAAATGCCAGAAAATGCAGCTGGAAGTCAAAAATTACAGAGATTACATGCAGTAAAAATTCTTTCTAATAAAGCTTCCTTTTGACCTGCTTTCTCAAAAGTACTCGGAATATTCTTCAGTTCACCAAATGCAGTCACTGCTAAGCATCAAATGAATATTAGATTTTATGCTTTTATCTTAGATATAATTTTCCTACAGCTGCGTGGATGTCTGTTTAATTGCCTCCAACATGCTTTGTATTTATTGTTTACAAGCTCATCACATTACTGTCACGCCTACCATGAACGCAAATTCCCTATCATATTCTTAAGTCTCTTCTGCTAGTGGGTAAGAGATATTGCCCCAGTTAGACTCAGCTGGCAGTAAAGAGGGCTGTAAAGCTCCGAGCTTTCCCATGCAGTCGAGCATGTCTGGGGAGGATTTCAGGGCACTCACGATAAATCTAGTTAGTCCAAGAAGACTAAATTTATGAATGAGTCTGCTTAGTTATAGAGCCAAGATCAAGAAGACCTCCACTGAGCTAAGATGGAATATTCAGTGCAAAGAACAAAACTTTGAAAGTGGAGCAACTTTAATTTTGAAGGCCATCAAAACAAATAATGTTTATGAATGCTATGGTGTGACACAGCAAGGTTTTAGATATAGAAAAGGGATATACGGAAGGAAGGAGCGGGAAGAGAGAAAGAAGGGAAGTGGAGCAGGAAAAGAGAAGTGAAAAAAAAAACAGGATTAGTTAGAAAAGAAGTAAATATGTCTAATAGGAAACTTATCTATCATTCTCTTCTGTAACCAACTTCCTACATTTCTAAAAAATGGTACAGCCTTTTCTGCCTTCCAAACTTTGCAAGAGCATTCACTGCGTTTTTAAAAACCACACCTCGTAAAGATATTAGTAAAAGATTTTCAGAACTGCCTCAGACAGCAGCAAGAATAACGGGATAAGTGTGTCTGAAGAGGGTGTGTGCTGTGGGAGGATTAATGGCCATGTGCCTTTTAGGGTAACACTGTTTCCGACATAAATGTTCACTGTATGCTTTGGTCTCCCTTGTACACCCATTCTCCCTATCTTGAGGGTGAAGTCTATTCAACTAAAATAATCACTTCTTACTATGACCAAACAATTCAATTCTTTTGGATAACTGCTTAAACTATGCATAAATTACTAATTATAAACATATAATACCTCTTGCATATTTTGCCTTTCCCGTTTAGTGTAAGGAAGTGTTTTCCCAACACTTTCAAGGTACTTCTGCTTTTCATACTTACGACTTATTGTGGCATAAAATATTTAAAACTGATTAAAGAAATTCATGCCTGTAATTTGCAAGTGGTTGAGATTTCTTTTTTCTTTGCAGAGAGAAAGAAGGATAACTAGAGTTGGGGAATAGATAGGCACATTTTTGGTACCTCTGAAATCAGGCTCAAATATTTTTTAGTATAAGTTTGTTTTCTTATATTCGTTGGGTGGCAGTTCTCCATAATGTTTCTACATGTCTAGCAATTTATACTAACTCCACAGCTAGTGGATTTGGAAGCTGGAGATAGTTTCTGTTCGGGTACAGGATACATTCGTTTGCTGACAAGAATAATGATGTTTTACTTAGGGCCAAGTATGACAAACTTGCTTACATCTCAGATGTAAAATGAAGGCTGAAAAGGCTGATCATGGATTTCAGTTACTACTTAAGGCAGAGGTGTGACATTTAAAGTCCCACCTTGTTAAAGAACCTAGGACACATCTCAGATTTTGCACTG
The DNA here is from genome assembly GCA_004027455.1 of Hydrochoerus hydrochaeris. Taxonomy (NCBI): domain Eukaryota; kingdom Metazoa; phylum Chordata; class Mammalia; order Rodentia; family Hydrochaeridae; genus Hydrochoerus; species Hydrochoerus hydrochaeris. Next base: position 204,787 of record PVLA01000545.1, on the reverse strand, counting down.
AAATTTCAAGAAGAACCTTGCCTTAAGAGTTATGACTATCTATCAGGACCATGGTATAAGAGATTCAGATAAAGATTAAGGGAAAAATTGAAACACTCAATAAATTGAATGTGACTAGCCAATTCTAACTGCCTAACCAACCAACCAATCAACCTACCTAACAAACAAACCAAACATCGATACTCTAGAGAAAGATGACAGAATCAAGATTCCTTACAAAATACTATTTCAAACTCAGTAACTATACAATGAAAATTACTACATATCTTAGTCATTTTCTTATCACTGAACAAAATACCTGACATCCCTAACTTAAAGGAGGAAATGTTTGTATGAACTCGTTGTTTTTAGAGGATTGAGTCTAGAAATGACTGGCTCCAAGACAGGAAGGACATGACAGAAGGGCCATCATGTCAGCCAGGAAACAGAGCCAGAAGGAAGGAGCTGGGGACAAGAATGTATCTTTTTTTTTTTTTTTTTTTTTGGTGCCGGGGATTGAACTCACGACCTGGAGTTTGCCAAGCAGGCACTTTCGCCACTGAGCTAAACCCTCGGCCCCAAGAATGTATCTTTTCAGGACATGGCCCTGGTGTCCCTCTTCTAACCAGAGCCTACCTCCTGAGAGCACATTCAGCTGAACTCTTCAGTGGATGAATCTTTTGATGAATATAGTGTCTCCATGATCCAATTACCTCCCCAACTCTGCATCTACAAACCCTTTGGGGCCCAATCTAAATCTAAACCATAACACCACACATCAAAAGAATAAAAAGCCAGAAAAAGACTAAGAGAAGAAGATCCAAAAATATATCAAGATGGCCCAGATGTTAGAAATAGTATATAAGTTCTTTATAAATATGTTGAAAGATATAACAAGAAAGAGGGTCATAATTACCAAACAAATGAGAAATTCCCAGCAGAGAAAATGAAACCTTAGAAAAAGCCAATGGGAAATTCTAGAATTGGAAAATTTAATATCTGAAATGTTAAAATCACTACATGTTCTTAAAAGTAAATAGAAGAGTCAGTGATTTTTAATATACATTAACAGGTTATCTTGAGATTTTTAAAAAAATCAACTGAACCTCAATGATCTGTAGGATAATATGGAAAACTAATGTGTGTATAATTGAAGACCCAGAAGAAGAGAGAAAGTATTTGAGAAATAATGACTGAAATTTTATGTAAAAATCAACTTTTGGATCCAGGCATCTTGGTGAGTCTGGATGATAGAAAGAAAATTACCTCTAAGCACATGCAGCAAACTGCTGAAAACAGATAGAAAAAAATATTGACAGAAACCAGAAAACAAGTATCGCCATTACATATATAACAACAATGGAATGGACACTCTATTCCTCATCAGTGTGCTTTTCTTATTTCTAAGACACAAACATGTCAGGGGGCTACAGGAGACCCAGTGAATCCCATGCTCAGCAGATTACACCAGCATCTTCACGGGCAGCTTTCTGCTCCCCAGTCCCCAGCTCCGGCCCTCGGCACTCACTCCAGTAAGGTCTGATCTCAGCGAGGTGAGGAGGAAGGGCCTTTTTGAAGTTTGTTTCTCTCTCAGATATTTTCCCTACACCTCAGAGGCAGTAGCTTCCCTTTCATTTGGTATTTTATTTCATTTATATCAAATTCATTTTTAAAAACTGATAATTAATTTTATACTTAGTGGTGAAGTATTAACTGCTGTCTTCCTAAGATCTGAAAAGCTTCTTAAGACCAGAATGTTCACTCCAGAACTTTCTATTTGAACTTGTAATAGAGATTTTTAGCTAAAAGGAAGAAAGGGAATGAAGGAGGGCATCAAGAATAGAAATAAAGTAAACTTATTTTTACTTGCACATGACAACTGTTAACACAGCCTAAAGAATCTATAACACAATTCTCAATGCAAAAAAAAATCTATAAAACAACTTATAAAACTAATAAGGAAATTTAGCAAGTTCAAAGGAAACAAGATCAGTGCAAAAACAAAACAAGTGAAGAAGACATACAAACAATAAACACATAAAAAGATCCTCAATGTCATTTAGTCATTAAGGAAATGCATATTAAAATCTCTATACACCTAAGGGGAATAAATGGTTAAAATTAGACTATCTACAGATATGAAGGAAATGAAACTTACATTCACTGTTAGTGGGAAAATAAAATAGTATAAGCACTTTGAAAAAGTGGTGATTTCTTAAAAGTTAAACACACACTTGCTATTATAATCCAACTATTCTATTTCTGATTATTTACACAGCTGAAATGAAAGCATAAACTTACACATGAAAGTTCACACCACATTCATTTGTGATGACTCCACACTGAAAGTGACCCAAATGTACATCAGCAGGCAAATAGCTGACTTGTAGAAGGTCCATACAATGGAGGATTATAAGGTAATGATAATAAATAAATTTTCGAGGATGCTAGAACAATAGTGAATTTCAAAATAGCTGTACTATGTAAAAGAAGCTAGACAAAAAAGAACATGTATATCTGTGCACTTTTATTAAATAAAATTCTCGAAATTGCAAACCAATCTGTAGTGACAGTAGATTGGTGGTTCCCGGGAAGGAGGATGTGACAAAGCAGTGAGAGGAAAGGATCACAAACGGTCATGAGGAAACTTTGGCAAATAATGGTTATCGTTATTATTCTGATTTTAGTGTTGATTCAGTTAATGTATGCATAGAATAAAGCTTGTTAAGTTATATACCTTAGGTGAAAGCAATTTATTATATATCAATTATAAAGGAACTGTTATTGCATTTATGCCTAAATTGGCACAATTAAAGAAAAAGTATGGCTAGAGAAATAAAAAATTGCATGGCTTTCAAAGTAATTTAATCTGAAATCTTATTTTAAACTTTGACTAGACTATCTCTGTAATAGTATCAAAAATAAGAGGAAAAATATGCAAAGGATTTGAACAGACAACTTCACAAAACAAAATAAATGATCATTAAGCAGTCAAAAAAAGTTATTAGGTAAACCTAAACTAAAGCAAAAATAAGACACACAATCGAAATACTGAGATTTAAAAATCTCACAAAACTAAATTTGCTGAAGAAACACAGTATCTGGACTCTCATTTATTGTTGGTCGGAGTGGAAAGTGATTTTCATGTTTTGGAGAACCATTAGGCAGTATGTGCTAAAGCTAAACATCCCATCCCTCGAAAATACCCTCCTTTGCTCTGAACACACTTACTGTGTATCATTCTTGCAGCTTTCTGAAGCAGTTCTAGAAGTCTTCTTTCGTGAATAGACCCTCAGAGTTGCGCCATTGTGGGTGCCTCCAAGTCCAGAGTGGATTTAATGCATTAACTTTTCATGGTCACTGTGATTTTAGAGAACTAGAAATCTCACAGGGCCACATGCAGCGAATAAGGCAGATGAGGACACACTGTGGTGTTTTTGTTTGACATAAACTGCTGTAAACACTTGATTAATGGAGCACAATCAAAACCTATGGTGAAGGTTATTTTAAAATTTTATTACAGCCGGGCATAGTGGTGCATGTCTGTAATCCTGGTATTCGGGAGGCTGAGGCAAGAGGATTGTTGCAAGTTCGAGACCAGCCTGGACTACAAAGTGAGTTCAAGACCAGCTCGAAATGCATAGCGAGACCCTGTCTCAAATAACAACAAAAAACCCTTTTATTACAATAAATGAAACATTGTCTTGAGTCCACCTCAAAATACTTAACATTCTCCCCCTCAACTTGAACAAACAATCCATCATTCTTGGCAATGTGTCTTTCACTGTGATTTTTTTTTTCTTTTTAAATTCAAGCCTTAACCATAATTTTTGATCATTTTCATAGGCCTACAATTTGTAGGTTTCCTTTTTCCCCATAGCTCTGCCAGCATTTTCTATTATTTGATTTCTTGAGGATAGCCATTCTTCCTGGAGTAAGAGGGAATCTCAGTGTTGTTGTAATTTGCATTGCTATAATGGCCACAGATGTAGAACACCTTTTTCATGTATTTATTGGCCACTTGTACTTCTTCTTACAAATGTCTACTCTTTTCAGTTTCTTATTTTATGACTGGGTGTTTTATTTTGGGAAGTCGCCCGTAAAGAAGGATAAACTTGTAGAAACCATTTGTAGGAAATGGGTGCATTTTGAGACCATGATGTCAGTGAGCTAAGTCAGACACACAAGCTTATATACTGTATCACGTGGTTTTTTGTATATGAGAAACTCAAAATATACATAAAGAGCAAACTAAAAGAAACAATAGGAAATAGGAAGATAAATCTTTTGCAAAAGGAAAGGGGGCCAAGAAGTGAAGGGAAGGCAGAGGCAGGAAAGAACAAAGGGATTAAAAAATTAAGATGTTATGTACAAGCACCAACTTCTCAGGAGGAATGTACTCATTATATACTACGCATATGTACCAATAAAAAACCAAACTATAGGGCTGGGAATTTAGCTCAGCAGTATAAGCGTCTGCCTTGCAAGCATGCAGTCATGAGTTCGATCCCTGGTACCCCCCCAAAAAAACCCAACTGTACTTCTAGGCATTTATTTTAGAGAGATAACCACACATGCTTACAAAAGACTTGAACAAAAATGTTAATTTATTCAATTCATTCATAATAGTCCCAAACTAACCAATCCAAACGTCCATCAACATGTGGATATATAAACAAATTATGGCATATATGCGCACTGGAAAACCATTCAGCAACCAAGAATGAGCGATCCATACATGCAACAATGTAGATGAATCTCAAAAATATTATGTTAAGCAGAAGAAAATGGACACAAGAAGAATACACCCAAAGAACCTTCAGTTATACAAAGTTCAAGAACAGGCAAAACCAATCTCCTTACAGATCAGAGCGGTGTTTACCAAGGAGATGAAGACTAGTCTGAAAAGGGCAAAAAGGGACTTTCTGCTGGTGCTGAGCTATTTTGTATCTTGATGGAGGTGTTGGTGACATGACCACTTACATTTGTTAGTACACCTTTCATATGTGTACTTTTCAATTTGCAAATTCTAACTCAGCAACAATAAATAAAAGGTTTACTTTTTGTGATATAAATTCACTAAAACTACAGATCTACATCATTTCATTAAAAATCCATCAAAAAGAAGGAATGAAGGATTGTCCTTCCCAAGAAAGGACAGATGGCAGTTTGTCACTGACATTTATTTACTTCCTTCCTGCTTTTCCTGAGCAGAGTCATCCATGACTGTCAATAAACCTGTGGCAAACATTATGCATTACCAGGTGAGTAGTAGCTCTCTGCAATGATAACAAATCATGTGAAACGTGGAATATCTACTATCACCACTCGCAGCAAATATTTAAAGTCTCTCTTTTCCGTATCTGTATGTCTTTAAAAATTATGGCAAGTTCCTTTCAACATCTTCCTAAATAGGTGTCTCATTGAGTCTCTGGGATGTAATAAAAACCCACCAGGCTACTTTCAAGAGATGTAATCGGGACACAAACTTAACATTTATACTCTACATGCAGTCTACACTCAAATATGTTAAATTCTACTTTGTTAATCCGATTTGTGTCACTGTAACCAAATATCTGCAAATAACTACTTTAGAGAAGAAAGATTTATTTTGGCTCCCGGGGAAGAAAGTGTTCTGAGGATTAGCAGAACTGGTGATCTTCAACTGGGGCAAAAGTGTGCCTTGGTAATCCACATGGTTCTCCCAAAAGCACAGAATCTTTACTTTATGTGCATGGAACTCTCCTATATAACTTCTCTTCAGTAATCCTGGGTTAGCCCTGCTAGAACCATTCCAAACACCAGTGTTTTTAACATATTTAAATTATCTGGGAATCTAAGATATTAAAATTATCTTAAAAGTATTAATATATGGTTCCTGCCTCAGACCAACCGAATTGAAATCTTGGTAGGTGAGACTTGGATGGTTTTTAAGACTTTCTTTTTAAGGTTCTCTACTGAGTATTTAAAAAATTACTCTTCTTTGCATTATTATTTTAGCATTTTATTCAAGGATTAAAGTTAGCTCTTAACTTTACAAAGTTTGCTTAGAGTTAGTACTGTACCACTAATGTTAAAGTCTTGAAAATACATAGTTAAATTTATTCCCATTCTGTTCTTTATGCTATGGTTATTATATGTAATACACCTACATTTACTGTAAATCCAAGAAAACAATCACATGAACTTTAAAGAAATTTAAAGAAAAGAATTTATCTTTATCACATACATACAATTTTTCAGGTGTTTTTCATTCCTTTCTCAAAATCCAAGTTTCCTTGGTATCTTTTCCTTTCACCCTGAAGAAGTCACATTAGTATTTCTTATAATTTGGGTGGTTTGAGGCAAGTTCTCTTATTTTTGTTTTTACTTGTTTCACCTTTATTCTAGATAGTTTTACTAGATATTGGCTTCTAGGCTGGTTTTTTTTTTTTTTTTTTTTTAGCATTTTAAAGCTATCATTCTATCGTCTACATGTATCCATTGTTCCTGAGAAGCAGCACATAGTCACTTAGGTTTGTGGTTTACTATATTGAACCATATCTTTGTCTCTGGTTGCTCTCAAAATTTCTCTTCATCTTCAGTTTTCAGCAATGTGATTGTGGCCTTCTAGGTGGAATTTATAGTTATCTTATTGGAGTTCACTAAATTTGAATAGCTAAAACTTGTATCTTTCATAAAATTTTGATAATTTTTAAGTCATCATTTTCTTAACTATTTTTTTGTTCCATTATCTGTTTCCTATCCTTATGGGAATCTAATTACAGGTATGACAGATCTTTCATATTGTCCCTCAAATCACAAACCTCTCTCTCTCTCTCCCCCCCCCATAGGTTGGATACATTGTATTGATTTATCTTCAAGTGGATTGACTCTTTTATCTCCAAACTACAGGTAAACTCTTTCAGTGCAATTTTTACTTAATACTGTAGTTTTCAGTTCTAGAATGTCCATTTACGTTTTGTTTCATTTTTGCAATACTGCAGATTGAACAGAGGATTTACATACTGAATTAAATTCTCCACTCCTTTTACTTTTTATTTTTTAAAGTTTGAGACAGAGTCTTGCTAAGTCATGCAGATGGGGGTTAAACTTGCAATCTTCCTGCCTCAGCTTTCCAGAGTGCTGGGATTATAAATGTGCAAAGCTACACACTTCTATAGTTTCGATTTTCCTGAAGACATTCTGTTTATTCACTGTGTGCTAGGTTTTGTTTGCAATCTTTTATTTTTATTTTTTTTTGTCTTTTTGAGACAGGGTCTCACTATGCAGTTTGGGTTGGCCTTGAGCTCAGTTTGTAGCCCAGGCTGGTCTTGAACTCTCAGCGACCCACCCGCCTCAGCCTCCTGGGTGCTGGGATTACAGGCGTGAGCCACCACGCCTGGTTTTGTTGCATCTTTGAGCAAAGTTAAAACACTGCTTTAAAATCTTTGCTATTTGAACATCTGAAACAATACTGATGGTTGCTCTTCACTATTGCCTTTGCTCTTTAATATGGACAATAGCTTCCTGTTCTCTACAGACATAGTAACTTTTTGAGAATATTTTATACATTAAAGATGATAATGTGGAGACTCTGGACTCTGTTATACTGAAGAGTATTGATTTTTTGTTTTAACAGATAACTTGGCTGAAACTCAAACCCCAAACTTCTGTTTCTCTCGCACAGGTAGGGCAGCAGTTGAGCTGGTTTAGCCTTACTTGGGTTGCTTGAAGTCTGACCTGCGTACATGATGTCAGAAGTCGGTCAGGAATGTGGGTACTTCCCGGACATAGGTCTTGCTCTTTACCAGCTCTCAACTACTTCTCTAAATGCTCTCCTCTCCTCCTCAACAAGTCAGAGTGCAGATTTCCATTCAGTGTTCATCTCTTTTGAAAACTGGAGAAGCCATGAAAGTTGCAGCTCACCCAATTCTATTCTCTTCCTCGTTTCTTTCAGGAGTGGATTCCTTTATGATTTCTGCCTGATCTTGCTCAGTCTTTGGATCTTCCAGATGGTTCATACTGTGTCCAGAGTTTATAACTATTTTTTGTTGGAGGGTTGGTCCAATCTGATCTACTTATCAGTGCTAGAAGGCACTGTTCTGTAGGTAGCTGAGAAACACTGATGGCTTGAAAAGGATTTAAGCAGTCTCAGTTATCCTCATCCTTCTGATTAAATTAATCCAAGACAATGATAACCCTGAACTGACCACTGAGAAAGCGTGTCATTTCTGGAGTCACTTCTGCAACAATTACAACCTGAGACCTGGTATTTTAGTGATCACTGGGCTCTTACACTTCAAGCAGCCAATTTACTGCTTAGTAACAGTCAGACCCACTGGATAGGATAGTGCCATAAATCTGTTCATTTGTTTGCTTGCTTGCTTGCTTTTTGAGACAGCGTCTCACTACTGTAGTTCAGGCTGGTCTTGAACTCACTATGTAGCCCAGACTGACTTCAAATTCACAGTGATCCTCCTGCTTCAGCCTCCCAAGTGCTGAAATGTCGGGTGTGTATCACCACCTCTAACCTAGCTCCTAAATCTTAAACTGTATTCTGTCAGGTGATTAGAATCTTGCTATTCTCAGCTATTCCGTACCTTCAGTGGACTCATACATTATCAACTCCCTACTTCTTCAATTTACTTTGTGAAGTGTACTGACAATAGTTATTGTTGGTTAGAAATCAACTATGTTATGCAGTATTCTTTCCCATTGAAGTACAATTACCAGCTAGGTAAAGACATATTTTCTTAGACCTTTTCTTGTCCAAGTGGGTGGGAAAAGCATCAAGCTTCTCTCCTTTCTCATGGTGCTGTATCTCAGTAAATTTCAAATGTAGGATAATAGATTTTATAGAATGAGTGGTATCTTTAAGGTAACTCTGCAAAACTAGAAATTGGAGAACAAAATGATTCAAAGGTGTTGGATATTAAACTGGATCCAGAACTAACTCTGACAGCACTAGTGCAAGAACTAATTGTTTCATTCATTACATTTTTTTTAGTACCTACTGCAGATGGCATTTTGGGGGATACAAAGCAAAATTTGTTGGCACTCTGTACCTAGAAGCTCACAGAACAATAGATTTATTCCTGGTTAATAATATAGCTTAAGACTCATAAGGAAGGATCCAAGGGTATTCTCAGAACTGCTACCTAAGTGCCTTGGTTGATATTTCTTAATTTTAACCTTAAAGTGACTAGTTGAATCTTCTTGAATATACTTCTCTACCTACTCAAAGGACTTACTATTTTGTGATCAAACTCAGTCTTTAGATTACATGTTCCTTAACAGAATCAAAGGTTGTATAGTCTTTTAAAATCTATTAATTTATTTTAATCCATGTAAGAACCAAAATATTGTCATAAACTTAAAGAATAGCAACAGAGGTCTAGAGTGTTTAAATTTAAAACCTGCTTAAAATCACTCAGAAAGAAGTGTAGTCTACATCATCAATCTAGCTCTTCTGATGTCCAATTGTTCAAGCTTTCGTCCATATCACAGCTGATATACACCAAGCAGCAGAAAAATTCATGGCAAGGGTCATAAAGAAGGTCAATATACTAGGGAAATCAAGGACTTAGAAAGGTATTTGAATTTGCTGATGAAACGGTAGTGATTGGTTAGCAGTACCTCTCTTTCTATCAGCCCAATATAATCAATTTTTGTTTTATATCTAATGCTTCAACAAAATTCCAAATCCATGTACTATCCTCAATGTAGGATCCTTCATGATCTGCTTCCATTTTATGTGCCCAATATAATCTCTCTGTATTTTCTACTATATGTTCATTGATCCGTACATATTAAATGATGTATTCTTCCATTCTTTGATACCTCAAGGATACTTTCCTTCTTCTGTTTTTCCTTCCACTTAGTGTAGGTGCTACCTACTGAAGAAAGCCATTTATTCATTTGTTTGCTTATCTATTAGATGAACATTTAGCCTAATCATAAGGCTGTGTTAGGTGCTTCTCCACATTGCCCCTAAGATTACTTACTGTTTTTTAGTGTTTAACAATACTACATTTTAGTTACTCACTTAACTTGTCTGTTGTCTCCATGAACTTTTTGCACATAGGATTATCCTTGTTCATGGTTGTATTTCTATAACTTATTATAGTAGCTTCTTAAAAATATTAGTTAAATAATGATGGTTATGAGGAGTTCTGAAGCAAAAAGTATTCTAATCTCCTCTTGAAACCAAATGTTTTGCTTGTAGTTCACAGGCAGTGCATTTTGACCAAAACCCCTAATTTTTAAACTTCTTTTTGCCAGGATATCAAATTTGCCTGTGCAATTTCCTCTGAGGGGTTGTATTTAAGTATGAATGTGGTCACAATTATATATCCTCAGATATAACTCTGGAAGAACTGCATTTCTATAATTGTAGACAGTTGTTTTTAAATTTTCAACTTTCTAGCTTAGATCAAGCAAAACAAGGCTTTTGGATAACCAAAATTCTAAGTGCTTACTAAGTAATACTAAGAATTTTATTAACCTTAATTGTATATTAAGATTTTAATCACAAAATTTTCAAGGCACCACTAATGTGGCAAGTTCTTACTGAAATAATGGCTAATGAACCTCAGGGCCCAGTGAACTCACTGGGTGAACTCATCCAGTGTCTAGTTTGGAACATTTATTTAGTTCTTTTGAAGTACTTGTTGAAGAGTAGCCTTATCTCATATCAATGAACTCTGCCCTCCCCACCTCTGTATTCCATGCTCTGGTCTGACATACTCAAAGCCACTCTGTCACATAATTCCCTCTTTCCATCAGTACATATTATTCTGACCCTTCAGTTCTTTCATGAGTAAGCTGTTTCCTCAGAGAAGGACTTGTATTGCCTTTGTTATGGTTCTTCTTTGAAGAAGTGATTTAGCTAATTTTTCATCCTTTTAGGATATTTACATAAGAAAAAATGAAAGATTTTGTTTTATAAGGAAACAATCTCTAAATAAATATAGGAGAAAAGAAGCTATCAAATAGCCATACTTTATTGTCATGTATCCCTTTAACACTGTCTCATTGTTTTCTAATACTACTGTTAAAAATGCCTATCATTCGTGAATTCTGACAGCAAGATGACAATTTATGTTCTTTTTCCCATAAAGTTTCATTTTAAATCTCCTTTTAAGTGGTTTACCCGTTACTATCACCAAAGACAAAGAGAACCAACCTGGATTTACTAATGCGTGTGTGTAAAAAAAATGGGTTTTTGTATACCTAGACTTAAACATGACATGTAAAGTTCCATAAATTTATTATGCAAAGAGATGTTTAATTAAATAAAAACGAGTATATGTTAGCTGAGCCAACCTCAGTATCTGTTCGGTTGTAGAAGGGCTTTCATCGCCTTCCTCAATTCTGAAAGCACCCGGCTCCTTATTCCCTTCACCATGAATAAGGCTGACATTTGACAGCTTCACAAGGCTGACAGGGTTACCCAACAGCCCACCCTCCCTATTCTCAATCCAATTAGACCTCTAATCCTCCAGATGAAAGGCCCAACCGCTCACGTTCCTCATGACAACGACAGCTATTGATTATTTGTCACTGCAGCTAACACCCTCTCTGTCGAGGCCGCTCTGACAGCAGCAAACCTACCAAATTAGACAGCACTTTATCTGCCCCGGAGGCCAAATGGCACAACAAGTAAAGGCTAATAAATGGTATAAAAATGAACAAATCATAACATTATGACAGGCTGATCGTTGCCAGCAGCCTCCCCGCTCAAGCTTGATGTTCTGTTAGACTTGCTCCTTCTCTTTCTCCTCTGCTCCAGCTCCAACTTTGACTGAATTAAAGGCCAGAACAATTAAGGCATTTGACCAGCAAAGATAAGCCAATTGAAGTATCACCAAGGGACGCAAATGTCGATAACTGACTGCCATTTGTCAATACAAACATTCTGGAGATGCAAATGCTCAGGCTTCTCTTCTCCACTAGGTAGCACTGACTCACTTTCCAGCTGCAAGTCAACTCAAAAGGACAGTGTGTGGCTATTTAATAAGAAGAAAAGCAAAGAAAAAACAAAACGAAAGAAAGAAAAGAAAAGGAAAGAAAAGAAAAGAAAAATAGAATTTATGTTCCCAAGGGAGGAACTATCCTAGGAAGAACAATCAAGAGTCACTGGGGTGGGGATATAGAAATGTATGAGAGAGAGCAAAGCAGAAAATACTCTAATACTAGGAAACTGGAGTGTCATCATATGTTTTTTAGTTGAGAATATACACACAATATAAGAAATGCTGGATCGCTGGGGAGAACAAAGACTTAAACTGAGAAGCATACTCATTCTTTCAGCAAATAGTTTTGAGCACCAACCATGCACTGGCTCTAGACAAAGAGGATAAAAAAGCAGACCCAAAAAAACCCCCCCAAAAGTCCTGAAATTCATGACCGCTCTTCACATTCTGGGAGGGGACAGAGTGGGATATGACTGAAGATAATGAGCAAGATATATAAGCAAAATGTGTAGTATGTTAGCTAGTGCCCAGACCTGGCTCTAAGAGTGAATAAAATTTGGGGTGAATAAGTTGTGTTGAGATGAACCGGGGGTATTAGGTAACGAGGGAAGGAGTGAGTGACACAGAGGCCTGAGTAGAAGACCGCTGAGGGTGCGGGAGTTCCACATGGCTGTTCCAACCGGCACAGCACTGCTAGCAGAGGAAAGAGCAAATGCAAGAGCAGGCACTGATTGGTAGAGAACCAGCAGGGAAGTCACTGCGGCCGAGGAAGACAGAACAAGGTGAAGATTAGAAATTAGGTCACATGGATAACAGAATTCAAAACATAAGCAGCTTTACCATTCATAGGAAGTACAGTGGTCGCTCAGTAGCCATGAAGCCCTGATTTAAGGACCCCTGAAGATAATAAAATCCACAAATGCTTGTCTCATATAAAATGACATAGTACTTGCATATAACTTATGCATCCCTCTCATGTACGGTAAATTAACTCTAGATTATTTATAATACTTAATATAATTTAAATCCTACACAAGTGATTGTTATACTATATTGTTTAAGGAACAAAGACAAAAAAAGTCTCTAAATGTTCAGTATAGATGCATCTTTTTTCGCCCTGAGTATTTTCTATCTGTGGTTGGTTGAACCTGTAGATGCACAATTCCATACATATGGAAGGCCAACTGAACTTAGGCTTTTATTCTGAGATGGATATCAGTGTCTAGAACAAAGGCACAGCATGACTGAGTTAGGTGAATGATCAAAAATGATCATTTTTGTGGATGTATTTGGTGTGGACTGCAGAGGGCAGGCCTGAAAGAAAAGCTGTTGGAGAAATGGCTAATTTCAGATCTAGTGCAAAAAAAAAAAAAAAAAAACATAGAAATAAACTTTTATTTAGACATAGCAGAATATTCAGATAAAGCTGACAACAAGTAAACTATCAAGTAGTAGGATCATGTCAAAGGGAACCAGAAGCCATCACTGAGGGCCTCCCATATATTAAAGATGGAGCAATATGAATATCAATTAAGGATAAAAACTGTAGTGAATTGATACAGGAAATATGTTAAAATGCTACTAAAACATTCTAGGCATTATTCATAATGATATTTAAAAAAAGAACAAATTATACAGTCATCATGCAAGGATGCCAGGAAAAAACTTATCATTTTGTAAAAGTGATACAAAAAATGGAAGCATTTTTTTCTTTTCTATATAAACTATATCATTAAGTAACTTAATGGATGAGATGAAGTTTCTGTCCAGTACATTGCTCCAGCTAATAATTATGGAAGAGATGAAGAAGACACTAGAGTACTACCACTTTGCTACTTCCAATGAAAAACTGGCTCTAAGAACTGAGCACCAATAGCCATTAACATCACAAAATAGAGACAATGCAACCTTACCTCCTTCCTGATGACAAGCATACGATAATGAAAGAGTTTTGTCAAAAAGTTAAACCTGAAAGAGATCAAGCCGTCGATTCAGTAACTAATTTATAGGGAATACTGAAGACTGAGAGGAATAGGTCCTGGGAGAGAATCAACACCCTACTGACACAGTATAGACTGAGACATCAAGTTAGGCTAGAGGTTAAGCTGCAGAGGTTAAGTGACAATGACAAAACAAAAACAAAAACAAACTGTAAAGGGAGGAGGAGAGAAAAAGAGAGGGAAAAGAAAAGAACAGATAGAGGGACAGTTATTGAGGGTGAGTGTACAGATTAACAAAATGTAAGACGTATCGAGCAGTCACAATACGTGGCTTGTACTGCACCATGTTTGGATCCTGAATCAAAACATTCAAATAAAAATGTGGTATTTAGGAGACAGCTGAAAATTTAAACACTGATTTTATGCTACAGCATATTAGATTATTCTTGTTAAATTTTAAAAATGTATTATAATGGTTATATTTTATTATCATTTCCTTTTAGGAATACATATTGATAAAGTGATATATCTGGGATTTGCTTTAACATGGGAAAGGGAAGAGTAAATACAGCATAGGCGAAATAACGGTGGCATGACTTGGTATTTATTGAAGCTGAATGATGAGACATGGAGGGTCATTATATTATTCTACTTTGAAATATGTTTGGCATTCTAACATAATGCAAAAAGATCTGAGGCATAAAAAAATCTTAGTGTAGCAGGTGTGGTGGCTCATGCCTGTAATCCCAGCACTTGGAAGGCTGAGGCAGGAGAATTGCTGCGAGTTTAAGGTCAGCCTGAGCTGCAGGCGAAACTCTGTCTCAAAAAGACAACCCTTAAGTGGGGGTTTAGCTCAGCAGTGTAAGTGCCTGCTTGGCAAACGCGAGGTCATGAGTTCGATCCCCAGCACACACACACACACACACACACACACACACACACACACACAAATCCCCAAAACCAAAACAAAACAAAAAACCAACCCTTCCCTCAACTCTCCCCAAAACAACTTAGTGTAAAGCTATGATGCCGCCTCTTATAATCTGGCAGTGTAAATTCAAAATTTGTTAAAAATTGGTTATAGTGTGGTAACCACAGTTACTAATGTTTACTTGAAAACTGCTAAGACAGTAGATTTGTATTCTCACCACAAATAAATAAATATATGCTAATATACATGTTACTTTGCTTGATTTAGCCAATTCATAATATATATGTGTCTTAAAACATCACATTGTACCCTATGAACATATATAATTTTTATTTGTCAATTCAAAGAAATAAGAGAAAAAAAACTGGACTACTTTTTACCACCTCCACCACTACCACTCTGGTCCAAGCCAACATCACCTCTTGGCTTCCTAATTAGTCTCCTTTTTTTCTGCCCCATCGTTTTGGCAATTTATCATCAACATGGAAGTCAGAATGAGACTTTCACAACACAAGTGAGATCATATTTTTGGTAATTGAATCCATCAATAACCTTCTCCTCTTATGCAGGGTAAAAGCAGCATCCTTAAAAATCAAATAGGACTTAAATAACATCTGTGCACAGCCTTACTGTAGCAGGATCACCGTGGCCTCCTTACCGACTGCGAGTAACAAGCAGGCTCCCATCTCTGAGCCCTGTGTTTGGCATTCTGTCAATGGAATTGGTTCTCTCGTAACTTTCAGGTTTGCTTAAATATTACTTTTTAAAATGAGGTTTGCCTTTATCACTCTATTTACATTTGCAAACTCCTAGACTCCTAATCTTCCTCATCTGCCTTATTATTTCCATGGTAAGTATCCATATCTGACATAATATTTTATATGTAACACTTATTTGCTTGTTTATGCTTGTTTTTGTCCAACTCAGTATAAATTCCCTGAAGTCAGGGAGCTTTGTTTCGTTCTCTGGTATATACCAAACATACCCAGTACCTTCTGATTAGTCGGTATTCAATAAATACCTGCTGAGTAAATGAATCTGAAGATATGGAAGAATCTGAGTCCAAGGGCATCACATCTATTTCTTCTTGTAATGTACTTTCTACTTCACTAACCTCTTTGTGGTGGGTTTAGTTTGCTCATCCTCACAAACACAGGCTCAGCAGACATGGAAAGGAAAGGCTGTGATCATAATTCTCCCTTCAGATGAAACCAGAATAGAGAGACTGGGGTAGGCAGAATGCAGCCACTCTCCCAACAATGATATCAGATGGCCACTCTTCCTGATTATAATTCTAAAATCTCCACCTCTAGCAGAATCTAGAAGACATATGAATATTTGATAGGCACTGCCCCATAGTCTGCCCCTTCCTCTTCTCTAAAATCCCCCTCCCCTGAACAGCGTAACACCCCACATAAACCAATAGCCCTTTGTCCTCAGAGGACTTCGGAACTCTTGGTCCAGATACCACCCACTATTCTGATTTTTGTAATTCAATAAAGTTCCTTTTTGTTTGATTCAAATTTCTATCTTGGGAGTTTCCATTGGCACAGGCTCCAGAAGACAATGGACTAGCAAATCTTTTGATTTTCAGACCAGGGCTATTAACCACTGTCATTCTCAGTAAAGCTTACAGTGAGGTAACACACAAAATGATGCTCCTGGTTGTTACTGGAAAAGCTATGTGATTAGACTATTCCCTCATTTAGGAGGAAACACCTGCATTTGCTACAGACTAGGAAGGATACCAAGGAAGGGTAAAGATTAAGTCAACTCAACTGCAAACAGTACCTGGCCACTTTCTTCTACCTTAGAGCTGAAGGACAACAACAGGAAACTCAAAATGTGATGCATAGTAGCCTGACCATTGCTTTCTGAAGTTATTAGGTCTACAAATCTCACTAAATGTCCAAAAGACACTGGCTGGCAGATTGGAGAACCTCTCTAATATTGTGGGCTTTTAGGCCCTTGACTTCTGTTGATCTTTCTTTAAGTACCTGTAGTGGTTGATTGATTGTGTCAACTTGAGAATTTTAGAAGTTTAACTTGCTTTAGCAATTTTACAGCCTAGGGTGTAGAGTGTACAGCCTAGATGGCAGAAAAGGGAAGGAGTATGGATGAATGGAGTTCCATCCTTCAGAGGTGCTCCAGTCTTTGCCTCCAGCTTGGACATTGTCTCCAGGCTTCCAGGGCAGACTCTTCAGCTTCTGTCTTAGATCCTTCAGCCTTCTAGCAAGACTCTTCAGCCTTCCATTGCAGACCCACTGGCCTCCTGATACAGACTTGCATGCAACACTACGGTGAACTCCACACCTTGGATTGAATCCTTCAGCCTCCAGCGAGCAGACACCCTGAAAAGAACTCTAAGGGAAGTCAGCCTAAAAGTACAAGCCCACATACTGAGGACAGCAGAGAAGAAAGATGGAAGAGCCAGATTCTCATTCATGTCACTGAGTCAATGAGCTAACCAACTCCGAATATTACCTTTTTATATAAGACTGCTTGGTGTGTAAAAAAAAAACAAACACATAATCTGTCTTAGTTTCTCACTGCTGAGACAAAATACCTGACACCCAAAGTTAAAGGGGAAGAATTTTATTCAGCTCACAATTTCTATGGGTTTTAATCTATAATCAGTTGGCGCCAAGGCAGGGTGGCATGGCAGACAAGCATCACAGAGGAGGAATAGTTCACGGCAGGTAGAAGAAGGTAACCAAACAAACAAGGGGTCCCAACAGCATCTGTCTGCTCCCTTTAACTTATCCAAACTACTTAGGGTGGGCAGCACTCACACGTCCCTAGTGCTCTTGATCTTAGCATTGAATCATGAATCAGTCCTAGCATCACACTCTAGATCCAGCCACCTCTAAAAAAGTCCTACCTATGACTGCAGGAGGCTTTGGGAGGGACATCTAAACACAAACCATAACATCCTGCCCCTGACTCTCCCTGCCCAAAACTCATGCATATTCCTTATGCAAAAGGTATTTAGTCCATCTCTAAGAGGTGCCAAAGTCCTTAGTTTCAGTACTGCTGAAAAGTCCAAGTCCAAAGTCTGCTCTGAGATTTAAGGCAAACTCTTAGCTAGGAGCCCCTGCACAAATGAAGAGAAAGTTAAACACTTTCAACATCCAATAGCTCAAGATAGACATTTTCATTCCGAAATTTACCAATGAGGGGTGCAGATAACAAGGAATAGGAACAAAGCAAGACCAAAATCCAGCAAGGTTGACATTAAATCCCACAGTTCCATGTATGGTATTCTTGGCAATCTGTAGCAAGTTGTGAGCTCCAAAGGGCTTGGGTGGCTCCACCCCTATGGCACTGCCAGTGCTTATACCTCCCATGACTTCTTTCTTTGGCTGGCTTTGCTCACCCCTTACAGCTTTCCTTCACATTTCTCACTTCTCTAAGTTTCTGTGGTCTCTACTGCAGCCTTGGCCTTTCCGGTCTTCTTCTGAAATCTGGGTGGAAGCCTCCATGACCCCACAATTCTTGCATTTTGCATGTACATAAATCTAGCATCGCATGGATGACACTATGGTCTGACTCAAGCTGGAGCAGTAGACAGGCTTTCTTCTCTCTTGGCTGTAGAGGTTGAGAGCCTGTGAACAAAATCTCAAGGGATGACTTTATTAGGTTGTCATCATTTTGGAATATGGTGCTCTGGGGCTCTTTTCTCAAAGCAAAGTCTTTCACTTCCGCAAGTCTGAGGTTGCAAAGGCTGGAGACTTGCTACTTCTTATGGCACCCTCAGGCCCTTTTCTGCTGTCTTCTTCTGAAATACTTGGCTTTTTCTTGTTAATCTTTTCTGTGACCAATTTCTCTTCTTTTTTATCTTTGAAGGCTGCAACTTTACTGGATCTTCCTTTCTGGCCAAATTCAAATGTTTCAAATCATTCTGCTGGGCTCTTTGCTCCTGACTTTCTACATAAATCTCGTTAAAAGGCTCCACTAGTATTCAGGCCACCATCCCAACATTAGACAACTTTGAAATTTCTTCAGTTATATTAACTAGTCCACAACCCTTAATCTCAATCTCAGGTAAAGTTTCTGGATATAAAAAAAATGCAGACAAACTTTCTGCCAAGGTATAACACATCATCTGGAGTCCAACAACAAATAATTCCTCCTTCCCAGAAGAAACCTCCTGAGGCTTGTTGTTAACAGTAGGATTCTATTAATCTTCTAGTCTTCTGAGCTCTGACAAGAATCTCATATCAAGTATCACTGAAGATATTCTAGCTCTACTTTTTCAGCTAGCATTTGCAAACCTTTCCAAACTCTCCCCAAAAGCTATTCCCAAAGGTTCCTGAACCACATGGTCAAGTATAGTTACAGCAATAACACTACTTCTCTGACACCAAACTCTGTCTTACTCTTCTCACTGCTGAAATAAAATACCTTACATACAAAGTTAAAGGGGAAAATGTTTATTTAGTTCACAATAGTTTTAGTCCATAATCAGTTGGCTCCAAGGCAGGGTGGCATGGAAGACAAGCATTACAGAGGAGAAATAGTTCATGACAGACAGAAGGTAATAAAACAGCATCTTTCTGCTGCTTTATCTTATTCAAACTAGAGTGGGTAGCTCTCACACCTTAATCCTAGTACCCTTGACCCTACCACTGAACCATGAATCAATTTCAGCATCACATACTCTAAATCCAGCCACCTCTGAATAAGCCCTATCTATGACCACATTAGGCCATGGAGGACACCTAAACCACTTCCGTGTTGCTTGTAAAAAAAAATCCCAATGACACATACTCACATGGGCACCAATGCCTACATAACCACCTAAGCAAACAAAAGTATTTCTGAAAAGGAAATCAGAAAGAGGAACAGGAAATAATAAAACACATACAAGAGAAGTATAAACCAGAGAACAGGAAAGCTGTTTTTCTACAAGCCATGGGGTAAATGAATAGAAGGTATATTGGAGTAAGTGTCTTGTCTGAGGTTATCTTTTAATAGAAGTTTTACTTCTGAAGAATTAAATTAATGAGAATGGGGAAGTAAGGAAACTAAAAAGCAGAAGCAAAACTGAAACAAATGAACACAACTGTATTTAAAATTAATACCATGTCCACCGATGGGGAAAAAGAATCTTGTTCAAGTGATTTATAGATACACAATTTGACTATATGTCCTCAGCTGTGAGCCAGGGGAAGAGCTATAAACAAATTCAGTACTATTTTTATTAAGCTGGTATTACTGTGGTGGGAAGGTTGATGCAACTTTGAAACTAAATCAGATCCATAATAGGACTGAGTAAATGAATAAATGTGCTGATGATGTTGGGAGACAGAAGTTTCACTATGCAATTGTATGGAGTAGAAGAATGAAAGAAAGGAAACATGGAGAATGAACTGAAAGTGGGGGAACTGATATGAACTCATGATTTCTAAAATATTACCTGTGCCTGTAAAAGGGAATCATGCATAAAAGCATGAGAAAAGCAAAATGAACACTTCTGGTATCATGTAATATGTTCCAATATTCTTTGTTTTCTCTAAATTGGTAGGTATAACTAGAGGTTGAATCAGATTATAGTTTTATTTTCTGAAAAGAATATGTCAGAGGTGGTGCTGTTTACTTCACACTATTTCAAGAGCCACATAAAGTTCACTCTCTTTGCTTTTTTGTGGTAAGAATCCCCAATGACATTGATCTATCCATAATGAACTCCTCACCAGTCTTTTTTTCCTGATGGTTTTAGCTTTTATTGATGGCTATTGTCCAGATTCATTATTTCATTAATGGTTGCAAAGTAGTTTATGAAATGTTAAACTTCTGAATCTGAATTCTGAAGGACTATAAAAAAGACACAGGTTGAATTTAAAATACTTTGATATGTATGGTGTAAGACCTGATACATATTTACTACTATTAATATTTACTGAAAAAATGAATGGATGACAGACTTATCAGAATTGGAATGGCAAACAACTGGATTCTCAGAAGTTATACAAACTTTTCCAGAGATCTCATTATCACAATGATATAGTTTAGTCAAGTATAGTAAAACAAGAGAACAATATTTTTTAACTTAGTGAAATTGATTTTTTACTTTTATTGATGGCTATTGATGGCTAACTAAGCTTTCTATAACCAAGGTCTACTTTGGCATCATGGATTAGGATGAGAATTCTGGTGACTCAGGCAGGAAAATGACAACTATACTGAATGGCAGACTCAAGATCCAAGAGGACGTTGAGAGATTGCATGATGAACCCAATTCAATTCACCAAGCAATGATTAAATATTCTGAACTGGAAACAATAAAAATGACTAAGACACTTCCATATCAAGATGCAAATATGTAAACCAATGAATCTGTATGTGTGATAAGTGATAAATGATTTAATACTGAGTAAGTACATAAAATATTGGAGGAACAAAGAAGGGAATGGTCAACTCTACCTTAAGTAAGTCTGGGAAACTTAAAAATATGAATACAGTAACATACTGCATTTGGGCTTTTATTCTTTGTTTTGATTGGTTTTAGTCTGTTTTCTATTATTTGATTTCACTATGTGTGAAGGTATGGACAGCTATTTTGAAGAGAACAAGAGACATTATGGTAGCCACTGCTGATTTTCCTATTTTCTAGTTTTGAAGGCCAGTAATGCTTTCATTCTTTTGTTCTGATCAGTTTTATACTATCTTACTTTGTTTAAATTCATGGTGTGTGAAGATATGGACAACTATTTTGAAGAAAACAAGAGACATTATGGTAGCCACTGCTGATTTCCTGTTGTCTTGTTTTGAAATCCTGTGTTGCTTGCATTGTTTTGTTCTGATCTGCTTTGTTTTGTTTTATTCTCTTTAAAATAATAATTAAAAAAAGATACTGCATTTGGGTCCAAAACCACAACATGAATACAGGATGTAGTTTAAGCAGTAATAGTAAGATAAGGCAGATTTAGAGGGTTATTTGAAATTCCTTCAACATGAGTCAACTGCATTCGACGGCCAAAACGTCTGTGGCAATAGTCACACAGTCTTGGTCTCACCTGATTGGCACTGCATTCTGTTATAGACAAATGCATGCATATCTAACAGTAAGGGCCAGAACAGGCAGGAGACTTGAAAGAATATTATATGAAGAATGAATGAAAGGATGGTATCCAAGCTGGAGAAAATAAATTCTCCATGAGGCTCCATGAGGACATATGACAAAGCATGTCACTCCTTTCCTCAAAATCTACTAGTAACTCCTCATTTCATTCAGAATGAAAACAGTCTTGACAATGGTCTACAACACCCTACAGAATGCAGTGACCTTTTCTTTCTTTTCCTGTATTTCCTACTGTCTCCCTGTGTTCATTCATTCCTTTTATTTATTTATTTATTTTGATACCAAACTCACAACCTCGCACTTGAAGGCAGGCACTTATGCTGCTGAGTTAAATCCCAGGCCCTAATTTTTATTTTAAAGAGAATAAAACCAAGCAAAACAAAACATAATAAAGCCAATTAAAACAAACCAGCAAGATACAAGACTTCAAACAATAGGAACTCAACAATGGCCACTACAATATAGCTGCGGATACCTTCAGACATAGTAAAAACCAAACCAAACAGAACAGAACCGATAAAAACAAAACAATGAATGCAATAAAGGAGTTCAAAATTAGGTAACACGGAATCCAAAATGGCTACCATAATATATCTTTTTTTTTTTTTATCGGTACTGGGGATTGAACTCACGAACGCATGCTTGCAAGGCAGGCGCTTATGCTACTGACCTAAATCCCCAGCCCCACCATAATATATATTGTTATCTTTGAAATAGCTGCCCATGCCATTGGATATAACAAAATCAAACAAAACAAATCACAATAAAACCCAACCAAACAAAACTATGAAAATCAAACAGGACTTCAAAACAAAGTAATAGGGAATTAACAATAGCTAACACCTTCAGAAGGAGATCCCCCATAGATGCTAGGTTGCATACCGTTATCCTCTGAGTAGATGACCAGACTACCGGTTTTAGACCTGGAAGTCAATGACACACTAAACACTACAAGCATTAAATTGTATTTTACCTCAATAGCTATCATCACAGCCTTTCTTTCTCTGGATCAGCCAGTGGCTTGTGGTGTGGGGAGGGAGTTGGCTCTTCTTGTTTCCCAGCTGGCACACTGGAAGGGGCTGGTATCTGGCTGTCCCCCCAGTGGCCCATGCATGGCACTGATTTGCAGGAAGGGCTTGCTTCTTGTTGACTTCTTGTTCTCTTCCCCCACAGTCCACTGTGCTCATTCATTATAAAGCTAACTCATAGTGTTTCTAGCTATTCCTTAAATATCCCAAGAATACTTCCCCTTGACCATTCTTTCTGCTTGGAACAAATGCTTTTACCTCAGATGTTCATATGGCTAATTTTTTTTTTTTAATCCCATTCAAATCTTGTTTCAGGTATCATGTCAGTGAAGACTATTTGCCTCATTTAAAGTTAAAGCTTGGGTTAGCACTATAGCTCAGTGGTATGCTTATTCAGTATGTGCAAGACCCTAGGTTTACTTCCCACTATTTCAACCAACAATCAGTTGAATTATAACTTGCTCTCCTCACCCAAACTCTCCCTGGTTCCCTTGATCCCCCTTACTTTGGTATTGTAGTTATCTGTTAAAGCAGCTGAGAATGATTATTTGGGTCCTGCAAAAGTTTAACAGCTAAAGGAGGTACAAAGAGTACTATGATTGGTCGCAGGAAAAATGTTGCACCTGGCAATGGACAATGTACACACACTAAGAACAATAATTCCACCTAATTCTCTAGTATTCTTTTTGAACAGCAGAATATGTGTAGGAGAAAAACAAAAAAAAGAGAATTACATGAACAACTATGGTCCTATGACATAAGAAGATAATTAGAAAATTAGTGTTCATATTTTCTTTGGAAGTGATGTTATGTACAAAATTAATTTTTAAAAGGTTAAATGAAAGTAAATGGATCTGAAGTTCCTTTTTATCAGCCATAAACATATTTGCTGGCTCTGTGCCCAGAGTTTAAAAGAAATCAGCACGAGTCTAATGAAAAACAAGCTGTAGGTCTCAGAGAAATTCGATATATACTCTTATGTTTCCTTTTAGTTTTTTTTTTATTGGTTTCCATGGGAATCTGGACCTGTAGGATCTCAGACTCTATTCTTAGAAAGCAGATATTTGTATTTTCATGACTTGGTAAAAGTAGGGTCAGTGAAGAGATAAAGATGATTAGAAAATGAATGTGGCTGTAAGAAACATGATTATGTTTAAAATAAAATTCTACAAGCAATGCAGATTTTAAAATCAATCATCCTGTGTGCTGTGCAGTGTTTGAGAAAATATAATAACATAAAGAAAACAAACACTGAAATGAAAAGAGGAAGCTTTGAATTCAAATTCTGAAACTGCTTTCTGAGAAAGAAATCCTTAGGTACTTCTTTAAAGATTTAATGGAAAAACTGGACGGATTTTCTTGGCCAGGAGAATCAGAATTCTGAGACAGACAGCTTCAAGACAGCATGAAGCTTTCTTTCAGCGCAACAGAATCAGGAGCACGGAGTAGGGAATTAGAAAAACAAGATAATCATGACTGTAAATGACAAGTCTCAGAGAACTCAACCAAACTATCCTTCAGCTTACTTATATAGAAAATAGGTAACACACAACTACTCCAACTGTTGTAAAGCTATGATGAAACTAAACAAAGATTTCTTATAGTATTAGGACAATAGAAAAAGTCAAACTAGTGATTTCAATCAACCATGTTGACATGTTTCTGTGACTATATTTTATCTATGCATGTATTTCAGTGACCTGTAATCAGAGTGTCAATAGATAGGCTTTTATTTTAATTCTTAGATTTGTTTAACAACAGAACTCTGGTTTGGATAGGAACACTAATTTGAAAATAAGATCCTAAATATCTGAAAATTTTTTAAATTGAAAAGTGAGAGGACAGGTGTTTACAGATAATTTCTAAGTATGTGGAAGAGGACAAATGATACTGGTCTGGGGGCCCCAGAAATTGAAACTGACTCTCTAGAACTCTCTCTGCCTGGAAAAAGCTAAGAAAACCCTACCCAGGAATGAGATCAAATGAGGTAAACTGCCAGCTCTGAGTACTGGCACAAACTAAAAAACTTTTTTTTTTTCCAGAAAGACACGTCTTACTTACATAACAGGAGGTTTGATAGAAAACAGTATTTAATAGAGGGCAGTCATTACCCTTGAACAAAACTGTCATATTAATAACTACCTCATCTCAGTAACAGTCTGATGTCAGATCTAACATATACACGTTTTCAGGTATATGTTATTCCATGGAAGTCATCAACTAAATATCTTTTCTTCATATGGATGGGATGGATATATGAAGAAAATACAGATGTAGAAAGGTGAAATATAAGAAGGCTGAGTGGAAAGTAACAATGCATAAGAAACGGAGGCCCAGCTCTCAGCATTCTGAGACGCTGAGGCAGGAGAATCTCGAGTTCTAGCCCAGCCTGGGCAACTTAGTGACTTAACAAGGGTCTGTCTCAATAATAATAGTAATAATAATAATAATAATAATTTCAGTGCAGGGTTCAACTCTCAGTTCCACTAAAAACCAATCAACCAACCAAAGGAAGCTATTTCTAATATCTGTTCTGTACTTAAAATAACTTTGCAGTTTACCTTTCCTTACCTGCTACACATAAACTTTACTCTTGTACCACTTTTTGTCTTGTGTTAATATTTTACTTCTGCTTCAGCTGTTTCAATGTTGTTGCACAGTTTAACTACTTTTCTTTGCCCTAAAGTAACTTGTTTGCTATTTGTCCCAATGGCATTCTACCCTTTGTAAACTTAGAGTTACCCCAAGTACATCTTTTTCTCTTGGAATAGTCTTGCTCAAGCATACCTAGTTTTAAGCATTTTTTTCCTGCACTAATTAATAATTCCTCTTTAATTGATTTTTTTGCATAAAATGCACTCACATTATTCAAAAATAAAAGCAAGATGAAAAGGTATACAGTAAACATTTTCTGTTACATAGTAAACTCCTGCTATTCTGCTTCATTTCTTCTATCCTGGTCAAACAGAAGTAACACTTTTGTTAGTTTCTTAAGGTCTTTACAAAGTATTTGTATTCTTTTTTTATTCTAAAGTGAATAAAACAAAAGAAAAGAAAACAAAGAAGATCAGAATAAAACAATGCAAGCAACACAGGATTTAAAAGCAAGACAACAGGAAATCAACAGTGGCTATCATAATGTCTCTTGTTCTCCCCAAAACAGTTGTCCAAATCTTCCCACACAATGAATTCAAATGAAACAAAATAGTGTAAAACCGACCAAAACAAAAGAATGAAAGCATTACTGGCCTTCAATACCAAACAACAATGGCTACCATAATGTCTCTTGCTCTCTTCAAAATAGCTGTTCAAACCTTCACACATACTGAAATCAAATAACAGAAAACAGACTAAAACCATTCAAAGCAAAGAATAAAAGCATTATTGGACTCTAAAACAAGATGACAGGAAATCAGCAATGGCTACCATAATGTCTTGTTTTCTTAAAAGTAGCTGTTCATACCATCACACATAATAAAATTAATTCTTGTAAATTCTTTAGGAGAAATTCTAGGCATGTTTAAGACTATGCATGTACATCTATCCTTAGAAAGTATTTATATTCTTAACCATTCTTGATGTTATTTATTTATGTATGTCATTTATTGGTTTTTTGAGACAGGGTCTTGCTGTGTAGTTCAGCCTGGCCTTGAATTCCTGGTGACGCTCAGCCTCCCAAGCGCTGGGATTACTGGTGTGTACCCCCAGGTCTGGCCTTGATCTTGCGTTTAAAGTACGATGTTTTCTTTGCAATTTGTATATGTTTGAGTGTATGCATTTCTCTGTGTGTTTGGAGCTGGGGACTGAACCCAGACTCTCACGCATGCTAGGTAAATGCTCTGCCATTGAGATCCATACCCAGCTCTTTACAAATCATTTTAAACCCATCTCTTATTTGTTTAACAATGCATCTTAGGAGACATTTTCATTTTAATAGCTAGACATTATCATTCTTCTTCCTGTGGAATAGTATTCTTTTGTATAAATAAACCACCTTTTAAAAACTAGGTTCCTATTGATGAGCATTTACGTTGTTTCCAACTTTGTTTCTGTAAATATTATTTTCATATGTAACTTTCTACATATATCGTTTCTTACTCGTACTCGTAGTTCTATCATTAGAATAAATACTCACAAATAGGATTGGTAGGACAACAGGTGTATGCATTTACAATTTAGACAGCCATCCCAACAGCAATATAGGAAAGTGCCTATTTATTCATACTTACACACAGGTAGAAAATGACAGGTAGGAAAAAGTGTCTAACATAGTTTTAATTTTGTATTTTTTAATAAGTAGTTTGAATATATTTTTATATGCCTGGAATTGAGTTTCCTCTAATGTAAATTCTGTTGATTTTTCTCTTAAAATGCTTTTCTTTTCTTTTCTTTTCTTTTCTTTTCTTTAAGAAAAGTTCTTACTATGCAGTTCAGGCTGGTGTTGAGCTCACTTTGTAGCCTAAACTGGTCTCAAACTCACAAAGATCCTCCTGCCTCAGCCTTCTGAGTGCTGGAATTACAGGTGTGCACCATCATGCCTGGCAAAATGCCTATCTTTCTTATCAATTCCAAGCTGCAATTTACATTTACTGTAGCTGTAAGTTAAAGTATCTCTCCCAGGTTTGTTGTATTGTGTATGTGTGTATGCGTGTACATGTGTGTACTGAATCTAGGGTAGTGTGTATGCTAACAAAGCACTGAGATACAAACTGAGATACACCTTCAGTCCCCAAGTTATCTTGTGACTTTGTTTATGTTTGTGGTTGAAGAAATTCATTACATGGCGAAAATGGCTAAGAACATTGAGATTGTGTTTTGCTTAAAGTTATACAACCTGTGACAGACATTGGACTATGATCAGAGGTAATGAGAGATTAGAAAGAAGAGAAAAAAGTGAAGGATAACTCATTTAACACATTATTTAACAAATCGATTAAGCCAATATATATTTTAGCACCTACCATATGCCTTGCAGGCTCTAAACCTAGATAATTAAGAGAATATAATACCATAAATTGATATTGCTACAGAGGAAATTGAACACAAGTACACAGATAAATTATGTGCACATACGTATTTATGTGGCACTATTTACACTAGCCTAAAGGTGAAAATAGCCCAAATGTCTATAGGTAAGTGAATATACAAATAATGATACTTACACATGGTGGAAAATATTATGCATCCATAAAAAGGAATGAAGCATTGATACATGTGACAATCTAGATGAACATTATACTAAGTGAAAGATACCAGGCAAAAAAGGTCATGCAGTATATGCTTCCACTTATACAAAATATCTATAAGAAACAAATTCATAGAGACAGAATGCACACGGTGGTTACCAAGGGCTGGGGAGAGCGGGAAGCAGAGATAAACTGCTTAATGAGACTTTACCTCAGAGTGATGGAAAGCTTTGGAACTAACAGAGGTGGTAGTTATACAACTTTATGAATGTTGACTTTCAAAATGGTAAATTCCATATTATGTAAATTTCACCTCAATGAATTATTTTTAAAAATCAAATGTGGGGGCTGCTCACAAACAACAAAAATGTCTTTGTAGAAATAAACAGATATGCTGAAATGGAGATTTTGAAAAGATATCCAGTTTGAGATTCCTAGAAAATAGCTGGAAACACAAGTCTAAAATTAGGGGAAAGATTTAGGTCTGGAAACAAAAATATGAGAAAATAGATGAAAGAACTGAGAAAAGTGTAAGCCCAGGTAAGTGAAATCACATTGTGCATCATTAAAACGAAACAAAAGTTCCAGCCAAGTGTCACGTTGATTTGCATAATGTATAAAGGAAAAAATCAGTAAAAAGGATAAAAGTCAGGTACAGGAACCTTAATGACTGAAGCACATAATAATTTTGTTTTCATCTCAAATCTCGTATTTTAAGTTACAGTTTAAGAAGTTGTTCTGAAGGTTAAATGTCTAAAGAGTGTTATGGCTTGTAACTAGATGCCCCTTCCAAAGCCTCATGCAATCACAGAGGGACCTTCCAGAGGTGGCTGGACCTACAGAGTGCGATGCTGGGATTAAGGACGTGGTTGATGCATGGCTCGCTCTAGAGTGTGACCTGTCCTGCCTATAGGTGGGTGAGTACCTGCCCACAGGCCGGTAACCGGGGCAGAATACAAGGGACACAGAGAAGGCTGCTGCTGTCATTGCTTGTCACCGCTGTGGCTTCACTGTCTCACTGCTTGCTGTCTTCTGCCACCCTACCTTGGAGCCAGGCAGCTATGAACTGAAACATCCACAATCTGTGAGCTACAGTAACTCTCTCCTTCTTTCACTTTAGGAGTCATGTATTTGCCTCAGCAACAAGAGAAGTAACAAAGACAGGGAGGTATCTATATTTAAAACACTTTGCTAAAGTCCCTAGATGAGTGGAACTGAGTTATTATTCCATTATAAATGAAGTGCCATATGTATATAAGTAAAGATATATATTTCTTTTTTTTTTGGCTTTTTGAGACAGGTTTTTGCTGTGCTGTCCAGGCTGGCCTCTGTCTCCTGAGTGCTGGGATTGCAGGTTTGCACCACTGTGCCTGCCTATAAAAAGGTGTATTATTATGGTTCCTAGCCTTTTCAATTCTTTTTAAAGTTAAAGCATAAGCTAAAAGAAAACAAGAAACACACATAAAACTTAATGAATATTAGCAGCCTTAATGAATATTACTGCTTACTTTCAGTATTTGTTGGTTTACTGAAAATCTGTAAGAATTCAGTGATAATTATAAATGAAGTATTTTATTAATCATATCACTTATAAATACAATTGGAAAAATACCTATATACTCAATTATACGGTCTTCAGATAAGGCATCATACTCATATGCATTTGTAAGCACTATGTGTAACTTATCTGCATTCCATGGTCTTTGGCACACACATTAACAACCTGTGTTTTATTTGTAAAAAATTCACAATTCTTTGAGGCAGGTAAATTAGTAACATGATCTCCATTTTGTAGAGGTCTGGAAAGTTAAACTATGTTCATAAGGTCACAAGGTAGTGACTGAATCTATTGGTACTAGATGTCCTTGAATTAGGAATAGAATATCAGTCTTATCATTTCATATCTGATTTCTATTTCATTATGCTATATTAATTCTGCAGAAAATGAGAAATTAATAAAACCTTTGTTTGTTATCCAGTGGAAAGTCATGTTATTCTTAAGCACTAGCTTTATCACTTCCTCTCTCTAAGTTTGGGGTTTAACGCAGCCAGGAGTGTTTGGTCTAGGAGATGTGGGGACAGCAGTGGTCCTCTAATAACCCCAAGGTTTCTGTCATCTTCTTGACAGGGGCTTGTTTAACAGAGGATAGACTGTCCTATTTAGTCTCTCCTGCTTTTGAGCCAAAACATCTCTCTCTACAGGTTTTCAAAAAATAAAATCTAGAACTGCTTTTTTTCCACTTGCAAAAGGAGAATAATTTTCAAGAACTTTTCTGGTTTTTATATTTTATAACTAGCTGTTAACAATATTCAGGATCATTCTAAAGTCACTTCATACTCATTCAGTGAACAAACATTCCTACTTCCTAACCTTTCCAACTGTACGTTGGGTTCTTTTTGTTCACTCTTCCTTTTAAACTCTTGGTTTAAACTCTCTCCTTTCCCTTGACATTTGAACATGTTCATCTGTCTCTCATCTAACTGTAGGACTGCCAAAGAGAAAAGTTTTACCAGTAAAATGCAACAAGTAGGTCTTTTTTTAGGTCTTGATTTGCATAAATCAATTTTAGGAAAGTTCAAGACACAATCAGGAAAATGGGATCACAGAGTAGATATTAAATCATATTAAGAAGTTATTATTAATTTATTTTTTGTTAGAACTATATTATCTCTTTTCAGATATACACTGAAAGGTTTATGGGTATCTTAAAGTAGTTCAGAGTATACAGATGAAACAAGGTTATGCATTAATGATTGTTGAAGCTTGGTGATGATTATATTGGTTGAGGTTCATATTATTATTTATTAAAATTTTCTGTCTCCTGTTAAAACTTTTCCTGATCAATAACCTCCTTAATCTATCACTCTCATTTTGAAAGAGTCACACCCATTGACTGTTTCTGTATTTTCACTTCCTGGTTTTTCAACAATGATATATAGCATCTGGGTCTGCTAATACCACTGCTCTTACTACAGTCACTTTCTTACTGAAAAATCCAACAGAAACTTTTCAAGTCTTTGTCCATTCATTAATACAGTATTTATTGAGGAATTCTTTAAATTCTAGCAAAATAAAAAGTGAAATAGAAATGGGTCCTCATTTGCTAGAAATTTGTTCTTTTGATTCCACAACATCACTCTGATCTAGTTCTCATCTGAAAGTTTATTTTTCTTAAATAAGACTTGAACATTGGTCTTTTCTATTTTTCATCCTTCTCTATCTATATACAACACCTTGGTACTTCATCTATTCCTATGGTTTCTGAATGTACTGATAACTTCAGCCTGGAACTCACTCTGCTGGTCATTACTATCTAGATGTCCCATAAGGTTGTTCACAACTGAGCTCAATAAATTCCTTTTCAAAAATATTCTTTAATATATCCATCTTCCTATTTTTTGTACCGGGGATTGAACTCACGACCTTGTGCTTGCCAGGCAGGTGCTTATGCCTCTGAGCCGAACCCCCAACAATATATCTTACTTCTGAGAATAACTAGGATGCCCAATCAAAAGAACCATTACCGTGAAGTTAGGTACCTATAGGCTAAGAAGCCAAAGACATTGAAAATGAAGAAAACACAGGAAAACGGTGTATTTCCTCCTCAGAAGTGTGTATTCATCCAAGATTCCCTATTTTTGAAGTCGATCTTTAAATTCAGAGGTTCTGAATTTTTTCCAACTCTTTATATGTTCTAGATATTAGTCCTGTGTCTGAGGAACAGGCTAAAATTTTTTCCCACTCTGTGGGTGTTATTTTCACTCTCTTCATAGTTTCTTTTGCCATGTAAAAAGTTTCTAATAGGATGAGATCTCAGTTGTTGATTCTTTGTATTATTTCCCATGGGATCAGGATTTTGTTCATGAAATCTTTGCCTACATTTATGACTTCAAGAGTTATATTTATTCTCTTTTCCTTCATTCAGTGTTTCTGTTTAATATTTACATTTTGATTCATTTAGGTTTTTGTTTGGATCACCTGAGCTACTGATTAAAACACTGGGACTGGGAGGACAGCCCAGTGGTAGGGCACTGGCCTTGCATATTCAAGGCACTGGGTTTTATTCCCAGCACTACAAAAACAGACACCCCCACCCAAGAATTACTGATGGAAAGTTACCATTATTTTCACAGCCACTCACCCCACACTTTTTTTTCAGTGTGTAAGGAAAAATAAAGCCCAAGACGGCTATGCTATGGCTCAGGCTGTGTGTGGGGGGAGGGGTATTTCTTGTAGACAGTGAAGTCCTATGTGAGCAGAATTCCAGCACAGGCACACACAATGGGTGCTATACAAATCACTTATAACCAAAGTTGCTACTGGCAAATGGTCACTATTGTGTAGACCCATATAAATCTGACTGCTTCGAGGGCCAAAGCAGTTGGCTGAGGGACTGAGAACTGCTGCGAGTGTACAGTGACAGAGGCCAAAATCACAGATGGACAGATGGATGATAGCTAAGGGCTGGACGGCTGGGCAGGTAAGAGGAGCCGAACAGAGCCGCTGACGGTAAGAACATGTGGACAGTTCAGGGCTCTGCAACTCTGCTTTGGGCTGCTCATATCTCAAGGGAACCTCCCCAAGTCCAAAATAGTAACAAGTACTCAGAATTGAACCAAGGGACTTTTGTATTGAGCTATATCCCTATCTTTTTTTTTTTTTTTCCCCACCGGGTCTCACTAAGTTCTTAACTTATGAGGCTGGGCTCAAACTTGTCATCCTCCTGCCTCAGCCTCCTACAGTATGGGGATAACAGGCCTGCACCAGGAGTTCCAGGTGCTCTATATTTCTATCATCATTAGTACTGAATGTCAGACTTATTGATTGTAGACATTCAAGTGGTATCTCATTGTGGCTTTAGTTTATATCCTCCTAATCAGTAATAATGTTACATAAATTTCCACATGTCTTTTGGGCATTTGGATATAATCTTCAGTGAACCAGCATTTTATCTGTTTCAAGATTAGTAAATTTCTGAAACCATTATAGTGAGTTAAACAAGTTGTAGAATGATACAATACTGCACTATTTCAAAATGTTAAGAATGCAAAATAATATTACTTATAGATATATGTATGTATGGTAGGAAAATATGCATGGGAATTGAAACTACCAAAATCAAGGCAGTCAAAGAAGACAGAGAACGAGATGAATGGGATTTTGGAAGATGTAAACAAGAGCCTTCAAGTGCCTCTATTTTATGTCACTTAAAATATCTGAAGCAAATAAAATAAATCAAGCAAAAATAAGAAATATCCAGTATTATCTCCCCTAAAGTGTTAGGGACCTGAATATTTCTATATTATTTTATATTCTAGCTCTGTACTTATAATAAAAAATAAGACAGCATATGCAAAGGCAAAGAGGATATTCAACTAATCTATTAAGAGACTGAAAGAAGTAGGACTCAGTTTTCTTATCCAATCAGGAGTTAGACATGAGCCTTCCTATCTTTGATATGTATCGATCCCTAAAGAGTAATCCCATGTTTCCAACTATACTGCAGTAGGACGGATGCCAATGATGTTGATAACACAATCTTAGAGAGCATATTTTTCCAACAAACTAAATGGTTTAATTTAAGGATTCAGCACTCTGAAAACATGAAGGAGTATTACTGCATTTAATAGATGAAGAAATTGCATATAAATGTTATTTATCAAGAAATTAAGCTCACTGAAAGTCTTATAAAATCTTACAAAAGTGGAAGTGGTTGATAGAAATGAAAAAAAATGAATGTAAGTGTTAAACTGAAAAAGTTTTGAAGGTATTATCTTTCATGACAGATTTATCTGATGTTCACTTTTATTAACTGATTCCCTGACTCATTCATGCGCTCACTAAGCTAATACCATCCTTAAGTGGCAGGAGATGGGCTAGAAATGTAACTATAAAATCAAACAGCTTTATTAGGGGTAAGATCTAGAAGAATCTTTGATGAATATGGTAGAAGCATGTAAATAATGGGGAGGATACAGGAATGTTAGATTGTAGGGGCTGGGAGCTGGATCATTTGTATGTTTGGTATGTATGTATGTATGTATGTATGTATGTATGTATGTATGTGTAATATAAGAAACCACAACAGTGTTATCTGGTATAATTTTTTCCGAGAAGTTTCAAAGATATCCTACCTTCCTTGACACTTTATAAATTATTAAATAGCATTTCTTAGAAAGTGAAAACTAACATTTAAGATCCAGTTTTCATAGATGAACTGAAGTTTTTTTGGTGAGGAAAAGTACAAAGAACAACAAAGCCACAAACTGATGTTTCTTTAGTTTTTCAAAGTGGATAATCTTAATCTTCTTGGAACCCAACTAAAAACCTCCTGGAAGATTAAAATGTACAATCACTAATATTTAGTAAGATTTCTAAGGCCTTTTTAACCCTATTAACAAATAATTGTATATGTGAAAGTCAGAGAAATACCAGGCTCCCTGAAACAAAATTTCTTTTTCACTGTGTACATGCATTAATATACTTGCATATCCATTGCCCTATTGCTGTGTTCCTTGCTCATTCCTTTCCTCTTGTTGGATAGTCTCCCTTCTACTTTCACATTATTTTTTCTTCTTCTAGATTTTACACATTTAGGAACATATGGAACAAAACATTCTAACAATTAGATATCTTGTGTGAGAAGAACATAGAGGTATGACCGATTGCTTTCTTGGGTTAAACTGAGAGTACCAAATGAGAAACAAATTAGTTACAGATGTTCAATATATTGAGATGAGTTTTATCCCCAGGGTACCATTTCCTTCACTTCTTGGACTACAATAATTTGTTTCCAGG
Organism: Hydrochoerus hydrochaeris; assembly: GCA_004027455.1. Taxonomy (NCBI): domain Eukaryota; kingdom Metazoa; phylum Chordata; class Mammalia; order Rodentia; family Hydrochaeridae; genus Hydrochoerus; species Hydrochoerus hydrochaeris. The sequence continues at coordinate 169,883 of PVLA01000545.1, read as the reverse complement.
GACGTGAGTATATGTCAAAGTCAAGCAGCAAAGTTAAGTAAGTTTTTCCACATACATGTATTTTGAAACTGCATAAAAGTTTCTAATAAACAAAATCTTAGCATTTGTGTTAAGAGTGACTTTCTATGTAAGTAACATAAAATTCATTTTACCAAGACATGTTAGACATTATACTAGATTTAAGGGAATCCAAACAGAATTAAAATAAGGTTTTTGCCTGGAGCTGCAGTCTAGTAGAAAAAAGGCAAATAAATAATCACAATGCAAATAATAGGGGCATAACAGAGATATGAACAAAATCCTATGGGAACAAGTTTCTCCTTCTCATAAACCTAACAGAGGATAGTTTACTACCACAAAACTATAAAAACATAATAAGTAACACAGGGAAATAGTTGATCTTCACAGGTCAAGAATAAAATTGACTACATATTATGATGGTTGATATTTTGTAAAACAGATGGTAAGGCAGATGGGACAACTTTAAGAATCATGTCTTTCATTTTGTATTCCGACATAGTACCTCTCAAGGTTTTAATCTGTTGACAAAATGAATACACGCACATGTACCTGAATTTTGATAGTTACACAATAATACACTTCTAAAGTCACAGGTACCAAAATTAAGAGGGATACACATTTGAAAAGAACATTTAATGTCCAATATATCAGAAAAGTTCAGTCAACAAAAAAAAAGTGAAGTTTAATAGGAACTGGTACTCAAAGTAACTATCCATAACAGACATATGTAATTCATTTTTGCATTCTTTCCAGCTATATAATATCCCCACAGAAGGTGTCTGACAAATACTTGTTGACTCAGTACTAACATATCTACCATACACATTACATTCGTCCTCTCTATTGGCCTAAACCATAGCAGCTTTCTATGTATTCCATTTTCTTCTTATTTCAGAGGAACTTTGGTTACCCTATTAGTCCCCCTAAGATACTTTGATCACATCAATTGTATTTTCCCTAGCATTCAGGATCTTCCATTAAAAAATTCTGGCACTAGTACATTAGATACTACATGGCTGAAACTTTATGAATTTGTGCTGACAAAATCAATTATCTGTATGTTTTAAAGTGAGAATGGATCCCTACACAGAGTCAATTTGTTACATATTAAAAGATGCAAATATGAAAGAAAAGGTGGGATAATTTTTAAACGATCTTTAGTCTCCCACTTGTTTGCTGCTGGGTTTGTTAGAGGCCCACCATGTCCAGGAAAGTATTAGCAATTTGCTAATGACTTGTGTGAAAGGTATATACAGGTTTTGGGTTCCTTTTCTGCAATTTTCCCCTCCTTCAGTGACTTTGCTCTTCAACTTCCAGCCACTACTAGTATTTCCAAACTCTGCCTTGGTTTCTTCAACTTCCTAAGACTGTTACAATTGGATTCTTTTGCATTCCAATTTGGAAAATGCCTTAAAGGGAAAAGCCAGAATGAAGGTGTTGCTCATTTTACTTGCTTCCTTCTCTGAAGGACTTTCCTCTCTGAGATTTTGCCCAGGCTGATTGTTCTCCACTGCCCTCAAACTATGCATTTTGCTCAGATTTTAAAGATGTTTCTGAAAGGTGGGTTAACCCAAAGTAAGCAGTCAGGCCTAGAATTGAAACTTATTATGAAAGACTCTTGGTTTCTTATTCTTTTATTCTTTCCTTTTACCTTTAAACATTCTATCAGTGGTTATCTTATTATGTGGCTGATGACATCCCGTAAGTGGTTACTTTATATTGTGTCTCTATGATACCAGTATCTGGTGGTTTTCATATATTTAATCTGTCATCTGCAAGCGTCTCCTGCTAACTGCTTCCCAGGGTTGCGTGATCTTTCCTTACATGTTTGAAGAATCATGTTAGGTTTCATATGGAGGTATCCACATGTGTTTGGAGATTATTACGATTTATATCTAGCTGTAGCCCCAAAGCCTCATGTACTCATAGGTGGGGCTTTTGGGAGGTGACTAGATTACTGGATTAGTCCACTAACAGTTTTACAGCTGGGTGTGGAACCTGGTGGGCATCGGTGGGTCATTGTGGGCATGGCCTGGCTGGGTCTCTCTTTCACCCCCTCCCTTGATCCCTCTTTTTTTCCCGCCTGCCATACCATAAGCTCTTTCTCCTGTTACGCTGCCCTGCCTTGGAGCCAGTTGACTAAGGACTGAAACTTCTACAAACTGTGAGCCAAAATAAACCTTTTCCCTTTAACTTGTGGGTGTCAGGTATTTTGTACCAGCAATGCGAAAGTAACTAAGACAGAGATTTTTCTTTTTTTTTCTTCTTCTTCTTTTTTTAATGTGGTGGGATCCTGGAAGTTTAAATTGAAGATGACTTCTCTTGAAGAAGTTGTGTTGGGTGTTTGCTTAGAAGCAGAATGTGTTACAGACCTGGGAGACATTATCTCCAGGTATTTTTTGAAAATTATTTCTAGATCCTTCAGTATTTTCCTACCTGGTCTGTATTTTTTTCTGATTTTGTAATAATGATTCTTTATATGAAGCACAAGACCAAACACAATATCCAATTTTGATTGGGAAGAACCAAATATTAAAGAATTAGCACTGCCCTTGTTCTGGAAATTCTGCTAGTGTTACTATACTATAAGGATGTTTTGCTGTCTTTCGTAAGCATGTAAGGACAAACTACAACACACAAAGTGGGGAAATGTGTAACCATCAGATACTGAAAAGAACATAAAACCTCTTAATCATGAAATCAACTATGTAAGTTCTAACTTACAATTCTGTTTCTACTTTGATATGATAAAAACATAATTTAAAAATTCAACCAATAAACTTAATATAAAAATTCAAAATAGAAACAAAAAGAAACACACTGCACCCTATAAACAGACTTACAGTCATGTGTCTGGTTGTACATAATCCTCCTGTCAACAATTTTGATCCTGTTTTCTCCCCAAAGATTGTTGCTTCATTAATTTAAATTCTCACCTCCCCATAATCTGTTCACTGTTGTGTTCCTCCAACCCACATTTCTTTTTTTTAATTTTAGTTTTTTAAAATTAGAATATATTTGTGATACAGAATAATTATGTTTATCTTGGGAAATTGGTACATACACATATTGCATTGTTCTTTTTAAAATTTTTTTTTAGATACAGGGTTTTACTATGCAGTTCAGATTATCCTTGAACTCACTTTGTAGCTCAGTTTGGCCTCAGATTTGCAGAGATCCTCTTGCCTCAGCCTTCTGAGTGCTGGGATTTCAGGCATATGCTACCATATCAGAGTTCTACATACTGCATCTTAGTAATTTTTTACTTGGCCTTTCCCTCAGGCTGCCTATCATTCCCATCTCACCCACGCCATCTCCAAAGGCCCTTCCTGTCTCCACAAAGTGTATCTCCCGGTTTCCTATCATCTTTCTTTCATTTTGCTCTTTAAATTATTATTATTATTATTATTATTATTGGTACTGGGGATCAAACTCACGACCTCGCACTTGCTGGACAGGTGTTTAGACTGCTGAACTGAATCCCCAGCCCCTCTTTAAATTATTTATATTTAGGTTTTTCATATAAAAGAAATCATGAAATATTTCACTTTCTGTGTCTAACTTATTCCCACTTAACATTATGGTCTAAAAGTGCATCCATTTTCCTATAAGTGACTCAAAGTTCCAACCTACATTTTTGAAGTTGAGTTTTATACCTAAATGCATCACAGTGGAAAAATCTAAAGGGTATCAAATTTTTAATATTAGGGCCATTCTCATCTAACTGTTTTTAATGATAAGTTAAATGAAGGTACCTCTCATGAGTGGATAATTTTACCGGCTGACAAGCCTGGGTGAGAGGTTATAAATGGCTGGGCAGAAGTTAAAACTGAGATTGAAAATGGAGAGATTTTTAAAAAATTACTATAATAAAAAGCAAATTCAGGAGAATCAACTTTGTAAATAACCTGACAGACCTAGCTGATGACAGCTTGTAACCAGCATATTCAGCTGTGTATCTTAATGTCAGCCTCTTTTCATGCATTCAACAAATGAAAAGGTATTTTTCTAACCCCCAATTAATCAGCCTTATCTGGCCACATATTTTTAGTGGGAAATAACTCTCATAGTTTCTCATGGATCTATCTCATTTTCATTGCTTTTTATTCCAGAACTACAGAAGTCTAAAATAACAACAAAAAACCTACCATGCACTGAAAATGTATCTTATAGACCAACATTTTAAGGGAAGGGAAAATCATTTTTAGGCTAATTATTTACCTTACAGGCTTTCTATTTCACATGACTTTCAAAATGTTTAATCTTAAAAATCTGAGGGTTTTGACAATGTCTTTTAAAATGTGTAATTGATACTGGCAATATAATTATAGGTTTTTAAAAACATTAGAATATATTCAGAAAATAAATTTCTTTATGGAAGCATAAAAGGCATTATATTTAAAAAGAGACTGAAATTTTTTATTTTATTATAAAATAATTAATGAAAAATTTAAATAGTGAAAAGTATAATTCATATGCATTTCCAATATCCAAACACAACCACTATCAACATTTTTGTGTGTTTCTTTTTAGTCTTTATTTTTTCTCTGTATACAAATTTTTAATTCACTTTAGTCTGACTTTAGTCACAATGTACAAAAATATTTTTCCTTTTTTCCCTACTAAACCTTGGATCATGGAACAAATTCCATTTCTTGAGGAATTTAGATAAGTAAATATAGGCACTGATAGTTATTTGTGCTTTGCTCTCTGTACTTTAAAAAATTCTTTCAAAGAAAACATGAAGACTTAGAGTCATGTATTTGTGATCTGTTTATTACCTATCCATTGCATCGTTCCAATAATCAAATAAAAAATACCACACAGTAGAGTTATTCTTCAAGGTAATTTCACTTCTCACCTTTTGAGCTGCAAGGTGGAGGGCTGTTCTCTGGCTATGGTCAGTTTTATTGACATCTGCTCCTGCCTTCAGGAGAGCATCTGCACAGTCCAATCTGTCCGCCAACACACAGTACATAAGTGGTGTCCTCCCAAACTGGTCTTCTTTGTCTTTAAGAGCAGAGTTTCCTACAAGAAACACATGGTCGTATTTGACAGTTATTATTACTAACGTAAGTAGAATCTAAGTGCTTATTATTGAGAACATTGCTAAGTACACTATACCTATTACTTCATTTTTACTTATTCTATGAGGTAGATATTAGCATTCCTGTACTACAGGAAAGTGAACTACAGAGAAATTAAGTAACATATAGTCTCACTGAAAGTAGTAAAACTAGAATTGAAATTGATTGATGACGCAAAAGATCAGATTATTATTATACTTAGTAAACATTTTGAGATATAAAGATCCTCCTGTCCTTCCCTCACCCTTTTCTTTTGTCAACAAATACTCACTTAGTGCCAATTATATGCTAGGTATTGTATAGATTCTTACAAGTGATATGAAATCAGCAAGGGTGCAAAAGAAATGAATACCACTATAAAAAAGTAGGATCTAGCTGATATTTATTGAATGCTTTGTCTAAAGATACCCAAATATAATCTTTTAAACCACCTATGGAACACTCACCAAAAGAGACCATACACTGTTTCATAAAACCAACATTGAAAGATTTAAAGAATTGAAGTCGTGTCAAGCATGTTCTCTGATAATAATGCAACTGAACTAGAAATCAATGACAGAATGATAATAGGAAGTCACCAAATACTTGAGAATTAAACAACATGCTTCTAGATAATCCATGAGAAAGAGAAAACTTCAAGAAAAATTTAAAAATGTAAATGAATGAACGTAAAAATATTGTTGTAACGTACTTACCCTACACACAGGGAAGCTTTAAAGAAAATATACAGGGCTTAATACTTGTATCAGAATAATAGAATAGTTTTGAATGAAAAAAATCTACATTTCTACCTCACTATATTAAGAAAAAAGAGTAAATTTATCCTAAAATAATCAGAAGGAAAGTATCACAAAAATGAGAACAGAGATGACTGAAATGAAAATTACAAAAAATAAGGAAATCAATGAAGCTAAAATTCTTGAAAATAAAACTGAAAAATTTGTAATCGGATTATTAAAAAGAGTAGACACAAATTTCCAATATCAAGAATGAAAGAAGAGGAGTTCTTGTCACTATAGAGCCTGCAGATATCAAAAGGAAAACAAGAAAATTATAAATAACTTTTTGCCCCATAGATTTATAAAGCCAGGAATGGGGGTGCACGCCTATAATCCTATTACTAGGGAGGCTGAAGCAGAAGGATTGCTTCAAGTTTGAGTTCAGCCTGGGCTACATAGTGAGTTCAACGCAAGCTTGAACTGCATAGCAAGACCCTGTCTCAAAACAAACAAAATTTATAATTTAACTGAAATGAATAAATTTCATAGAAAACAATCTATCTTGGAAAACAATATATCTTCACTGAAGATATAAATACCCTCATTAGTACTTACAGTAGAAAAAATTCTGATGGTGCCCCAGATATATACTCCCTGACCTATCTGCCCCATGTGATCTCTTTGTGAGGGTGGGTAAGGTCTATAAATACGTCGTTCCCTTCACTAAGTTCCATTATGTGGCAAGCATGAAGAGATTTTGCAGATGGAATTAACGTGATTAATCATTTAACTTTAATCATAGGAGAGATTAGTTTGGGCTCCTTTCCTTCTCTCCTTGTCTCTCTCTGTCTCTTTGTCTCTCTGTCAGTCTGTCTCTCTCTCTCTCTCTCTGCCCTCTCGCAATAGAGCTTGAACCCATGGACATGTGTAGGTTAGGAAGCACTCTGGAACTGAACTCTATCCCCAACCCCTTGGATTACTTTTAAAAAGAAGATGTAGAGGTCAGAGATGGAAGAAGTTGGAGAGTTGTCAAATAGCAGATATATTTTCCTGCTGCCTTTTGAGATGCAAGATGCCATAAAATTTAAAGCTGCAAGAAGATAGATTCAGCCAACTTGTACTTGGAAGAGAATACTGAGTCTCACCCTCGCTGGTAGTTTGAAGCTCTGTGAAACGTTAAGCAAAAGACTCATCTAAGCCATGTCTAGATTCCTAACCCACAGAAATTGTGAGGCAATAAATTATTTTTGTTTTAAACATTTGTTACTGTGTTACACAGCAACAGAAAACTAATATAGTATGATATATACTAGAAAAAGGAAATTGTTAATCTTGTCTAAAAGTATTACTAAGAACAGTATGCTGAAAATTTTTCAGAAGCAATTTTTATAGAAATAGACAATGTGGTTTAAAAATTGTTATCGAAAGGCAAAAGAAGTAGGATAAAAAGGTTTTGGAAAAGAAAATTGGAGGACACACTGTGCAAAATATCAAGACATACTGAACAGCTACAGAAATGAAGTCACTGTGGCAGTGACAAAGGATCAGAACATAGATCAAAAGAGCAAAGGTGAGAGTGGAGGATCAGACTCGTGTACATTATAGTTGATTTTTGTGTCTGCGTATGTGGGACTGAAGATTGAACCAAGGCATGCTCCACCACAAGTTATATCCCTGCCCTTTTTCTTTTTCTTTTTCTTTTTCTACAGGGTCTTGCTAAGTTGCCCAGACAGGACTTGAACTTGAGATCCTCAGCCTTCCTCAGTGCTGGGATTACAGACATATGCCACTGTGTCTGGTCTATGACAAATTGATTATGACAATGCTACAAAGGCAAACCAATGGACAGCCTTTCAAATAAAAGGAGCTGGAAAACTTTGACATTCATGCGGAAAACCTAACACCAAAACCAAACCAAAACAAAAAAACAGCAAAACCTCTCGACTGCTACCACAAAGAACCAGAGACTGGATAACTGAAAAAAAAAAAAAAAACCCAGAAGTTTATGTTATACAGTCTTGGAGGCTGGAAGTCTGAGATTAGGATACTCACATTATTGGGTTCTAGTGAGGGTTGTCTTCTGGTGAAAGACTAGTAACGTCTTGTGTCCTTACACAGTGGAAAAAGAGGGGTTTGCACCTTCCTGAGGTCTCTTTTAAGGGCACTAATCTCACTCATCAGAGTGGGCACTGATCCATTCTCTTCTGGGTTTTCTTCTGGGTAGCAGACTGGTGACTTCTTGTATCTTTACACAGTGGAAAAAGAGGGATACACAACTTTCTGAGGTCTCTTTTAAAGGAACTAATTTTATTCATGCATGTGGGCACTGATCCATTCTTAGGACTTAAATTACTTCCTAAAGTAATATAATCACATGAGAAGGGGGGGACGGTGGTAGGACTTCAACATGAATTTTGGGGAAGCATAAATATTCAGTCCATAATAGTGCTATATAAAAATTTACTTCAAATGAATCAAAAATTTAAACGTAAAACCTTTAACTATATAAGTCTTAGAATCACACAAAAGTGAAAATCTTTGTGATCTCGGGCTAGGTAAAGATTCCTTAGATATGATACTAAAGAAAAATACATAACTAATTGAATTTCATCCTAACTAGCACAAAACCTTTGTGTTTGAAAAACATTGTTAGAAAGCAAGAAGACAAGCCACAAACTGGAGTAAAATACTTGCAAGACACTAATCTGATAATGCCTTATTTCCACAGCCAAGAAATCCTACAACTGAATAATAAAAAGACAGATAATGAAATTAAAAGATGAGCAAAAGGTCTAAATAGACATTTCATCAATAAGCATATGAAAAGACTTGCAACATCATTAGTACACAGGGAAATGCAATTTCAATCCACACTGTGATACTGTTCCATGTCTATTATAATGGCTAGAATGAAAAAAAAAACAAAAGCAAAGTCGGTACTATCAAATACAGATGAGAATGCAGAGCTACCACAACTCTCAAATGATTGCTGATGGGAAGGTAAAACACTACAGTCACTGTGGAAAACTGCTTATCGGTTTCTTATTAACTCAAACACACACTTACCACATGGCCTAAAATCACTTTTTTATGTATTTACCCAGGAGCAATAAATGCATGAAAGTTTGTGCTCACAGAAAACTGTATGTGGTTGTTTATAGTAGTTTTATTTATAATTGCTAAAAGTTGGAAGTATCCCATTTGTTCTTCAACTGGAAAATGAGGAAATAATGGTAGTATATCCAATACAATGGAAAACTTCTCAGCAACAAAAAGGAATAAACTACCGATTCACCAGGCAACATGGAAAAATCTCCAGTGCTATCTGCCAAGTGAAAGAAATTAGTCGTAAAAAGTACACATTGCATGAGGCACTTATACAGCATTCTGGGAAAGATAAAAATATAAGAGCAGAAATGATAAAAACAGAAATTAGTGCAATTGAGACTGAAAACAATACAAAGAATCAATGAATTGGAGAGTTGATCTTTTGAAAGATTAAATAAAATTGGTAAACCCTTAGCCAACCTTATTTTAAAAAGTCTCAAATTCATGTAATGAAGAATGAAAAGGGAGAAATCAGTGGTTCCTGTGGAAATCCAGAAGATCATCAATACCTACTTCGAGAACCTTTACTCTGGTAAGATGGAAAACATAGAAGAAATAAACAGATTCCTACATGCATATGAATTACCAAAGTTAAATCAAGAAGATATGAAGATATAAAAATTCTAAATAACTCACCATCAGTTAAGGAAATAAAAAATGTAATTAAAAACTTATCAATGAAGAAAGCCAAAGACCTCATGGATTTACTGCAAAATTCTACAAGAAATTTAGAGAACATCTAATACCATTACTTCTCAAATTCTTTAATAAAATTGAAAGGGAAACAATACTCCCAAAGTCATTCCTGGACGCAAGTATTACCTTCATACCAAAACCAGAGAAGGACTCAGCCAAAAAAGAGAACTACAGGTCAACTCTCTAATGAAAATAAATGCAAAAATCCTCAATAAGCTACTGGCAAAAAGAATAGCCAATCATCAAGAAGATTATACACCGTGACCAAGTAGTATTCATCTTGTGCATGCAGGGATGGTTCAATATACACAAATCAATAAATGCAATATACCATATCAACAGAGCCAAAGACAAAAATCATGTGATCATCTCAACAGGTGCAGATACAGCGTTTGACCAAGTCCAACATGACAAAATCTCTACAGAAAACTAGAATAGATGATTTGTCTTTACGTCAGTCTGATAAAAGCCATCTATGACAAACCAACAGCCAACATCATACTAAATGGTCAAGGGCTGGGGATTTAGCTCAGCAGCATAAGCACCTGCCTGGTCATGAGTTTGATCCCCAGAACCAAAAAAAATAAAAATAAGTGGTCAAAAACCGAAAGTTTTCACTCTAAAATCAGGAACAAAAACAGGGATATATACTGTTACCACTCCTATTCAGCACAGTTCTGGGAACACTAGCCATAGCAATTAGACAAGAGAAAGATATAAAAGGAATAAGGATAAGGAAGGGAGAAGTTAAATTATCATTATTTGCAGATGACATGATACTCTACACAGAAGATCCCAAAAACTTCATCAAAAGATTTCTGGATTTAAAAACCAAATTCAGTCTCATAGCTAGATACAGAGTCAACACTCAAAAATCAATAGCATAGCTCTACACAAATAACAAACTCACCGAGAGAGAAATTAAGGAAATAATTCTTATCACAGTAGCATTGAAAAAAATGAAATACTCGGGAATCAATCTAACAAAGGAAGTAGGAGATCTCTAAACTAAAAATTACAGTACTCTGAAAAAAGAGATTGAAGAGGATATCAGAAAATAAAGATATTCCTTGCTTTTTGGAAGAACCAACATAGTGAAAATGACCATACTTGCAAGATTGTTATACAAATTTTGTAAGCCAAATTCTGTTATACAAAATTTATGCAATCCCAATCAAAATACCATTAGCATACCTCACAGAACTAGAGACAATAGTCATAAAAAAAAAACATTTGGCAGAGACCCAGAATAGCAAAAACAATTCTAGACAACAAAGGCCAGGCAGGGGTCATCACAATCCCTGACTTGAAATTATACTACAAAGCTACTGCAATAACAAGAGCATGGTATTGGCAATAAAACAAAACAAAACACAACAAAAACCTGAGGTATCTTATTTGTTATTTTTAAACAGATAGTTGCTGATTTTAGCAAGACAATAGCAATTATTATCATAATTTCCCTTAAGTTAGAATATCTTTAGTAAGAGAGGATTTAGTAACTATGGTCTCAAGAATAAACACACAGAAATAGAGGCAATTCTCACATTCTAGGATAATCCCAAGTGGTTAGGTCCCTAAGGTCAAGATGAAGTCAGAGCACCATGGGACTAACAGAATGCCTCCTAGATAAGAACTTGGGACCAATACAACCTCATCCCAAGTCAGATGTAAAGTACAGGAAAACTTTGTGCCTTTTCCTTCAGTTCCTGACAGACTTTGGTTTTGTGTTAACTGGTGTTTATATTTCTCAAAGTGAAGATTTAATTTATTTATGTCATCACCATCCAATATATTTTGTCTTTAAGACAGAATTTATCTGCGTGAGGACACCAAAAGTATACATCCCCTATTCATTACTAGAAAAAGCGACATTTAACCTCACTTGGATCCTGTCTTGGGTAGTTTGGAGGCTGGGTAGCAGCAGACATCTGGCTTTCCAGGCAGTTTCTGAGTAATGATATGTTATCAAGTGTTCGGGCTTCTTTTTCAACAAAGGAACTGAAATTTTCTATGGCTTTATCTAACCTAATCCCTTTCCTTCCTTTCTTCAATGATAATATTCAGCTGATACATACAAATCTACACTACAATTTATTTCAAAACTCATATAAGGTCATTTATTTTGCTTGGAAGTACTATATTTGGTAACTGCAATACATTGTAGAACTTATGATAGAAACTAGTATTTACTGGAAGGCTATGCATTTAAACTGGCATCCTTCTCAGGGCCAGTTGAGATAGAAAGACGCTGGCTAGTGTGCTGTGTTGCTGGATTATTCTGGCAACTGTGAAGATGGTCTCTAATCCATAACCAACTGGTGCTGCTGAGTGGAAGCTGGCATTCTGCATGTGCTCTGTCTAAACATACCTCAGAAAGCTATGCTGGACCCAGGATAGAAAGCTACTGCTCTGTGGCAATCAGTGATTTTAAGGCTGGTCAAAGCAGAAGAATCTGAGTGGCTAATGGGCTGGTATGTGCAGAAATCAGAGCTGGTGCTCTGCTTAAAAGAAACAGCTATCACTATCAGTGACAACTGTGCAAATACACAGAATAGCTCTATCACCACACTGCACAACACGAATAGGGCATTCTCTACTGACATCTCGTTACTTAATATTACCTTTGGATGACATCAAAGATGCATTTATTTCATCTGCCTTGTTCCACTTCTTTTTTCACATTTTTCATAGTGCACTGACGGCCCATCATTTAGAGCTCCAACAACAAACAGGCCACTGCAGCATGCATGCCCTAAGTTATTTTTAGTTACTTTTCTCTTGTTGCTGAGACAAAATACCTGACATCCAAAGTTAAGGGGGGAAAGGTTTATTTAGTTCATAGCTTACAGAGGTTTCAGTCCATAATTGGAAGGCTCTAAGCCAGGTTGGATGCCAGACAAGCATCATAGAGGAGAAAGAGTTTATGGCAGGCAGAAAGAAGGCAGCAAAGCTAGTAAGGGAGCAAGGGCCCTGGCAAGCCTCTTTCTGTCCTTTATATTGTATCTAGGCTACCAGGATTAGAACAATGCCAAACCAATCAGTGGACTGATTCAGTAGTTACTTAATCCTAGCAATACACCATGAATCAACCATACAGTCTAGATTCAGCCACCTTGGAAAAAAGACCAACCTCTGACCGCATGAGGCCTTGTGGGGGCGGTCATCTAGATACAACTGTAACACCAATTATTAGCTGCTTTAGTTACTTTTATCCTGCTGCTGAGATAAAATATCCAACACTCAAGATTAAGAGAGGAAAATTTACTTAGCTTATAGTTGATAGAAGTTTGAGACCATAATTGGCTGACTCCAAGGCAGGGTGGCATGGCAGGCAGGCATTGCAGAGAAGCGACAGTTTGTGGCAGGCAGAAGGTAGCAAAGCAAGCAAGGAAGGAAGCAAAAGATCGCCACAGCTCTTTCTGTCCCTTAGATTTTATCCAGGCTATGTAGGGAGGTGGCACTCACATCCTTAATCCCAGTGCCCTTGATCCTAGCACTGCGCCATGAATCAATTCCAGCATCACACATTCTAAGAACAGCCACCTCTGAAAAGTCCCCTGTGTGACGGTATGAGCCTGTAGGGGACCATTCAGACATAACATTAGCTGTGTACCTAAATTTCTTAACTTCTGAAACCCACTGTCCTAACATATTGGAACACTAATAATATGGGGTGCACTATATTTTGAGGGTATTTTAGATTTTGTAACATATTTTTGGACTGGGGATGTGGCTCAGTGGCACAGCCCCTGCCTGGCATGCACGAGGTCCTGAGTTTGATTCCTGATACAACAAAACAAAACAACACACACACATTAACATATTTTTTCATTATATTTGCAGGTATCTTAAAGCAGGGAAGGAGGGGAAGGAGAAGTGAAGAGGAAAAAAAAAAAAAAAAAAAAAGAGTTAGGAACTGTTACGCAGATGTACCAGTTCCCCACAGTGAATGTGGTTGTTATGTGCTGAAACATGTACTAGTGAAAAAAGAAAATTAGAAAAGAAAATTGAAAAGGCCAGGCATGGTGGCACATGCCTATAATCCCAGAACTCAGGAGGCACAGGCAGGAGGATCGCTGAGAGTTCAAGGCCAGCTGAGGCTATACAGTGAATTACAGTGATTTCAAGGCCGGCCTGAAGTACATAGTGAGTCTCTATCTCAAAAAATAAAACACAAAAACAAACAAACAAAAAAACTGAAAAGAAAAAAAATCATTTATAAGTATGACTACTGCAAAAGTATCATGGCTGTTAAGTCTGCTACTAGGTCTGTTTACTATGTTCCTAAAAATTATGGCAGATACATTGCTATGTCACAATGGCAAAAGATTTGATAACTGTATATCAGTATAACTAGTTTAATTTATAATCTTGCACATTGTAATTAAGCTCTTAAAATATTGTTTTTTGAGCTGGGCATTGTGGTACACAATTGTAACCACAGCGCCAAGAAGAGCTGAGGAAGGAGAAGAGGAAGTTAGACCTCAGTCTGTGCACTGTAGTAAGACCCTGTCTCAAAATAAAAAACAAACAGCTGGGGATACAGCTCAGTGCAAAGGTTGTGGGTTCAATTCCCAGTATGCTACAAAAAAATTCTGTACATATATTTATTTTTCCTTGAGAAGGGTCTCTAGACTTTAACACATTGCAAAAAAAAAAAAAAAAAAAAAGCCTGTGGCAGCAAAAATTTTTTTAAAAAAACAAATCCAATCTAGATTATCATCAGTTCATTAGTCAAGATTTAGGCCTAATCTGTTCTTTATCATTATTTATGTTTTCATAAATATGAAAGTGTATGTATGTGCAGAAATACCTACCCATGCATAGAAATTCCGTATGTTGGTAGTTTAAAAGCATGGACTTTGAAATCAGAATTCCTGGTTTTAGCCTCAGTTGTTAAATATTAGACAAATTACTTAATGTTTCTTCATCTCAGTTTCCTCACCTATAAAATGAAGGTAATGAAAGGACCCAAAACTCTTTGTATTATTTCTCTATTCAATGGATTGATAAATTGTAAAACTCTTAAAATGGTGACTATTACATAGACTATGACTTTGAATGTTGTATAATATTATTACTATTATTAGTATGGATGCATATGCATGTAAATATAGTCATCCCTGATATCCATGAGGAATTGGTTCTAGGATTCGTACAGATACCAACATATATAGATATTCAATTATTTGCAAATAACTCAACACACATCCTCCTGTGTATCTTAAATTGTCTCTGGATTACTTATGATACCTAATACAACATAAATGCTATGTAAATATTTGTTACACTGTATTGTCGAGGAAACAATGACAAGAAAGAAATCTGTATACATCCACTACAGAATACTGTCCTCTCAAACATTTTCAACCCATGGTTTTGAATCTATGGCTACATAATCTAGAGATAGTGACTCTAGATTTATAAATACATGACTATATATATGCAAACATATATAAAATTTAATGGTTCTAATATTTAAGATAATAGTTGAGGCAAAAGAAAGAACTAACTATAAAATAGTAACTTTGTTATACTAGTTATGGGGATCATTGCCATATCCAACTACTAGGTTAGATTTTAAAAACAAGGAGGAAGAAATAAATCAGAGAAATTATGCTTGCTTAAAACATGGACAGTAAAAGGAAAGGTAAAGTAAAATCAGAATGATGATGCCAGGTCAGTAGACCACTGCAAATGAACTTAAATACTGCTAGCAATAACAACATCAACCATTATACAACACGTATATTTACAAATTATTTTGTTTGGTTCACACAAAGAAAACAGTACTAATCTCTGTAGTAATCAGTGGTTTCCCATTTTGAGACATTTGTGAAAATACTAAAGACTTGACTATTTTTCTCTGAGTCCAAGCTGTTATAACAACAGTAATAGGTTACTACTCTCTGTTTATCACGTGTCAGGTATCATAACAGATGTTTTACACTGTCAACTGTCATATAAACGAAGTAACATAATCTATGGTTTAGATGAAAAAATTGAGGCACAAAAAAAGATTATGTAGCTTAGCCAATGATATTCAGCTAACAAATGACAGTGCTAGAATTCAAAGCCTAGGTTTATCACTTTAAAACCCATACCCTTTCTGTAATACTACACTGAATAGTATTAAAAAGAGGCTACTAAATTCTACTATCAGTTATATCTCTAATATTCACTCAAATTATTAATATTTGCTGTTAAGAGGAAAAGTTGTATAACTGTATATGACAACCATGGCATATAAAGATTTTACTGTGTACGTTTATATTTTTAGGACCTAGAAGTAAACTGTAATACATCTGAATCTCGGAAGCAGTGGGTTATGTTAGAACATGAATTCACTGTATTAGGTTAAACACTACAGGTTGCTACTGAAATGATGTCTCATTCAGGGAAGGCCTCTTCAGTCCTCTACCCAGACAACGGGAGTGTAGAAAGCATTTGATTTAATTAGTTGTATATGTAGAAAGAGATAGTTATCTGTTTCCATGGAGTCAAACACATCACTGACATACTTCTCCATGGAAACAGAGAAGGGGAAAAAAGAAAATGCTAAAGTGAATGAATTCACTGAACAGTTGGTGAACAAAGATGCAGGAAAAAGTAATTCATCTATGTACTATGTCACTAGTTTAGAAAGGAAAAGTAGCCCATATTTAGAGATCATCAAACAGGTATTCTGTAAAAGAATGTTTTAAATGCACTGAGATTTAAAATTAAACAGTTATGATTTTAGTACAAATATACATGTTTAGAAATGGCACGGACTGTCTATGCATAGAAGACATGATGGAAAAATCTTTAAAAATGAGCTCTGTTTCGACTCAGGAGTTTCTTAGACAAGATGATAAAAAATACAAGGAATCAATCTACCAATAAATGCATCAGCTCTGTACTGGTTTCTCATCATGATTAACTTTTGGTTTTCAAGGGTTTTATCTTGGGAGCTATAAAATTATAGGAAAATCTCAAATTTTACAATAAAGCATATTAATTAATTTGTATAACTAACTGTATATAAATGTTTTAAGTTACAACATATCACATACTGTTTTCTTTGAAGGTTACATTTTTAATTAAAATATTGAAGAGTTCATTTTATGTGGTTCTTTTTCTTGAGGCATTTTGATTTAAAATTTTTATTTCCTTGTGGAATTTAGTTCCAACCTGCCTCTCAATTCAATTTAATTCAACTCAATTCATTTTTAGTCCTAGCTCTCAAGATGATGAAAGACTACTGGAGGGAAAAGACACTTAAAGAATAAATGCAATATTTACTAATTTCTTGAACAAATATTTTTCATGTGCTTACTATGTGCAAGTATGATGTTGAATTCTGTGGACAGAGTGAAGAATGAAACAGACTTAGTCCAGTCCCCAGAAGCTCCTAGCCTATGGAAGACGCTGAGATAGTCATACATGCAGTAACCTGACATGAGGCCCAGGAAGAAAAGCTGCAGGAGTAAAACAAGAGAACACGATGAACAGATGACAAGTGAGACTAGGTGAATGAGAGGTCTCACTGATGAAGTGTCCTTACAGTGGAGAAGTGCAGACTGACTAGGAGTCAGACAGAAAGGAAAGAGCAATCTGTCAGAAAAGAAAGTCTTGGCAGGTTTGAGAAACAGAAAGCAGAGGAGAGTGCTGAAAAATAAGGTGAGAGAGGGCAAAGGGTATACTTTACACACTCTAAAACAAGGCACAACTAAATTATAATGCTTAAGGGTGTATGCATATGTGTAAAACAACAATGTAATAATTACTAGAAAAGTCAAGGAAGGAGCCAGCGGTGTCAGCGGTAGAATATGTATGGAGTAGTGGCTTCATGTGCTAACATGTACAAGGCTCAACAGGAACAAGGTCTTATTCCCAGCACCCAGGTCACGGGAGCACATTAGAGAGATGCAGAGAATGCATTAGAACTTTCTGAGGGTACTGACAAGGTTTGGTTCCTTGGTCTAAGTGGTAGTTACATGGATGTTTGTTTTATATTTGTTAAATTGTACATATAAATTATCTGTACTTCTCTCTGTGTACACATTAACACGAGAAAGTATGCTTTCTTTTCTTTTAATAAAAGAGAGGATTGAGGTGAAGAAGTGGGGACAATGGATACAGATGGCTCAAGAAGCTTGGCTTTGGTGAAAGAGCATCTCCCCATCTAGTCCTCTTATATTTCTGTGTACCTTAGTTTTGGCTGTCTAGGGAAAGGTTTTTTTAGCCTCTTTTGTCCTAGGTGTGGCTCTGTGTCTAACTCTACTCCACCATCTTATTGACAAGCTGTTTCCCTGACATTCCCTCTCTTCCTTTTGACTGGAGATACAGTTTTCCTTTAACCCATAGAAGGAAGAATGGATGTTGAGATGGCAGAGGCAAGACCTCGCAGATCTGACTGATTCTGTGGAGCTCAGACGTCTACCCACTATAGACTACCCAAGTAGCTTTATGGTATTAGGAAAGCGAAACACACTTTTGGAGCTTCAAAGGCACAATCAGTGAGCATGTGGTACTTACACATACTATACTTCTATCTTTGGTAAGCCACTCTACAGCAGTTTAACTGTGCACTAATATAGTTATAAGGGGAAGTTGCAAGATATAGCAATACACAGAGGGAAATGAAGAAACAAAGACAGGATTTTTAAATAATGCAAATAATGAACACGTTTAGATATCAATTTAGACTTTAGAATATAAGAATGGAAGAAAGGACTAAAGAAAGCAGTAAACAGATGTTTAAAAAATAGAACAAGTTCCTTTAGAAGACAAGAGGGACAGAAAACAAAGTTCATGTGGAAGAACTGATCTTTGGCAGAAAGAGAAAGGATAGAGAAAGATTTCTAGACACTGTGTTGATTTTTTTTATTTTTTTATTTTTTGGTTCTGGGAATCCAACTCAGGACCTTGTGCTTACAGGCAGGCGCTGCATCACTGCGCTGTATTTCTGGCCCTAGACATCATGTTGAAAGATGGTGCTGTTCCTATTTAATGTCTTCACTTTAACTGGAGAGCAGAGTCCTATCTGAGAATGGAGGAAGTGAGAATTGGCAAAGGTTTCAGTACCGTGTGAAGGTATGAAACACTCATTATGGAGAAATGTTAGATGATGAGTAGTAAGTGGTGAGTGCTTATTTGAAGCAGGGATTCATAAATTCGTGAGTTATTGATCTTCCAGGCAAGTTCAACTGCTCTGGGACTGCCAAGGGTGGATAGCTTCCATCCAGAGTTGGAGGTGCAACAGCCAAGCGAAACAGAAGTGAAGAAAACAGAATTTTGTAGCTTAGCCAATGTAATTTTAATAATAGAACATGGAATCAGGGCTAAATAGTGAGGAAGGTAAAAACAGAAACAGGTGGTCAAAACTAGAGCAGAAAATGGACTGGAAGTTTTAGTGAGGATGAGCAACTACTATTTATCACTAGTGAGCTGGAAGTAAAATGGAGAAGCATTCAAATGAGACCGTCAAAGGCATCCACTGTGACTATAGGTAGCTAAGATAAAGGGACAGAGTCTCTGGAGAGGAAGAGAAATCTCCTGACTATGGTAAGTGGTTTCGTTTTTAAAGATGAGTAGGATTCTGTTCATTAGAGAAGAAGGCAAGGTCAATAGCACAAAGAAAACAGAACACTCAAGACCAGAAAAATAACCTTTAGCTTTCCCCAAGGTTAGGGAATATGGGTAATAGTTCCTGGAAATGTAAGTTGAAAACAAATACTGAAGGAACAAGTATGAAAGATACAGTAGTTTAGACATTATTTTACAGCCCAAGTTGTCAATCATGACACTACCAGACATTGGTATGTATAAAGATGACAAATAATTTATATTTTTACTTTATTTTCTTTGGAACGTGTGACTATGTGAGTTTGTGATTTTTGCAATTCTTAGAAAATTCTTAGCCATTACATCAATAATAACTGCTTTTCCCCTATTCATTTTGTTCTCTTTAAAACTTTTACACAGCACTTTTAAAAAAATCAGTATGTTAGTATATAATATTAAATTTCTCATGTGAAGTTGGTCCATGTATATAACACATCTTAATTCCTTTTTTCCATCTTTTACTCCTCTCCATTCCCCTCCTTATATTTTTGAACCTCTTCTGTTTTGTACACTTGACTTCTAAAAATCATTTATACATGTAAATAAGGATAATAATTTATTATAAATTGTAAACATCACAACATTGCATATATGTTAAATGTTTAAAAATCCATATCCACTCTCTCATTCTAGATGTATTATTAAAAATGAATTCTCTTTCTAATAGCATAGTATCTAGATACACTTGCTATTATGGTAGTTATCTAAAATGTTCCCTTTCTTAGATACTTTTCTTGTTACTGAGATGAAATACACCCAAAATTAAAGAAGGAAAGATTTAGCTCACAGTTTCCAGAGGTATCAATCCATAATTAGTTGGCTCCAAAGCAGGGTGGATGGCAGACAGAAGAGAAACAGTACATGGTGAGCAGAAAGTAGCAAAGCAACAAGCGATTACCACAGGTCTTTCTACCCCTTATATCTTGTGTAGGCTGCTTTGGGTGGGTAGCACTCACACCTGTAATCCTAGTAACCTTGATATTAGCATTCCATCATGAATCATTTCCAGCATCATGTAGATCCAACTACCTCTGAAAAAGCCCTACTTATAATGCATTAGGCTTTGGAGGGACAAAACACAAATCATAACATTCTGCCCCTGAGTCCCAAAGACTCGGGTGTATCTCTTTATGCAAAAGGCATTTAGTCCATCTCCAAGAGGTGCCAAAGTCCTAACAGTTTCAGCACTGCTGAGAAGTCCAAGTCCAAAGTCTTCTCTGAGATTTAAGGCAAACTCTTAGCTGGGAGCCCCATACAAATGGAAAGAAACTTAAACACTTCCAACATTCAGTGGCACAAGATAAATATTTCTATTCCAAAAGTTACCAATGCAGGGATAGTAAAGAATGGGAACAAAGCAAGACCAAAATCCAGCTGGGCAAACATTAAGTCCTGTAGTTCCATGTCCAATGTCCGCAGTAATCTGTGGCAAGCTGTGAGCTCCAAAGGGCTTGTGTGGTTGTACCCCTATGGCACTGCCAGTGGTTGCATCTCTCATGGCTTCTTTGGCTGCCTTTGTTCACTCTGCAGTTTTCCTTGGATGATCTATGTTCTTGGCTTCTCCAAACTCTGCCTAAACAGTGCCACACACTCCCCTCTCAGGGGCACATTGCCTGGATTCCTAGGCCTTCTTGTGAAGTATGGGTGGAAGACTTCCTGAGCTCACAACTCTTACATTCTGTGTGCACCTAAAACCAGCACCATGTGAGTGATGCTAAGACCTGCCTCCAGCTGGAGCAGTAGCCAGCTTTCCTTGTCTCTTAGGTGTAGGAGTTGAGTGCCTGACTTTCTGAGCACTCTGAACCCAATCCCAAGGAACAAATTCTCTAGGCTGTCACTATTCTGGAATATGGTGCTCTGGAGCTATCTTCTCCAAGCAAAACCTTTCACCTTTGTAAGTCTGAGGGTGCAAAGGCTGGTTTCCTGCTACTTCTTCTGACACCCGTAGGCTACCTTTTCTGCTGTCTTCTGAAAAACTTGGCTTTTTCTTGTTAGTCTTTTCAGTGACCAGTTTCTCCTGTTTCATTTTTCCAGGCAACAACTTTACTTGAGCTTCCTTTCTGGTCAAATACAAACCTTCTGAATCATTCTGTTTGGCTCTTTGCTCTTGATTCTCAATATAAATCTTGTTAAAAGGCCCCAACAGTAGCCATGCTTCAGCTTCAACATTAGACTGTCTTAAAATTCCTTCTGCCAGATTAATTAGTCTGCTACTATTAATCTTAGTCTCAGGCAAATTCTCTGGACATGAGCAAAATGCAGACAAACTTTTTGCCAATGTGTAACACATATTTTCTGGAATCTAATAGTCAGTGTTATTCTTCCCAGCAGAAACTTCCTGAGTGTGGTCTTTAAATGACAGGATTTCCATCAGCCTTCTGGTCTTCTAAGCTCTGACCAGAATCTATCAATAAGTACCACCAAGGTGTTCCAGCTCTACTTTTTCAGCTGGCATCTCTGAATCTTTCCAAAATCTTCCCACAAGCCATTCTCAAAGGCTCCTGAATCACATAGTCAGGTATAGTTACAGCAACTACCCCACTTCTCTGGTTCCAAATTTTGTCTTTGTTACTATTCTCATTGCTGAGACAAAATATCCAACACCCAAAGTTAAAGGAGGAAAGGTTTATTTAGGTCACAGTTTATAGAAGTTTCAGTCCATAATCAGCTGGTTCCAACACAGGGTGGCACGTCAGACAGGCATTGGAGAGGAGAAACAGTACATGTCATGCAGGAGGTAGCAAAGCAACAAGGGATGATGACCACAGCTCTTTCTATTCCTTATATCTCATCCAGGGTACTTGGGGCAGGTAGCACTCACACCTTTAATCCTAGTGCCCTTGATCTTAACATTCCACCATAAATCAATTCCAGCATCACACACTCTAGATCCAGTCACCTCTGAGAAAGTACCATATATGACTTCATGAGGCTTCGGGGGACATCTAGACACAAGCCATAACATCCCCTCAAAAAGTTCACTGTTTTGAAGGTTTGGTTGACAGCTGTTTTTGCAGGGTTATGGGATTGTGAGAGCTCTAACTTCATCCATGGATTAATACAATGGTGAGATCATACTTCAATGACTTTATTGGAAAGTAATGGAAATAGGAGGCTGAGCTCTTTCTACACCCTTTTGCCTCCTCACGCCCACAGCATTGGAATCAGACAAATACAAACTGAAACCATGAGTAAAAATGAGTTAAATTGTTTCTCTCAGGTACAGTGGTACCTTGGATCACAGACCTAATTATTTATGCAATTCTGGTGGCAAAATTACATATGCTTGCAATTCAGTTGCAACAAGAATTGTGGAACAAATGTTTCAGCTAAAATCATGGCAAGAATTAAGTTCATGAACAGAGCTACTACTGTATTTTGGCAGAGTGACTGAAGCTGACTAACAGAGTGACAAATACACAGAAATTTCTGAGGTCCTTTTCATATATTCCTAATCTATGTTAAAATTTTAGGTCTCAATTTCTTTCTTGTCCAAATGTTAAAATATAAATACTAGTATATTTCTATAAAAATATATTAGTGAATTGCAAATTAAAATTAATATTAACTAACTCCTTTAGGACAAAGAGTCATTTTTACAGTTTTGGAAGGGGATGCTTACCTACAATGAGCCTTTGAAGTGTACCTTTATCTCCATTAACTGCAGCAGCATGAACTTGTGATGCTAATGAAGAACCAGTAAAGGGAAAGTTCTCTGACTTGTTCATAGTTGTTCCAAAAACTGGAGCAGCCTGAAACAATGATTTAGTCAATGAATATATGCAGGAAACATTTCTGCAACCTGTCTCATCGGGTCTAAATGTGGATGTTGTAAACATGTTTCACTAGAAATATTTCACTACAATGAAAACAATGTAGTACTACTCCTATAACTACCATAATGTGGCAATTTAAGCGACTGTAGCATAGGTTTTTCATCTATAAAATGAAAGGATTGAGTACTTTAAAAACCACTCTCAGGGACTGAGAAAAAAGAAGACCCAATATTTAACATTAAGTACATGGTTCAGTAAGTACAGTGACTTCTAAGTTAATACAGCCAATACAATTCCACATAATACTAAAAATTACAAGTAATATTTGGAAGCAAGCTGCGGATCAAGGCAGAAAATGATGTCAAGTCAGAATCAACTGGATTTATGCACTACATTAAAAGGCATCTAGTTCTTTTCTTCATGTCTGCAAAATGTGACATTTTAATTTTTTTTCTCTCCTTGGTCCACTAAAGAAACACACCTAGCTTGAGATCTTGACCTTAAGATTTTATGTGGAACACAGGATCTATAGGATCAAAAATATTTCACTAAGAAAAAATTGCTCTGGTTGGTAATCTCATTTTTTTTTTTTGAGGGCCTTCTAGAAATGTATCAATTACATCGGAAAACAGTGACTTCCTTTTCGTAAGAGTTGTTTAAGCAGAGGTTGGAATGTGTCAGAAATATAGTAAAAATTCAAACATCATATAGGAAGCAGTGAGGGGAGGATACATTAAATATATTTGCTAAATCTAAGATGCTCTATCAAAAATACAGAGTTAACTGCCAACAAGTGCCAATGAGATAAGAAGTATAAGAAATGTAGGAGTCATGGGGATCATCATAGCAAACTGGAACTCCCAGTACATATTTAGGGGAAGTAAGCAGCTTTTAATCAGTTCCAGTTCATTGTTGCCATGAAGGTAGGCCAGTCTTTTCCAATTTCACTAAAAAGCATCTCATTCCTATTTATGTGCTTCCTGGAGTTTTTAGTTTTTGCTCCCAGACTCTAGGGAGTTACTCACAACAGGTAAATAAGTACTTCTATTGTCATTGACAAGGATATTCAGTTCAAATTTCTTCTCGTAGAGAAAGTTTTTAAAATTACTGTAAAAGTTCCTCGTGTTTATTTTGTTGTCAATTTGAGTTAACATCGTGGTAGAATATATAGAGGAAACTGATATTGTGAGATACTTCAGTCATGTCTGAGCAGGTCGGTCCTGTCAGAAAAATCACTAATATAATCATAATAGGATTATATTAAAGTCACTTGGAGAAGCCACATATACACAAAAGAAAGGATGGGGTAGAGAAACATGGTTGAGCTCTAGGTTTTGTTGTTAGTAATTAGTAGTATGTCTTTAAACTTTCTCAGCTCTCTGGTTATCTGTAAAACATGAAAAATGAACAGTGTGGACTGTATTCATTCAACAAGTGCCAACTATGTAGATCGCTCTGAACTCTAAGACTTGTCAACTTAGAGTCTAAGTGATCAGTTTTAGCCACATCAGAACCACAAAAATTTTTTGTATAATTTGAAAAACACATTAAAATTAGATTTGTTATGTATATATGTATTTATATATTTCATCTCATAATTCTCAGCACTTAGCATTGTAAGATTCAGATTTAGTGCTTCGTAAATGTTTGTTGGATGAATGGTTATAGGCTGAGCACTAAGTCCAAAGGGTAAGAAGGATCAAAGCTTAATTTCTTTTTAATTCCCCAGTTCAACAATGTTTGGGTTCTGTTAGAGGTAGACACATGGTATAGAGATAAAAGCACTGCCATAGAAGTTAGGAGACCTTATTCTTGGCCTCTGCTACTGACTTACTTTGTTACCCTGAGTTCATTTTAGCACAAATGCATTTTTTTGTGAATTTATTTTTTATAGATGAAAATCAAAACAGCTTTGTTAAATATGCTATATTATGTAAAGGCACCATCATCTTTAACTTGTTATAAAATAAGCCAATCTAATAAATGTTTAATAATTATAACTGTACAAAACTAGTAGTATTGTAGTCACACAAAGGAAAAGCAATTTTCCTTAGGACAAAAGGGTGGTTGATTGTGACAGATGTCAGAGCTGAATGTCAGAGATGGTGACATTTGATATGACATTCCAGAAAGAGACGAGATAAGGCCATTTTAGGCAGCAGGAAAACGAACAAAGGCAGAGGGGTAGGGAGAACCGCAAAACCTCCTAGAGCTCCTGGTTGCTCAGTAGTCAGTATTAAGGGCACATGGACTCGCTGAATGTTTACACACAACCCTGGAGAGCTACTAGGAGCTGGGTTCAGTTCCTTGACTGTTTGGCCAAGGAGTTTGTAATTATCTTCCTAAATCACGCATTAGAAGCAATCATCTAGCGTTGAGCTTTTCAGTTTATAACGTGCTATTCTCTTACGATAGCTACTTTTTATACGGGCCCTCATAATCAATTAGGGATAAGGCAACTCAGTGAGCCCCTAAGTGGAGGCTCCTATTTTATAACGAAGAAAATAGCACAGAAAGAGGAGGCAGCAGGGGAGGAGGCCAGTGAGGGAGGTTCAGATCAAGGCTAAGGCCAGGAGGACCGTGAGTCTGCGGGAGTGGCCAGGGCGGTGCACACCGATCGATCAATCTCCCAGTGAGGCCCTTTCCTACTCACCCTCGCCTCCTCCAGGACTGACGTCCGGAGGATGGCTCCAGGAGGCGACCCCCACGGGGCCGCCCCTCTCGCCAGGCGCGCGACACCACACCCGTAGGCTCAGATCCCAGGGCGCTGAAGCCAGCAAGCCCCTGCAGAAGGCCAGGGGCGGTGCTCTGCTGCACAGCTTTCTGGGAATTGTAGTTCCTATGCGGGGAAACTCAGAGGTGCACCGCCCTCTGCCCTTTCAATCCCACAGGGCATAGCGCGAAAGGACTCGACAGTCTAGTTTAAGGGCCTGCTGGGAAAGAGAGTTCTGGGCGGTTGATGACGTGCTCGACGAGGAAAGTGAGGGACTACATTTCCCTTCGTGCTCCGAAGTGGGCAGGACCCGGAAGTGAGGGCTACGAGGCCTCTCTGGAAGTTGTCCCGGGTGTACGCCGCTGGAGCTCCGGGTCGAGAGGACGAGGTACCGCTGCCAGGAGGATCCTCAGCAGCTGCCGGCTCCCGGAGCCCAGCCCTTTCTTCTCCCAGCCCAGCCCAGCCCAGCTCCAGCCACCAACGCCCATCCCTGCTGTGGACCCCAGCGTTACCATGAATCCTGCGGTCTTCCTATCTTTACCCGACCTCAGATGCTCCCTGCTGCTCCTGGTGAGTAAATTGGGGAATGACAGACCCTTCGGCCGACTCACAGACCGCCTCCCGCCCTTGCCGAGGGGGAACTCTGCTTCCGCTGCTTTCTTACCTTTTCCTCCGATGGCGAGTGCACCTCCCCCTGTGCCTTCACTTTTGCCATCTGTCAGCATTCCAGGCCCAGGCACCCCGCGGCCTGAGAAACCACGGTCGGGGGTCTGGGACCTGTAAACAGGAGAATGAATCCTGGGAGAGTATAGTGCGTGGGAGAGTCGTGGCAGAGGCTCTCCCTTTACTCCCAAAGAACGGGCGTTAAGTTTTGGGACTGTATGGACCTGGTGGTACCCTGAATTCGAAAGGACCGAGGGTAGAACTAGTGTTTTCTCCCACCTCCTCCCTTTGGGAAGGGTGTGAAGCAGATAGGTGTAGATCTCACTCTGGAACTCTGAAACGGTGCGCGAGTTTGCAGAGCCATCTGTTGTGGCTTCCTAGGATTGGTTGGGAACCCGGAACTGGAGACTGGTTTGGTTTTTGCAGGGAGAGTAAGGGTTTGAAAAGGGTGTGATTATCTGACGGGCTCAAGCCAAGGCCTCGTTTAAGCCTTGTTATGGCCTTCCTACCCCTACTGAAGTGTTATTTCTTCTTTGCTGCTCTTGACCTGAGAAAAGCCTGGTTTTCGGCATGCATATTTCATTACTCAACTTTTTAACCTGCTCAATATATCCCATCTTACAAAAGAATCTTTCCCCAGTTCCTCTTCCAAAGTACATCCTTACTGTGCAACCTACTTGCTCAGGCTTCAAGTGAAATTGAGATAAAAGTGAAGGACTAACTCCATATGGCAAGACAATTGCGTTTAATTGGGTTGTTACTATAATACCATATTTGAAAATATTTTAATTGTAGGAAAGTTCTAGAAAGCCAAATTAAGGTGAACATTATTGAGAAACCATTTTCTTTGCAGTTTAAGAAACATGTAATTCATGCAGATTATAGGCAAAACTGTTGACAGGAAAAAGTTTCTTGACTTGCAGTGTTTACTTATTCATGTCAGATTAAAATTTAACACTTGTGTTTGAAATAGTTTTTTTTTCTTTCTTTGTACTTAGAAGGTATATTCAAAGGCCATATATAGCACTTGGTCCATTTCAGAAACAAAGCTTGGCAAAAAACTAGATGTCAACATACTTTTAAAAGCTACAAGTTGTATTGTAAACATAGTAGTATTAAACGATAAAATGTCTTACTGCTTCTTATAGCATACAACAGTGGTTTCTATATAGAAAACAAATTCTGTACAATGCTTTTTTGTGATTTCATTATGCATCAATTCTTTTTTCCATCTAGAAATGTTGGTATAATGTCATTATTAGAGACCACTCTATCTTAACACTGGATGTTTATCTTTTCCTTTGTCCATAAAATGGCTTGAATTAAGAGTTGCCTGCTAGAAATTAAATTATTTAAATTAAATTTTAAATTATTGACAAATACAAAGGGCAAAAAACTCAATGGAAAGGAAAGTTGAAACATTGAATGAAGGTACTATATCAGATACTCTTTCCTCCATTGGTCTTCTTTGAAATAACTTTTTGTAGAAAACTTAATTCTGCTAAGTAAGGAAAGATTTTTTTTCAAGTCAGATCTATAGTTTACTAAAATCAAGTTAACATTTTATCTATATCATTTTAACCTAGAATGGAAACCTAGAACACATTTTAGAGAATACCTCTCAAACTTAATTGTCTGGAAAATAAAGTCCCATCAAAAGTTTAATAAACCAGAATTACAAGTCAAACTAGGTTCAATTTGAACACAGTGTTTATCTAGTTTTAACAAGCTTGTGCCAGTTAGCAAACATTTATAAAACGTCTATCTAATCACAAATTTGAGTTGCTTACCCCACTGATAATTCTGTTACAGTTATGGAACCTTCTTGCTTACTATCTCACCTAATAAATATATCCTCTATGTTCCTCAACTTATTCTCTTCCTTGTCTTCCATCCTCTCAGATTTCAAGTGTATTTCACACAAACATAAGAAACTCAAGTTCCCATTTGGTGTAGGTCATTGTTTTTTTTTTTTTTTCTTAAATGGAAACAAGTATATTTTCTCTTAGTACAATGTTTTTTCAGGCACTCAGTATCTCAGCCCTAGAGAGCTAGACATACTTAAATTTAGTGATGTTCATAACACCAGAAACATAATCTTCAACTTTTGGGGGCAAGTCGCTATCTTTTCCCTGCTCTCAAAAGCACTTTTAGAACCTATCACTCTGCCTCTGCAAAGCCTTTCCGGCTGGGCAACTAAACACAAAAATTCAATGTTCTAATATTCTTCCTGAGGCTTTGTATATTAAAATGTTATTAATTGTCCCTTTTATCTGAGATAGGTTTGTTCAGGATTGAAAATGATTGTTTTCTGCAAAAATGTTTCTTAGCATTATTTTTTCTGTATTGGTTGTATACAAGAGTTTCAAAAAAGTGATGAGAAATAAGGCTAAATTGGAATAAAATTGTCTAATATATGCTAAGTAACCTCTTTTGTGGTTAGGAGATTTTTAATATTTTATTCTAGTTTCTCTATACAAGATGTTTTCTCATTGATGTTGTTAATTATGTTTATAGATCATAAACTGTCACTAACCTTAACTGACCTGTGTTTGAATACTTGAAGTTTTTGTCATTGTTCTTTGGTTTGTTCAAGTTAGGAAAAGTTTGCTTAAAAGGAAGCTAAATTTAGGAAGTGTGTTTATTTAAAATTTTATAACTATCTTGAAAATAAGTACAGTAAAATTTACAAGTGTGTCAGTTTTAACCATTAAGGCCAATAATAAGTACAGATTCCGGTCCTCAAGAAAAGTACTTTAGGAGACATGCAGTTTGATTTATAACTAGTGAGTTGTTTATCTTGATGCTATAACTTTCTCCTCATCTGTAAATTACAAATCTGGCTGCTTATTAGAATTGCCTGGGATAATTTTAATAAAATGATACCTGGGACTGTAGTTTGGTGTTATAACACGTGTGCTATGGGTTCAATACTGAGGACAGCCCCCAACCCCAACACCAAAAAAAATGGGCTCCATGCTAAATCATTTTTATCTATGGGACCTAGGCATCAATTTAAAAAAAATGTTTTCCCCCAGAATACCATTATTATGTCTAGAAAAATCAGTCAAATATTTAGTCAGTATTTGGATTTTCCTGATTGTGGCCATGTAAGAAAAACAACTATAGCAAATTAGGGCCATATACGAGGTTCATTCATTCCAACTAGTTCATGTCTCTTGTTAAAACTTTCTTTTATTTTTTCTGTCTTGTAGAATTTCACAAATTATGAATATTACTGTGTTCTCATAATGTAGTTTTATGTTTCTCTGTTGTGTTTATTTAACATTTTTAATTCAGTTTTTTGTGGTTTTAATGCTAGTTTGGCATACATTGTTAGATTTGTCTTTTACTTTTTAAAAATTTGTATTTTCTTTTATAATCATGTAAAACTTACTGCTTCCAATGTCAAATGTATGAAGCAAATGGTATTTGAATGGTTCTAATGTCTATCTTCTCTCTTATCTCATTCCTAATATAAGGAAAACTTTTAAGTTTATTTTTAAATTTTGTGATCATTCCTTCTTTTGGGTTTTAATGCATCAAATATATTTATATGTGTAAATATATTTTTCCTCCCATTTGATTAAACTGTACATTTATTGATACTTGTTTACACATTTTTTCAACTTAAAATTTTATCCTAGAGATGAGGATAGAAATATTTTATATTTCTTTTTAAGCTACTTACAACAGGGTAGACTCATTTGCTGTTACAAATAGTTTTGTAAATACTAGCTTATGCATATAGAGTTTTGATATCATATCTTTGAGATAGATTCCTATACGTGAACTTACTAGGGCAAATGGTAAATGAACAGTATATGTAATTTTATAGATGTTGTGGTCATAAAATTCCTCTATTGGGGTTGTACTGTTTTCTGATCTTGCCAACAATGTATCAGTTTCCCTGTAGACTTGGCAAGATATGATGTCAAATAATTTGTCATTTGGATAGGTGAGCAGTGGCATCTCAGTGCATTTTAATGTGATTCTATTTACTGTATGTGATAGTATTAATTAAACTTTATGTTAATTTTTAACATGTAAAAGTCATTTATGTGTCTTTTGGTGTGGGCTGTCTTCTTATCTATAGAGTTTTGAGTCTTCTGTTTCTGTCTGTTACACAAACTCACTGAGAGAGGGAGAGAGACAGATAGCATTTTTTTTTTTTGAGACGAGGTGTCACTGTGGCACTGAACCCACTGTGTAACCTGGGCCGGCCTCTAACTCACAGTGATCCCTGAGTGCTGGGATTACAGACATGTGCCACCATGTCAGGTGAAAATTCCTAAGTTTTGTGTTCTTATTTGGTGCTGTGATGTACCTCAGGTTGAGTGGTACTAGAATATACTATTGTACTTGAATTCAATAAATATGTCTGATGAGTTAAATTTTGTGAAAGGCTTGGAGAAGATGTTTTATTACCCCAGTTATTGAAAATATTTTCTAAATTATATATCATGAATTTTAAATAGCTTTATTACACTGTACTTCACTGTACTTCATGTTTTAATATGTATTATTGTTTATTTCCAGTTTTTCATTTATAAAAATGTACAAAAGATATACATACAATGATGTTCAATGCAAATCCCAAAATACACGCTCAGGATACTTCTAGAATTACATGTCTTGGGTCATGTGGGGTGGTGGTGTGTCATTTGGATTTGTGATAAATGGTACCAACTTGTCCTACTGAAAAGTTGTACCAACCTGTACAACAGTATATACATACACCCTACTTCCTTACATTATAATCAACAGTGTTTTAGAATCTGTGACATTTTTTATAAATTAAGAATGATATCTGATTTAAATTACATTTTTTGATTACAACCAATTTGAATATTTTTCACATTTATTGAGCATTTATATTTCTGAGTTTATGTATCACTTGTTCATGTTATTTGTCCTCTTTTCAAAAAATAGATTACTCCTCTAATAATTCAAGATAAAACTACTCACAAGATAGAGTTTAAGAACAATAAAAGGATTATACCTTCATTTGTTAGTGTCCATTCAAGAGGGAGCACTTGGACCGGGGATTTAGCTCAGCAGGATAAGCATTTACCTGGCAAGTGTGAGGTTGAGTTTGATCCTTGGTACCAAAAAAAAAAAAAAAAAAAAGTAGTGCTGGACAAAGCACAGATGTTAAGGTATTTCATTTACTGAACACTACAAATTCAGGTAAATTATCTTTTTGCGGGGGGGGGGGGTACTAACCACCTTGTACTTTCCAGGCAGGTGCTTGTGCTGCTGAGCTAAATCCCTGGCCCAATTATCTAAAGTTTTTAATCTATAAGATAAGCACATTGGATTTGATAATTCACTAATTGTTTGTGTACTATATCTTGTTTTCCTGGTAACGATATTCCCCTAACTCTTCCTAAGTATGTACTCATGATTTGATTGGATCTTTCCTTTAAAAATCTACTGTATTAGTATTTTTATAGTATGTAATGTTTGCATTCCTTTGTGTACTTACATAACATAGCTTAATTCATTTTTTTCATCCCCTTTCCTCCCACCCTCTTCCCTACATCTCTTGATTCCCATACCATTTTAGAAAGATTTATCTCCCTACTTCCTATTAGCTTATCTTTTTTTTTTTTGGTTTCTTTTATAAGTGATATTCAACCTTGTGTGTATTTCACTTAACATTATAGTCTGGAGGTGCGTTCATTTTCCTACAAATTACTCATTTATTTTTATGGCAGTATACTCCATTGTGTGTAAATACCACATTTTCTTTATCCATTCATCTGTTGATGGACTTACAAGCTGCTTCAAGATTTAGCAACTATGAAATGTTCTGCTATAAACATGAGTATGCACATGTCACTGTAATATGATGTCTTTAATTCATTTGAGAAAGTACCTAGATGGGGAATAGCTAGGTCAAATGGAATTTTTAGTGTTAGCGTTTTGAGGAATCTCCATACTGATTTCTATAGTGGTTGTAACTAGTGTACATTACCACCAACAGTGGAGAAAGCACAGCATTTGTTATTTAACTTCTCGATGATGGCTATTTTTTCTGGAGTAAGGTAGTATCTCAGTGTTGTTTTGATTTGCATTTCTCTAATGGTCAAAAAAAATCTGACTTTTAAAGAGGTTATAGAACTGTGCTTCTCACTCTGTTAGCAGGTAAGGAAAAGCATGCTTTGGTCAGAACCACTCTGATGTTGACTATTGCTGTGCTATTTCATTTAATTAAGAAAGTGATTAAAAACAGTTTCACTTTTCACAGCATGTATTGACCATTAGCCTCCCTTTGATTCCATAGAGAAAAACTGTCTATAGCCTAGACTGCAGGAACTTAATCTATGTCATTATTATTTTTCTCTTTTCTTCTATCACTTGAATTCTTGTTAGCTATGAAAGAGAAAAAGATAATGAGATAATTGAAATGCATATCATGCCTCCCAAGAAATTCATAATTCAATTTGAGAGAGATACATGTGTATAATGAGTCCTCCCAAAGGGAAAATGACAGGTGCATAAAGATACTTACAGAAGTGGGCTGTAGGTCTGACACTCGGAATTGTGGTTGGAAGCCCAAACATACTTCTTTCAAATAGCTTTATTTCAGGCTTGCTGAATTAGAACTTGCACTTTAACAGTATACCCATGTGATGGAAATGCACTTAAAATTTGAACAGTACTATTATAGATATTTGTAAGTAAAACATTTTCAATGGAGGAATCAAAGCCGAGATACTGGAGAAAGATGTATATGACTGTTGCCTTGAAGGATTAAACTGATGGCCTGAAATTTTAGTCTTGAATGGAATGAAGAAAAAAGGCTGTGTCTTTCACCAACTTAATAAATCGAGTATGTGAATAAGTGTAGTTTTTAGTTTTTTAAGAAGATTTATTGTTTGGTTTGGTAACACAGTTGAATGTCAGGATTGGTCCTACGGAAATCAAGTCTTTGGCAAAAGTTCCATTAGAACAGTTCATTATCAACTGAGCAGAAATAAAACCCATGATCTTTAGTAGATTTTTCATCAGCTTTTGGATTGCCTCATTCAAGTGGGGAGAGGAAAACAGTACCTTTTGGAAAAGTCTCTTAGATAATGCTTGTATAGGTCTCCGGTCTGTCTTCATGAAGACTGAAAGCAAGTTCTAGCTGCTTTGCAAATCATTAAAGCTGTTGGGCTCCAGGTCTCTGATTTCACTAGCTCTGTGATTTTGTCAGCTATGAACACTGACTTCTGATTTTAAAAGTTGCCTGAGTTTTTGTACATAAACATTACTAATACAACAGAGAAAACCAATGAAAAAGGAAAAGCCATTTCAGAAAAACATGGCAGTAGTATTGGAGCTAAAAAAAGTTGACTGAATAATGTAGTGCCAGTAATTTTTTCCATTTCTTCCTTGGAATTATTGTCTGATCATGGGAACTTTGGTAATTGGATTTAAGCAATTTAGTAAAAGTCCTTTTAGGAATTATAAGATTTTTTAACTCTGAAAAAAAATGGAGTTGGAGCCTGTCTATTTTAAGGGACTCTGTCAGGTTTGTAAAAACACCCTCATCCACTTATTCATCAGTTCTGGTACTGTGTGATGTCTAGCTGTTCCCCAAAATAAAAATGATGATTTAAAGTAAATGTTTTGAATCCATTCAGAATGTTGAGGCAGGCATGAGAGTACAGCTAAAAACACTCATGAAGAAGAGTTCTATAACTGCTTCAGAAAGTGGGAGGAATGGTAGGATACGTGTGTTTGAAGGAGTGAGGGGAGTGTTTTGAGGAGGTTAATGACAATGTGTTTACTGTAATAATTTTTTAAACATTTAAACATTATATTTCTTTATCATACCTTGTTTGTGTATTAATAAAATGTAAATGTAATGACCATTAGATAAAACTGTTTGTGCATGCTTAACATATGTCTGTCGCGTGAATTCTTTCTCCCAAAGCTTAGGTGTGTAATGTACATTTGTTTCAGGGAGGGCAATACATCACAGAAATAGGGTCTGGGTTTTGGGGATAACTGACAATATTTGAAGATAGAATGACTTTGAAACTGGTGAAATCAACTTCATTTCTATCTCCCTACTTTTAGCTTCCCCCCAACTTAAAATTGGGAACTTAAAATTATTTTGTGAGGCTGTAAAATTAATACATAATATACCTAAAGTACTTTGGACCATGTCTGGCATATGGAAAACATCTATTTTTTAAGGTTATGAGAGGGACGCTTGTCTAACAAATGAGATCACTGTGAAATAAAGGAGCTGAGAGGAGGCTGGTAGTTGTGCTGGCCATCTTTTTATGATTGTACTCTTTTTTTTGGTACTGGGAATTGAATCCAGGGGAGCTTTACCACTGTGCTACATCCCTAGCCCTTTCTAGTTTTTATTTTTAACAGGGTCTGAGTTGCCCAGGTGGGGCTCATACTTGTAACTCTCCTTGCCTTAGCCTCCCTCAGTGTTAAGATTACAGGTATGTGCCAGCATGCCTGGCTTTTACTGTGTTTTGACCCTCTAAAATGAATAAATAGATGAGGCTTTTTTATTTTAAAAGTCTGTTTCTAAATAATTGTGGTTTCTTAAACTGCTTGTCAGCTTGTCTCTCTCCTGGCAAGTTATGATGTGGTGTTATCAAAATAGTGACAAATATAATTATGATTGATAGAAATAAAACCTAACTTTATACATTTCAGCTTTTTTTTCTTTCTTTCTTTCTTTTTTTGTACTAGAAATCAGCCAGACAGGCACTGTGCCCCTGGTCTATATCCCTGGCTTGCATTTCTGTTTTTAATACAAAAGCAAATAAATTACTGTAAGTGGTATAAATGAAGGTAGGGAAACAACCTTTATTCTCTGCTATTTGAAAGGTATCGTTAGCTTCACATAGAAAAGTATCATTTGTATTACCTTGAATACTCAATCATTATAGGAATATATCTCTGATATAATTGACTATGTATATTGAAAATGATAATGATTCTTTAGAAATATATAATACTTTCTACTTGAATTTAGTAAGTGAAGAGTAGGTTATTATGGCAGATTTTGGTCATTGAAAAAGTGAAGAAATAAAATTGTTTGTGTAAATGTGGAAGATTTCATATTGCTAGTTTATAATTTCATTTTCTCTTGTAAGCCTTATGTACATAAACCATAGTTATCCTTTTATTATTGCTTCCAGTGGGGTGTAAAGTATTTATACATACAAACATATAATATTTATATTTTTAGTAAGTTTTGACCATCAAGCTAAATCTGGTTATAAACAGTAAAAGTAGGATAAAATGGAAACAAAACTTTGTAAATAAGGAGAGGAAGAAGTGTTGAAGGGAGGGAAGGAGATTGGAAATAAAAAAGAGGAACCAAGACAAATCATGTACAGATTCCCTGTCATGGATGTGATCATTGTGTATAAATACATTGTAACAACAAACATAATAAAAAATAATAAATCTGCTTATAAATTTGACAAAAATTAATATATAACAAATTTTTTAAAGTTTTGATACTGTACTGAAACTACTTGATGAAGATTGACTAACAAATAAGTTTATGATGAGTTATCATTCTCAATAAGAAAAGCTCATTCTTGGAAAGTGGATTAGTGGAAAGAGAAGGTGAATTGTGTTTTCCAGTCTACAAAGTGAGCAAAGTTATAAAGACCTTATGCACACTGACTGTTATCTTCAAAAGCATGTTTCAAAAAACATAATAATGTAAACTCTCAAGACATTTTGAGACATATTTATTTGTGTCCTTTAGCAAAACAGTTAGATTTTCTGGTTTTCTTTCTCTTCGAACCTTGAGGGAAGAGAAACCAGCTGACTAGATCTGACTTAAGTAACTTCTTATAAATAATGGTAGTGTAATTTATACTATAACTTCATGTGCTTGATGTCATTCTAGCCTACCTCATTTAGGGATACTCTAATATGTGATAATGTTTTGTTTCCCTGGATAATCTTTAGCTCTTCTTATGCAGAATGGTTTGTAAAATATGGTATTTGAAAAAATTAACAGAGTACTTTTCTAGTTCCATATGAGATGATGAGTCTGTCACTTAATTTTGGAATATTATTTTGAAGTACTAAGTTTAAAATACCAAAATATTGTAAAGATAGGATAAAAGATATTTTGTGAATGGCTGTGTATGTTTTTTATTTAGGATATTTAATTTTTAGTCAAAGGAACTGGGGTGTGTTTAGGGCAGATTTTGTTTGAGAAACACAGGACTCTTTATTATCAAAGTTTATTAATTTATTGTCAGACACCAGAGTACTTTGCATCAATAAATTATTGTAGGTTAATTAAAACCAATACCATTAAGTCAAACCAGTGTTTGTAGAATGTAAATTTTTTGTTGTTGGAAACCATTAAAAATATAGATAAGCATTTCTTTTCATGTTTAGGTTCTGAAATTGTATTAGTGCCCCTGTGCATTAATCTGGAATGACACATCATGCAGGGGATAGATAATTCCATCCGTTGAGAACATGTGAAGCTTGTGGGGTTTTATTTGCTTTGCATATCTGAAAATTTCTAAGTTTATAAGTCGAAAATATGTAAAGAGAAAAGCCATCGTCTGCCTTAGTACTATAACACATGATTTACCTTTTTGACCTATGACTGAAGTGTCCGGGAACTCAGGAGTTTCCTAATTGAAAATTACTCTGTCCTTTGGTAAATGTTCTACCCATAACTCTGACAGTGTTTTATACTGTTAACTGCTCCGTTATTTCTTGATGTGCTTCCTCTCTGATTCCCTTATGCTCTAGTATCTTGTTGGGGGCCCCATTTTCCCCCCCATGTTTGTGTATTTCTGTGTCTCACTTTTTCAGTGGATGATGCAAAGAAAAAGGCCTGCCTTTAGAAGACATAAGATAGTAAGGAGATAAATGTGACTATTATCTAGTGTACTGTCTTAGAGCACCTTTCCCTCCTGGCCTTTGATTTTTAAACTGTAACTGTTAGAGTTTTTTTGGCGCAATAGAGAAGCAGAAGGAAAGAGAAAGTGGCCTTTATTGAGGATGCGGAGAAGAGCAGATAGCCCATAGGGGTTTGGCTTTCTCCTCTGACTGGATACAAGGTGGCAGAGGGTTATATGACCACTGATTGGAAGCAGTGCATGGGGTGTGCATTGATGATGCGTAAGGAAGTGATTGCAATTCTCTTTTGCATGCAAACGGGAAAGGAAGTTGCAATTAGTGCTGAAGGGGAAGGAGAAAGTGGTCATGAGGGTAATGGTTCCTGCTTTGGCTTTCCGCCGTGTTAGACTACCACCGCCATGTAATAATGTACAGTCATTTATACTAGGGCAAGAACCTTTCAGTAACCACAACTTTATTGCCTCTTTACACATTATGGGAGTAGCTGTTTTATTCCTTGTTAGTTCTTTGGTTAGTGCTCTGGGCTTTATTGCTTTCTTGGTCCTGAGCATGAAGGGTAGTCAAACACAATTTCCAAACTTCCTATGCTACATTGGTAGGAGACTTTCTTTTCCCCTCATCTTCTGTCAGCTATTTTCCCATTAACTGTGGCAAAGGCATATAGTAGTAAAATTGAAGTAGATCTGGGCACAGTAATTCAGTTCTCTAAAATGGTGGTATCCCCCTTTTAGTTTTTCTAGTCACATAGATTTCAAGCTTTATTCTTTTTTGACTCATTTCTGTGGCAGATAGCAACCCTGGCTTTTCAGAGTATGTATTTACTTTGTTCTACACTTTTTTCTTTAGCAGTAGATCTTACAGATCTTTCTATTAGTATTCCTTTTTCATTTGTATTTTTATAATATTAAATGGGAAAGTGGCATAGTCTGTCATTGTATATCTGTTATAATTTGTCTGCTTTTTCAGTTGATCAATATTTAGGTTGTTTCCAATTATTTGCTATTATAAACAGTACTTCAGTGAATAACATATTCCCATCCTCATTGATCATTTTTCTTTTGAAATCTTGTCCTTACATATTTCCAGGAGCTCTTATATTTTAGGGAAATTGTCCTCTTATGTATATTTGCTCAGTTTCTTTTTCTTTTATTCATTCAATGTTTCTTTTGGTTTTTATTTATTTATTTTTTGAGACATGGTCTCACATGTAGTTCAGGCTGGCCTCTACCTCACTACGTGGTCTAGGCTGGCCTTGAACTCACAGTGATCCTTTTGCCTCAGCTTCCCACGTGCTGGGATTGTGGGCAAGCACCACTGTACCTGGTTTATTGATTTATGTATTTACTTATTTGTTATATAGTGTTTTTATATACTGTGTTCAGATATGTGTGTGTTGAATCAACTTTTTTGGATTATAGTATGAAGTGTAATAAAAATATGGATGTTTAAATTTTAAAAAATTATTACAGTAAAAGAAACATTGCCATTAATCCTCCTCAAAAGACCTACTTTGAATGTACCTGTCCTGTCATTCTTACCACTTGCTCAAGCAGTTCTGAAAGTCCACTTTGTAAGTGCCTTTAGTTGTGCTGTTGTGGCTGCCTCAGTCTCTTGGATGAATTCGAAACATTTATCTTTCATTGTCATTTTTACTTTAGGGAAGAGCCAGAAGTTGCATGGTGCCAGATCTGATAAAGACTGTTAGAAGAGGACACATTAATGTTTTACATTGGATGACATCTGGTAGCAGCATTCACCATAGTTTTTATCATGCCTGGTAATGATAATGATTATTATTAGATAGTGATTAATGGCAATAAAAATAATGATGTAATAATTTTTTAAAAATTTAAACATACTTTGGATGCTTTTGGATTAGCCCTTTTCCATGGTTAGAAAGGTCTTCATTAGTCCAAGCATTGAAAGTGATTTCCCCTAAAAAACAGAAGTGATTCTTACCTATTTAATATGTGTTCTCATGAGGATTCAAAGCTTCTTATTTCAGCTGACTATTGTTTCAACCTAGCTTATTGAGCTGCTTATCTTTTCTCTCTGATTTGAGGTATACAGTATCTTCTTAGTTGAGATAATTTTTTCTTGTGTTCCTTTTTCGGTATCTTTTAAAAAGTGTTTGTATGGTTAAAAAAATCAACCTTTTTGATAATTTTATTCATTATATTTCTTAAGTCTATTCCTAGGTATTTTTATTTTGTTTTGGGTTTTTTTTGTCACTGTTATAAGTATGCTTTCTTCTTCCATTATATGCTGTATTTGTTTTGTGTGTTCTTAGTTTTGCATATTTTATGCCCTAATTCTTTATAAATTCTTCTTCCAGTCTATACTCCTGTGTATGTTCTTAATTTTGACTGTGTACCCTAATACTGTATAAATTCTCTAATTGTTTGTAATGGTTAATTTGTCTTCAGCTTCCCTTTACTCATTTATGCCGTTTGCAAAGAGTAGCAATTTTACCTCCTTTTCTAGTTTTAAATTTACCACTTTTTTTCTAATCACTTTTATCTTCTGCCTCCAAAAATGTCAGGAGACAACTTCAAGTGGTTATTTGGATCTGCCAATAGTTAGTTTCAACCAGTCAACTGCTGATTTAAGAATAAGATTCATATTTACCTAAACAGTTTCAAGAGAGTGTTGCTAAAGTTAAACAAATTAGCAATGCCATTTTCTTGCAAAGAGAATTTTGAAAATATGCTAGATGTTGTAGTACGTGTCTATAATACCAGCATTGTGGGAGGCTGAGGCAGGGGATTCATGAGTTCTACACTAGCCTGGACAATTCAGTGGTTTAGCAAGACCCTGTCTCTAAGTACATGAATGGATGGATGGATGGATGGATGGGCTGAGGATGTAACTCCATATGAAGGCCTTAGTTCAATTGCCAGTACCACACACGCATCATACACCCACCCAAATACTTAAGTGTAAAAAAAATTAGTTGTCATTACTTCTGAAGGTGAATGCTCATAAACTTTTTAAGTATGTTTAATTATGTATGATTAATTGATGTTTTATGCTCAAACCACAACTTAATATGGTGGTTTTATACAATCTACAAGTTGGCACCAGTAGACACAGATTTTGATAGCAGCTCTGCCACTGATTGTATACCCTTAGGCATGTACTTCTTTGCCTTCTTTTTGTTTATGCATAAATAGGTTGAACAATCTAAGGCTGCTTTTGATTGTCAAGTTCTGAGATTCATTAGTGATTAGTGATGCCTATCTCAGTGGAATTTGTGTTCCACTGAAGAGAAATGTTAAAATAATAATCACTGGACTGAAAACTGCTTCAGAAAAAATCTTTCTTACATATTGGGACAGTACACAGCAAAAAATTCTATACATACTATTTACAGCATGAGACTGTATAAACTTAATGTATGAGAACTTAATATTCAAATGTACATTATCACCTTGCAGCAGCTTTCAAGTCTCTGACTCTGATTCTCAGCAAATAAACACATTAAAAAATACTTTATACTATAACCCAGTACAAAAAAACACAACTAAAATTTTTTTCAAAACTACTAAACTACACTCAGTATTCAGTATCTTCTATTTCTTTTTGTTAATGTTGGATGTAATTCCAATGAATTCATTTTACAACCCAGTCATATGTTTCAACCCACAGTTCTAAAATACTACTTCAACGAATATTCTTCACTTAAACAACATTGTTCAAAATATTTTGGAGACAGAATCTACTTTGGCAGACCCTGTAAAAGGCCATAAACCATGCTTGTTGATAAATAGTATTTCCTTGTTAAACAGTTGAGCCCTTTGGGTATTAATCTTTTTGACAAGGTAAATGTCATTAGAGCCAAATGTCCAAAGTAGGTTATAGGAAGAATAATATGATTTTTTTCTTAACTTTTTTTTTGGGGGGGGGTATAAATTACTGCATGGTATCTTGTATATTGCTCATGTCATACTCTAGGCCATTTATAATCTGCATGCTGAAAAAAGCATTTGAAAATGTTGTAGTGTATCTGAAAATGTAAAAGACCAGCTTGAGTTGGGTACATGTAAATATCAAAGTTGATTTTTAAAGTATTTTATTAAATTTAAATAACTTTCAGGAGAAACAAGGAATTTTTTATTTCACTGTCAATGCAAAAATGTATTTTCCTAAATACTTTTAATGTAAGAAAAGTATTGAATTCACTTATTTTATAATCTAAATGATTGTTTTGAGATATATGCACCTACACAAATAGATTATTTCTTTGTGCTTAAGGATCTATGTAAATAAATATTTGGGTAGGGTCTCCCCAAAATCCATGATCACTAGAACTTCCAAATGTGATCCTATTTGGAAATAGTCTTTGTATATGTACTTAATCAAGGCTCAAAACCATCCTGGATCTGGGATGAGTCTTAACTCCAATGACTTAACATTTTTATAAGAAGAAGAGAACACACAGAAAAGGGAATATAACATAAAAATGGAAGTAGTGGTTAAAGTGGAATGCAAGTACTCAGTAAAACCTGGAACAGTGAAAAGATTTACTCTCCAAGAGCCACTGGAAAAGTGGTGGCCTTGTTAG
This sequence comes from Hydrochoerus hydrochaeris, assembly GCA_004027455.1. Taxonomy (NCBI): domain Eukaryota; kingdom Metazoa; phylum Chordata; class Mammalia; order Rodentia; family Hydrochaeridae; genus Hydrochoerus; species Hydrochoerus hydrochaeris. The sequence continues at coordinate 128,058 of PVLA01000545.1, read as the reverse complement.
CACCTTGATTTCAGACCTCTGATCTGCAGAAGTGTGAAAGAATAAATTTATGTTAAGTCACTGAGTTTGTGTTAATATATTGTGGCAAGCCTAGGAAACTAAAAGGTAAAAGCATATTATTTCATATTGTGAAATCAGTTCATATTTGAGGAAATATGTAAATATACCAGAGAAGTTTTGACCATTCAAATATTTAAAGCAAACATTCCACTGGCAGAAAGTTTTAATGATCAGTAGAGTCCTTTCATGTGGTAATGACCATGCATTAGAAAAATAAAACCCATAATGAAAATTTATTTTGTTGTTCGAATGCATTTTTTCACTTTTGCTAAAAAGGTGCGGGTTTTACTATTTATTTTCTTTGTATTGAGCATGGTGCTTGACATATAGTAGGGATATTACGTTTTCTAAAGGGTTAAACAGATTGAACCAATTACTATAAAGTGCTTTCATTCATAGACATTCTACAAAAGAGGTGTACCTAGTTAAAGTTGTGAGAAGTCATGAATGATATTTATTTTGCGCATGGAATAGAAGCAGTTTCTGAAATACTTGCTAGGGCCCTAGAACTCAAATTCTGTCAATGAAAGGCTAATACTGCAAGAATTTCAGACACCTGCTTCCAGAAACACTTACTGAAGAAAAATAGTTTTTTTACAAACTAGCAAGTAAAACAATTACAAAACAATTTGCATTCCGATTTAGAGAGTAAATCTCATATGAGAAACCCAAATTATAAATAAAAAGCAAAATAGATAATTAGAAGTAGAGGGATAGATCTTTCTCAGATGGGAAGGAGATCAAGGGATGCAAAAAAAGGAAGAGGGGATGAAAGGGAGGATGAAGATGAAATTAAGATGTATTTTCTACATGTACCAACCACCCATGAGAAATATAATATAAACATTATTTACTGCAAAGACACACTAGTAAAATTCTGTTAAAATTTAGAGAGTAGGTACAAACAAACACTGTGCTCACCAATAGCTGTGATTTTTAAAAGGAAAAGGCAAGTCTCAGCTGTGGTTCATATCCTCTTGTTGCAGAGATAAGCATAATTTTTCTGTTTATCATTTAGTGAAATTAATGCAGTAGTTTCAGTCAACATTTTATTTTTAATTAAAACAGCAATTTTCAGGTAAGAGTTTGGGTGGGTTAGAGAGTTCCAAATGGAACTCTTTTGGGCAAACAAGTGATCAAATGCAAGGGCCACGCAAATGTTTTGTAACTTTTACAACTGTGAAGAGAGCACTAAAATAGAATCAGGAACTTAAGAGATTCCCCACCTATAGATTATCTGGCTCTCTGCTTTACTTCATATCATTTCTCTCATCAATTTTTTAGTATTCCTCAGGTTCTATAGCCTCTCCTTTACTCAAACAGTAGTTACTCAGAATTTTAAAATGAAGGGAACAGTGGTTTAGACATACAATATTGTCCCCCTTGTGCGTGATTTCTTGGCAGCATTGCTGGTAGAATGGTCATTTACCCTCCAGTTGAAAATCTGTTATGACAGAGCTTACAGAGAAATCCAGTTAGAAGGTTTTTCCCTGACAGAACTGGAAACACTCACTTTCTAGGCTATGTATTGGTCACAGCTCTGTCTTACACAGCTCACCAGGCGCATGTTGGCCCACTGTTACACAAGCTCATAGTCATCCTCACATGACAACCTGTGGGGTTGGAAACATTCAGCCAACCAGGTGGGGCATGCAGGAAATTCAAGACCATCTTGTCCTTCAAGAGCTTATGACCTAATTAAAGAGATTTTCATGACCAAGTATAAGAAGCACATGAGACATATATATAACACAAGTACTGTAAAGCATCTAGAAAGTATCCTAGAAAGTTTTGATGAGCAGAGTAATTTCTACAGATGAAATAAGTGAGTGAGAACTCTGACTCTGGAAATTGAGGTAAGTACATCATCGGAAGATAAAGTTAAAAGATTAGGTTGGGGCAGAATGTGATCCTCCAGTGAACTCCCTTAGAAGTTGGAGTGTAAGGAACTAACACAAAATAGAATTTTAGTAAAGATGAATATAACAGCAGTGTGCAGAACATGTATGGAGGAATAAATAATTTTTCTGTATATCAAAAGAATTACCTTTAACACAATTGTTCACATAGGGAAAAGATATTTTAAAAACCATAAAAACTGGAAAAATAATTTGACAGAAATAACACAAAGCACATCTACATCAGATATTAACCATAATAGGTTTAACTGACTTACTGAAATTTTCATGATAGAGCACATACCTATAGAAGAGACAGACCTATAGAAAAAAGTGATTCCAGAGGGTCAGGTGTAAATGGTACATTCTACCAGCAAAGTGAATAAGGCTGTGATATTTTATTTTCTAAACAGGATAGAATACAGGCCAAAAAGCATGCAACGAAACAGACAAGGGCACTTTAGAAAGCTAAGGGCACAATTTACGGTGACAGTGTAAAAATTGTAAATACTTGTAAACAAACAGCAGCAACATTTATAAAGCTGATATTATGGAAGGTTTAACTAGAAAAATGGTATAATATTCTTTAATTTCCTTCTCTCATTCCAATGACAGATTTCATTTTAAAAGTATATGTAAATATATGAGCAAAATGACCTCTTATCAATATATTCGATCTGATATAATCATCTCGGTAGATACTGGAAATGCATTTAACAAAATTTAAGATTTTTGACTTGAAATGCTAATAGGATTATTCATTTAATAGGAAACCAAAAAAGGTACCTGTGTCAGTGTATGTATGTCACAATTACATACACTGCGGGAAATTCTAGAAGCGTTATTACCAAGTCTAGACAAAGAATGCTGGGAGTGGTGGTGCATACCTGTAATCCCAACACTTGGGAGAATGAGGCAGGAGCATCACCATGAGTTTGAAGCCAGCCTGGGCTGCATAAGCGAGTTCAAGATGAACCTGCACTATATAGAGAGACCTTGTCTCAAAAAAAAAAAAAAAATAGGCAATGTCTATTAACTCAAAATTGACTTAAGGATTAGATATATATATTTTTAGTTCTATATTTCTAATTGGGCTAATTCTTAATCCTTTTTTCTATGCTTCTACCCTTTGGTAGCTAAGAAAACAGGAGCAGAAGACAACAAGGGAAGTAGATTACTAAATTTAGATTTCCTTTTAGCAAACATTGTTACTTTCTGATTAGTTTTTGGTAAAACTGCTTACAAGGCTAAACTACTACATAGTAGTGCTACAAGTCCTGAGTTAATGATTCTTAGTATGCATGACAACTTTGAGACTGTCACGTGCGGAATTTGATACCAAGAAAGGAGAATACAAATCCATTTGCTTTAGAACATAAACAGACGTGGCACTGGGGACAACATTAAAAATTCTTCTAATCATTTAATTAATCAGTTAATTTTGACAGTATATGGCCTATCAGTGACTGCTTATGATTGACATTTAGAGTTGGTTTGGTTGGAATCAATAGAATGGTTATGAAGAGAAACTTTTTAAAATAAGTAGTAAATTAAGTACCTTAGGTCTATATAGTGAAATCATGGAATTTGGAAATAAAAATATTTTTACCTTATGACACAGTACTCTGCTTAGGAGTAAGAAACTAGAAAGTCTGAGAATCATTCTAGTACTAAGTGAATATGGAAAAGAAAAAAAAAAGCCAGGAACTGCAATTAAAGAATAGTTTTTGACCAGGAAACAGTGTTACATGTTTAGTAGTGAAATAAATGGATTCTGCTTGTAAGAAATACTTTCTTCACATTGCAGTGAAGAATGAACACACGAGCAGCAAAGTCTGGTAAATAAAAGGATGAAAGAATTGGTTGTATTGTTTAGGAGATATCAAGGCCTTTTAGTATAACTGTGAAGGTTTTTTTTTTTCCTTTAAGTGGAAAGCTGGGCATGATGGTGCACACCTTGTAACCCCAGCACTTGAGAGGCCGAGGCAGGAGGATCATCATGAGTTCAAGGAGCAGCCTGAGCTATATAGTGAGTTCAAGACCTGCCTTAACGAGAGCAACAAAAAAATCTAAATGAAAACATCAGTATTTCTGGTGTTTAGTGTTTTAAAACATTGGCATACTATAGTTCACTGACCGTAGTGTATTGGCTGTCTTCCTTCTCCTGTCCTTCATCCCCAAATGTGCACTCCTTGTCTCAGGGTACACTCCTGCAGGGATCCCAAATGAAGATAGGCTGTCATATAGTTCCTGTGTTTTGGTAATGGCTGCTTGCATCCATCGCATGGTGTCATTTTATATGTTCCTGTACATTCGGTCTTAACTATATACCAGTTCTTGGCCTTGGTTAGATTAATGTGAAATTCGATTTTGTTATTGTTGTTAAGAACATTTTACAAGTGACACTTTCTGTTTCCTATGGCATCCCATTAGGAAACTTTTAGTAGTATTAAGACTGTTCTGTAACAGTGCCCATACAGTTGTTCCATGTTAAAATTAACTCAAAATTTGTTGAAAACATGGCAAAAATGGAACACTGACATTTAACTCTTATTGCCCAGTACCCAGCAGCCATTTTCTTTTGGGAATAAATACTGACTTTGTAGGAAGTATGTGTGACTCTTGAAATATTAGAATAAGAAAATCTTTTTTCCCTCTTATTTCTAAAATGAAAGTGAACTATTTAGCCTGATCTTGCTAGGTGTAATCTAAATTGTATAATGTTATACACTCCTTTTCCCCACAGTGCCTAGTGTGTAACAGACAGTTCTGTAAAATATTTGTAGAATTAATGTGTAACCAAGAAAAGAATATACGGGCCACTATGTATGTACTGTCTGGTTAATAAGCTTTCCATTGCTGTGACAAGCTGAGAAAATCAAATTAGAAGGAAGAAAGAGTTGGCTCATGGTTTCAGAGGTTTCAATCTGTGCTTGCTACACTCTGTTGTGTTAGATCCTCTGTTGAAGGTCTTTTGGTGGAAGAAGCTCATAGTGGTCAGTAAGCAGAGACCAAGGAAGCAGCCAAGTTTCTAGTACTGTATCAGTGGCCTAACTTCCCCTGGGTCCTACCCACTTAAGGTTCCTTAAGATACCTTGAATAGGGCCACAGGCTGGTAACTAACCTTTAACATGTGGTCTTGTAGAACATTTAATATCCAAACCATAGAACTCGAAAGGGAACTTTCTTTGATCAGGCATCATGAGCAGGCAGCACAGCACTGAGCTCTGAGTAGGTCAGTCGTCATTTTCTCTTGGCTTATATGTGCGAGTATTTGTTCTGGAATGTAATTTCAAGGACCAGTGCTGGATACCTTTCTGGGAGGTAAGGGTAAATAGGGCATCATTGTCTTATCATCATCAACAGCTTTCATCCCCAGGTTCCAGGGTGTGTACAAAAAAAGAAGAATTTTCATCTTGTCTTTTCCCAATTCCCATGTTTTGTTACTATTATCATTGCTAGAAGTTTGGGTCCTAGTGGAGTAGTGTGGTGATTTTAGGAAAACCATCCTTTCCATCCATTGAGATGCTCATTCCAAGCTCTGAAAACCTTTTAAAAATAATAACTTCCTCTCTGAACATCTTAGAAGTACATTGTCTCTTCCAGGTGAATTAGTAATGGCATTTTTATATACAATGAATAGCAAAACCAGATGATATCAATTTTAGGGGGGGTTTCAACTCAGGGCCTCATGGTTGCCAGGTAGTTGCTACAACACTGAGTTACACCCCAGCCTCCTGTCAGTTTTTAATGGAATTCTATGCATGATCAAATAGGTGCATAAAACTATGAAATGAAACAATTTTTCTTTCATTTGTCCCTACTGGTTTTTACTGGTCAAATTTGAGATTATGAATTGTATTACCTATATTAGGTATATTTTGGTATAGAATTTATATCAAAAATGCCTGCACATATATTAGTTAATGAAAAACATTAATGTATCTTTGTAAATGCAGGTTGGTTCTAGTTTCACAACATGATTTGCCTTTATGCTGTAGGAAGGTTGGTACCATTGAACAATTTAAGGGTTAAAGTACTTTCCCAGTGTTAGTCTATACTTAGTTCTATTTTTCCTTTTCTTTGAACTTCTAGTTCATTATAATGCTTCTGGGAATACTAACAGTGTGCGATGTGCCTTGATTGATACCCAACTTCAAGGTCCTTAGTTTCTGTCAGCCTCAGCTGGCCTCAGCTGCTTTTCTCCTGGGACCTTTCAACATCTCCTAGCTCCTTGCAGCCAACTGCAAACCTTTATGCTTCTTTGCCAGCCAGCTTAATGCAAAACTGAGTAATGGTGGACTGACACTGAAATGAGAGAAGTGGCCCCTAGGGAGAAGCAGCAGCCTGGTCCCATGACATTGAGACTTCAGGTGGTAGGCTGATTTGTCAATCTGGATTAGAAATAGAAGAGAGCTGTTGCCTGATATATCACTTAATTTTTGCTATAGGAAAGACAGAGTTTGTAAAGGACTTTGAGACTTTCCCAACAGAAAGGCAAGTAAATGAGATTTAGCAAAAATACACTAAATATTACTGCAGAATGTCCTGCAGATATAATGTCAGTTGAGAACAGGGAAACCTCCAAAGGGGTGGAAACATCTTCTATTGAAGATTTTATGTCTGTAATGTCATGCAGAGATACCTATGCAAGCTATTTTTAAAGCAGAAAGTAACATCTTTTAAAGATTAATATTTATGTGAATTTCTAATAAGATTACAGAGGTTGCAGCAGTTTATAATGGAATTGTCACAAATGAATTTTAACCTGTTTTTGTGTGCCTACTTGAAAACCATGAACTTACTGCAAAATTTATAATGAGTTTACGTACTTGCTGTTAAAATAAAATGCTTTGTTCTCTAAAACAGTGCTCCCTAAACTTCAATGTGCATGGGAATCATCAATGATCTTATTAAAATGCAGATTCTGGGTCCAAGGTTCTGTGTCTCCCCAGGGTCCCAAATGGTGCTTGCCAGTGGTAATGGCAAAGGGAACAGTGTTGAATAAGTTTTAAGGTGTTGAGCTTTAAACAAACAGATTCACTGGAACTAATTCTTGTTTTGTAAACTCACTTGCTAAAATAGTTTAATGAAATACTGAGAGTCTGGAAAATGTGTCTGTGAATATGAGTCTTATTAACAAGTAATATATGATAACTTCTGTGTGATGTTTCATTAGCCACTGCTCATAATATTTTGTCCCAAGTCAAAAATACAAATAATACAAGAACTCTTAAAAGTAATATTAGAAGTGTCTAGTTTTTATCCAGTAATGTAGCATAGCCATTCCTTTTTTTGGAATTTGCTGATGGTTCATTTTATTTTTTTCCAGTTTTATTAAGCTGTAATTGACAGCAAGAAGTAAGCGATTTATTAGCTAACAGTATATACAGTGCTGACAGAATACAGTGTGGCATTTGATTTATGTATACATTGTGAAATGATTAAATCAAGCTGCCATATCCATGATCTTACATGTATGTGTGCATAAACATTTAAGATCTAATCTCTTGGCAATTTTCAAGTTTGTGGTAGATTATTATTAATATAGCCACCATTTCTGTACCAGAGATATTGAAGCTGTTCTTAAATGTGGCAAGCCTGTGTGCGGAAGTGTGTGGAAATCATGAGAACTGTGGCGGGGCACAAGTAAAACGTGGCTCATAACAGCTGAAACAGTACTATAAAGAGGCTTATTCTGTAGGTGGGAGAATACAACTTTTGAGATTTCTTCTAAGCTTATAAATTCTCATCAAGGTTTGTAGTTTATGCTATTAAATAGTAGTTAAAACTAAATTGGAGTGTAGCTTTCATTCTTATTTTATTTTCTTCAAACATGTTTTTAAAAATATTCATTGGCCATTTTGATTTCTAGACCTCTTTCTCCCATTTATTACTTCCAGTGCTGTCTCTGAATAGTATTGCATATGGAATGATAATAGGTGATCTGTGGGCTATAAAATTTAAAAAAACCTATGAGATATAAAATTTAAAAAATTAAAGTATTTCAAAGCACTTGTAGTTTATTGGAGGAAGTAAGTTACCAGCACAAACAAATAATTTAAGGACAAAAATTAATACTTGCCTTTCTTTATGAAGGAATAATGTTAGGACCTTACAGAAGGGGCTCCAGAAAATGAATTGCTGTTGTCTGGGACTAGCAGGAAAGGCTTCATAGAAAATATAGCTTTTGAATTGGATGTTGAAAACATCCAGATATTGTTGAAAACACCAGATATTCTTTCTGGTTTGTTAACAGTAGCAGAAATTGCATAAGCAAGGCATGGAAGGAGGAAAACAATGAGATGTATTTTAGGAATTAAAAATACTGTAAATTCTTTGCATTCAGTTCTTAAATTTATAACTCAAACGATTTGGACTGTTTGTGCATGATCTTAAAAGGGTCACATAGCAATTTTTAAAAATTACTAATGTTATTCCTTTGCTTAGTTTAGTGTTTCAAGGCAATGAATGAAGCTAGAGATTGATTTAGCATTCATATCTTAGTCCATCATTGCTCACTTTCATTCCTTTTTTATGAGGGGATATTTTATTCTTAGGATTTGGCAAATAGCTTGGTATAATTCCTCTCAGTGACTATTCCTCAAGTATCTATTAAACATAGGGTGACTGCATTATTTATTGTCTGAGTTAGAGTCCCTGAAGAGTGAAAATGATGGTACCCTAATAAAATTCCAGGGCAACGGCATAAACTGGGGTTTCTCAGTAAGCTAGAAAGGCCAACTAGAATGTCCTGTGTGGGTTCCCTAACGGCAGTCATTTAATTGGATCATGGGATGTGAATGAAAGTGTAGGATGTGACTCAGCAGAGCAGGTGTCAGTCATACTACTAAATGTTAGGTGAAGGAGTTAGACTTTTACTTGAAGGTTTTTTGACAGAGGAATTGATGTACAGAAAGCAACATGCAGAGATTATTCTGGCCACTATGGCCAGGTTAAATTGAAAGGAGACTTTCAATTTAGAGAATATCATAGTAGTTCCCATTAACTCTATATTCAAATGGTAACCATTGGCCCTAATGTACAAGAATTTTTATTTTTTAAAAGTATTATGCACAGAGAAGCTTTAACAAATCATTTCCAGAGTGTACTTTTATTATTGATGTTATAATTCTAAAGAAGATCTTGTTGAATTTGTGCCTTATTCAATACTGATTTTATGAAAGTGGATAGCTCTAGGACTTAGCAGTGTGTAACAGAGTATTTTTGCATGCTAGTATAATAGCATGATGTATTTTAATATTGTAACAATTAAAATCTGGCTTACCATTGAAAGAGTGGTTAAAGCCAGGTGTGGTGGTACACACCTATAATCGTAGCACTCAGGCCTGTGAGGCAGGAGGCTCTCTGTGAGTTCAAGGCCAGTCCAGGCTATATAAATGAGTTTAAGGCCAGCCTACACTACATAGTGAGACCCTATCTCAAAAAGCAAAAAATGGGTGGTTAAAAAAATGTACAGCTGAGTGTGGTAGTGTGGTGGTGCCCACCTGTAATGCCAGCACTCTGGAAATCTGAGGCAGAAGGATCATAAATTCAAGCTTAGCTCAGGCAACTTAGTGACTTAGAGAGACTGTGTCTCAAAAACAAAACAAAACAAAACAAAAATGCTGGACAGTATACCATGAGTTCAATCCCCGGTAGCGCACACACACACAAACCTAAAATAGCTCGTTTTGTCTTTAATCAACTTTTCATTGTCCATATCTTGTTTCAACTTGATGCTTAATCCAAAGAGAATTTTACTGTCTCAGAAACTCTCATTCTAGCCTGCTTTTCCCCTTTTTTCTATCTTTGTTCCATGGAACAGGCTGGTTGTTGAGAACAAAAAGTCATTTTCTGTCAGGGAGATGAAAGCTACATGGAAGAGGGCGTCAATCTTTGGTGGGCTGACTGTGCAGTACGGAGAACAGTGCACTGTAGAGTGGGGAAAATTGGGGCGTGTTAGGGGGAAGTAACTGCCTGCTAGATGGCTTCTAAGGGCTACAGAAATGCGGCCAGTACACAGGCATCCCGACTAGCCAATTAGCAGCCCTGCAGGATTCAGGGAAGTGTAAGGAAACTGATGCAGGACCTCAATTTCTACAGTCCCTCAATATAACGGAAGATGTTCTTTACTTGATAAAGAAGTAACTATTTGAAGCTACTTGGTCACTTTTTAAAAGTTTGAGTTTTTGTGCTTTGCCTTTTATAAAAGATTGTATCACTAGATGTCAGACTAAGATGTTAGAGGAAATATCTAATGAATTGTGAAAGGTGATTTTAGATATTTCTCTTCACTTTTGTATAAGCAAGAAATTTAATGAAGAGAATGATGAAATTATAAAATACTAAGTTTATGCCTGAGTGTATATATAGTCCATCATATTAATAAAGGTTATATTCTCCATTACTATTAGAAGCTTCTATTAATATTTTCCATATAAATTTTTTACTGTTTGTTTTTTGAAAAAATTAAAACTTCTAGAAAGTATAAAATTTGTTTATTTATTTATTGGTACCAGGGATTGAACTCACAACCTTGTGCTTACCAGGCAAGCACTGGAGCCGCTGAGCTAAATCCCCGGCCCTCAAGTCTAAAATTAAAAAAAAAAAAAAAGCTTTATAGATTTTGACAGGTAAAGAAGTTTTCCCAAGAGAGTCTTATTTCTGCCAAGGTCTGACATGAAAAGAAACAATTTGTCAGACTAGTGGAACTTGCTAACAATTCAAATAAAAAACCTGCATATTCATAGAAATGTTAATGATAACAGAAAAATGCCCCGTCTTCCCTGCAGGCAGGAGAGATCAGTGGGTCAGAGACATTATTCTTGCTTTGGGCTTTCTTTAACAAAGCAACTGTTAGCCGAATGCCTGTCTTAGTTAATATTAGTACAGTGTTTTAAGCAGTGGTTTATTTAATACAGCCAAATTGCCTGTTACCTAACGTGTAAATGTTTTTACCATGTAAATATTTAAGTTTAGAATCTAAACATATATTTTAGCAGGTGATTGTGAACTCTTCAGAAACAGTCTCCGTTGGATGCAGCCAAAGACCATTATCATCTGTAATCTAGCATTTATCCTATTTTGCTCAGCTTTTGGTCATAACTTTTACTAGGAGTCTTGAGAGCTCCTGGAGATAGAGCTCAGTGTGCCCAGTGTATTTGTACTTTCAGTGCCTAATAGATATTCTGCACATATTGTTATCACTTTAAAAATGAACAGCTTTATTGTTTTATGATCATATTTTTCTGTTTCCCTATTTTTTCCCCCGACACACAACTATAAAATCTTGCTGTACGAACACAGTTAGATTGTGCATTTATCTAGATTTGGCCACAGAAACGGAGGGAAGATTTGTCAGTGAGATACTGAGATTGTGAGGAGCAAAGATTTCTTTCCTCATCCATCTCTAGATTCATGATTGAGATCCCTGTAACGCAGATAAACAAGGGAAAAGACAAGGTTATTTAATACAGTGTAAGTATTATATGATGGAATCTAGAAATGATGAACTAAAAAAGGAAACAAAAAAACTGTATGCTTTTATGTTTGCTTTGGTGAGGACTAGACAGTCGTGCAGAAAGAAGTATGATTGGATGAAAAAAAGTGTAGTAATAGTGATCAACTGAGGGGGAATTTAGCAAGGGCTGTTTTTCTTGGTATCTGTATGTCTTCAGAGAGAGAAATATTTTTTTCTTCCAGTTCTCAGGAGGGTATATCTCTCATGAGGGGATTAGAGGCCACTCCAGAATTGATGTTATGGGTGGCTTCAAGGGAGAAGGGTAGGTCAGAGAAACTTCTACTTCCACTGCTTTGGCATATGCGAAGGTACCACATCATCATGGGGTTGTGTAATCCTCTCCCCCATCAAGATTATGTAATCACTAGTGAGGGAAATTTGATCTTTTGTTAATTTTTGAGAAATTGAAAATATAAATAAATTATGTGGAGATTTACAATCATTTAATTGTAAGAGTATGGGTATCACTTGCTACAGACATGATTGTAATTTACTGGCTATGTCAATTCCAGTGACCTGAATGTAAGATTTGCTGTTATCCTTGGATTTTTTAGGACTAATTCTATAGAAATTTTTTTTAAATTAGGATTATTTACATGCTAATAAACATGTCTTTATATATCATTTAGATTGAATTATTAGTGAGTTACAAAATTTTGAGTTGTCACTATTGTGCGTGGTAAAGTGTCCATGAAATGGTGGCCAAAGGAAAACTTCCTATTACTCTGACCAGAACCAAACATTAGTTGTGTCAGACCAAAAAGTGATGACTCAGTGAGTGACTTTCTATACACAAACTGTTTTAAACAAAAACTAGGCAACAAGTACAGTGTATTAAAAATTTTTAAAAATAACTTTTAAAAATAAAATATGCTAGTTTAGTTTAAAATTTTATCTTTGTTTTGTAGATAGCAGACTAAGATTATCTTTGGTAAACTTCAGTTTTGAATTACAAGCACATTAAAATAAAACCAACATTTTAAAATGATCTCTCGCTTAGTACTGTTATTATCATTAAAATAAAAATCTTAATCTCTTAATTTCAAATTAAATTCTTAATCTCAAATTAAGTCCTTAATCTCTTAAATAGTCTATCATTTACTACATTGTTATCACTACCACTAAGTGAAAATAATGCAAGAAGAGACTTGCATTTACTGTTGGCAAGTCTTCTCTGATTCTTTTGCAGTTTTTTTGTTTTGTTTTAGGGGCATAGTGGTGTAGAACAGCAAACTTAGCTTTGGTTTTATATAAATACTTTCTCAACTGATGTCTGGCATTTGTGTGTGCGTGTGTGCTGTGGAAATAAAGTTTTTAAAATATTAATTGAAATAAATGAGTAAATTCTCAGTTTTTAAAGTTGTTTAGAGATTTCTTTTGTGTTTGGAAGTGTAGGAACTCTTATTTGACTAATTTTAGGATGAAAAGTTGATATTCTACTTTGTTGACCTAGTGAAGGGTTAAAATAATTATTAAACATTAAAATCAGCTAATAAGCTAAATAACAAATGGAACCAATTTTATTAATTTTTTAGACTTTTATTTGTCTTTCATGAAAACATTTATTAATTTCACATTTTAAAATTTTCAGGTAACTTGGGTTTTTACTCCTGTAACAACTGAAATAACGAGTCTTGATACAGAGAATATAGATGAAATTTTAAGTAAGTACCTCAGTTTTTAAAAGTATACTTTCTTTTCTACAGTGTTTTGTATTTAAAAAAAAAAAAAAAACTTCACAGTAAAATCTCAGTTACCTAGAATAGTAAAGAGCTACTTTTATAGCTTACTGAATTAAAAAGTTTTGTTTTTTGGTTTTTCTAAAATTTCTTAAAATATATGTCTTCTTTCCTATTAAATAATACTTTTAGTCTTTTTTTTTTCTTTGTCTTTTACCAATCTAAGGCTCCTCAGAATTCTCCAGAACCCTTCGTCCAGTACTAAACCTTAATGCTCTTAGGATACAACCTGGAACTTGTTTTTCTCTTAATTAATTTGCCTATTCTGATCTCTTTTTGTGTCATTAGACTAGTTGAGTTCATTAAGTGTTCACTATTTGCATTATTTAGTGATAGTATTATTTCTGATAAAATTAACTTGGGAGAAACCGTATCTCATTTTTTATAATGGTTAAGGGGAGGAAAAGATATGGTTGGCAGAAAATTCCAAATTAGGAGTTTAACATATACAAATAGGTTTAAAATGATTTCTTTTTTTGTTTGTTTTAAAAATGCCATTTCACCCACTGGTTTTCATATAACAAAACAAGAAGTCTAAGAGGTTAAAGGCGTTAAAATATTCATTACGTGTTGTACATTGTTTTGTGTTCCTGGAATATTAAATAGTGCAAAAGATATTCCCATCTTGTGGGATTTCTTTAGAGTACTGTACTAATTCTATATACTTTAGCATGTATCAGAATCACCTGAAGGGCTTGTTAATAACTAACTGCTAGGACTGACCCCCCAGTTTCTGATAGAAACTGCTAGTCATCCACCTAATTTGCATTTCTATAAGTTCCTAGGTGATGTTGGTGCTTCTGGTCCAGGAACCACAGTTTGTGAACCACAGCTTAGATTGAATAGGCAAGTGGATAAAAAGTGCTTAAGGTAAAAAGGGAAGGAAATTGAAACTCATGTCATTCTTACTCCTTTCATCTTCCAAATTCTGGAATATCTTTGTGTTTTATTTTCTTGAGTACTTGAAGAGTTGAAGTTTCTCTGAATTAAGTTTAGGCAAAAGAAACGGTAATATAGGTCTTTTCTGTGAAATAGGATTTAACTTGCAGAACAGTTTAATTCTCCATTATTCATGAGTATGGAATATCAAAATATGGCTTAGTAAAATCTTTATTCCACTTTATGAGAGTAGGCATTTAGTAGCTTACTTGCCTGATGTGGATTTGATTTCCTTTATATTCATTTAATATGCAACAAACATGTAAGGGTAAGAGTTATTAAAAAAAAAAAAGAAGAAATTGTATATGAGCCACCGATAGCTGCATATATGGTTTTCTGGGTGAGAGATAATTGTTATTGTGAGGTTTTAGTTTTGTGAATGGGAAGAGATCATGATAAAAATCATACCTTTAATTATGTCAAAATTATGTATATACAAATAATTTTCTTTTTTTCTATTGCAGACAATGCTGATGTTGCTTTAGTAAATTTTTATGCTGACTGGTGAGTAATCCTTTTATTTTTTTGTTTGTTTTATTTTGTTTTAAACTTGCTAAAGGTGAAATGCTAGAAAAGGATAAATGAGGTAGCTTTTTCCTATTTTAAGACAGCATTCTATACACAAAAGCAGTTAAAATGCTTCAGTATATAAAACAGGTTAGCCAGGTGTGGTGGCTCATGCTTTGTAATCCCAGCACTTGGGAGGCTGGGGCAGGAGGATTGTTGCGAGTTTTGAGGCCAGCCTGGGCTACAAAGTGAGCTCAAGGCCAGCCTGAAACTGCATAGCAAGACCCTGTCTCAAAAAGACAAACAAACATAGGTTAATTTGTTGAGGTCTACTTTTTAAAGAGAAGCAGACAACTGATTTCATTATCACACATTTTAAAGCAAATAACGTAAAACTCAAATATGACAAAAAACAAAACAACAAAAATAAATGTTGCCATTCTGATTACTTTGACTGTGGAAAGAGGCACAGAGTTTGGAGGTCAAGATTAAATGTGGCAAATTAGAGGGGAAAATGATCTGTCACTTTTTCTAGGAGATGTCCCCAAGGTGTCTATTCTTCCTGGTATCTTCTGAGAAACCTTTTTCTCCTTTCTCTGAATCATATCCTGTCTTCTGTGTTAATATGGTATGCTATGGACCATTTTGTTTTTCTTACTATTGAATATTCCTTATCTGAAATACTTGGGACCAGAAATGTTTCAGATGTTTTTTGTTTGTTTGTTTTTGGGTTTTTTGTCTTTGAGATATGTGTGTAAGACTACCAAATGAGTATCTCTAATCCCAGAATCCAAAATCTGAAATGCTCCAAAATTTGAAATTGAGCATCATTTCAGATTTGGATTTTCAAATTATGGATACTCAGCTTAATTGTACATTGTTTTGTCATTTAAAAAATCTGTTCCTGCCCTGTTTTTTAAATTGTTGTGCATAAAATACTTTGAGGACAGAAATATTTTTATTAGTATTCCTAGAAGGTAGAACAAAGACATGATATGTAGTAGATGTTAAAGAATGTGTCATAGAGATAGGAAAAAGGGAGATTTAGCTTGAGAGAAGTTTGAAATATTGGTGCGATCTTTATTTCTGGACAGTCTTAATCCTGTTAGACTCTTAAAGGCTTACTAGCTGCCACTACCCTAACTTCAGGCTAGTCCTGCAGTTTATCTGGATTCCAGCAATAATCTTATTGTCTGTGCCTCTTTCCTTAATGTGATTGCATTCTGTTCTCTATAAGCCAGAATTCTTGTCAGTAGTTCAAATTAGATTAATTTATACCCCATCTCAGGCCCTTTGTTTTCTATTACCTTTGTTTGTTTTTTTGTTTTGTTTTGTTTTTTTTGGTACCAGGGATCAAACTCATGTGTGCTGCTGAGTTATATCCCTGGCCCAATTTTTGTTTGTTTGGTGCCATGGATTGAACTCACAAACTTGTGCTTGCTAGGCTGTGCCCCTGAGCTATATCCCTGGCCCTCCGTTACTTTTGGGTTAAACTTTTAAATTTTCTGCTTCAGCCTGAAAGGCCTCTCATGACTGGTCCTTCCTGTTTCTATGGCTGTATCTTCTGTTCTCCTTACCCCCACATTCTGGTTATTATACAGAACTTATTTTACTTTTTTGAAATTCTCTCTTCTTTCTTTGGTAGACTCATGGCGCTTCCTCTGCCTGAAAATGGTATTTCCTGAGAACTTCTTGTTTTCATGCACTTCTTTACTTAGTGCTAATCATCTTTCAAGTCTCAAGTTAGATGCTGGCTTTCCTCAGGTCATCTCCTTATATAAATCGATATACTCTGAAGTCAGCTTAGGAATGCCTTTTACAAAGTCTGACTTTATGTTTTTTTGACTTTCACCATGATGTGAAAGTGATATATTTTCATTAGAAACTGTGCTTTGAGTTTTGATGTTTTCCTGGGCCAGTGATATGCAGTACCACTCACTCTCTCAATAGTAGCAGCAGTTGCCAGCTGTAGCTTCCAGTCAGCCACATGGTCGCAAGAGTAAACAAGCAATCCTCTGCAGTATGCTCTTTCTGAGCTCTGATGTTTAGCAGGCTAGGTATATTAAATACATTTTGGACTTAGGGTACTTTCAATTTGTGATCAGTTTTAAGACTTGAAAGTCAAATAGTGTCAACGCCCCAATCTTACCCAGTCAGAGCATTTTAATGTTAGAATCTAGTTGGTGATTCCTTAGAATGCTGTTTGCTTAGCTGTATTTTCAACATTAATACCCAAATACTTTGCATAATATCTGATGGACCAAGTACATAATAAACATCTGCTAAATGAATGTATGCTGTATATGGGTGATATAAAGAACGTCAGTAAAATGTTTAAGATACATGGAGAAAATGCTATTTATAAGGTGTATAGCAAAGGTAACATTTTCCAAGGTAAGTTAGGATTGACTAAATGTAATATTAGTTACAAATTTTTGTCAATTATGTAGTCCATTCCATTTTAAAAATAAAACTGAGATCCAGAGGACTAGTGTACCTTCCAAAAGTTACTGGCTAGAATGTGGTAGAGACAAAATTAGTAGTTCTCTTCACTAAGTGATTTTGTGATAAGAAAGAAAAGCTACTGACTATTGCAAAAACTGAATTGGAAATGTGTGCCAATTTAGTTATTTGGAAAAGCATCATGAGCAGTTAATTAGTATTCTTTTATTCAGCTGAGAAAACCGAGATTGTCAACTGTAGGATATAAACTTACTCATGTTTGCTGGACACTGAGTTCTCTCTGGAAGTTAGTTTTGTCATGGAAGTACCTAAAGAACTTTTAGGCCTCAGAATAATAACCCATAGTAGGTGCTTAATAATATTCTAATGCACTACCCTCTTTATACAAATTGTTTTTAATGCTTACAATTGCCCTGCAAGTAGGTGTTACTAATTTCCATTTTAGTTTGGGAAAATTGAGTCTCAGAAAAGTCATATGGCTGGTAAGTGGTGTAATTGGAATTTAAACTCAGGTATGTCTTAGTCCAAAGCTTATTTTTACCCTTACCAAGTCATATTAATAAGCATGCCAAAGTATCTCAAAGACTTCTACCTGTTGAGTTAATTTGTTAAGGATTGATGTAAGCCTTAGTTTGGAGACTGGGGTGCATTTGAAGTTTCTTTTAATAGATCCATTAAAACACTGTTCAGTTCCTCCTTTTTTTTGAGATAAGGCTATGTAGCTTAGGCTGCCTTGGACTCATAATGTACCCCAGGCTGTCTAGTATCTTCATTCTGTCTGCTTATTTATTTAACAGACATTGATTGAATCCTGATTAGAATACATAGTCAAGTCAGATTATGGTCTTTGATGTCCATAGTAGATAGTAAACCCTATCTACTTATCCCAGGTGGGAGAGATTTAAGAATGTTAAGGATGAAAGAACCAGTTGAAAACCAGTTGAAGATACAGTTACATCTCTTTGACATAGTAGGACATCTCCTTAGGTCAGATGAATATATACAAGAATAAGGAATGTCACGTTTGCATTCTTTCATAGGCTTTACAGTATTTTTATTGGATTATACCTAATGTGTATGACCAAATCACATGTAGATTAAAAAGTTCATAGACTTCCTTGAAGTAAGTTTGATATACAAGGACTTTGGAAGCAATAATAGCAATTTTGTTTAACATGTCTTCAGTGCCTTTTCCATATGAGAATGTCTATTCTAACACAGCTGATTCTTCTCTTTCTACTCTGGTCCCTCTAGTGGCCCACAACACATATTTATGAAGTAGTTGGCCTGATTAAGAGAGTTAAAAGTAAAAAGTTTCTGGAATATTGTGGGGAATTTGTCCCATTTTTAAACTTAAAAAAAAAAAAGAAAATGGGGGCAGGAAGTTTTACTTAGGCGTTTAAAATATTTGCTGGGTGGACTTAAAATATTTAGTGTATTTACAGATATAACATCCTGTTTTAGTAATGAATAAATTTTTGTAGAGAAACAGTTTGTTCATTGTATACTGTGTATCTGCTTACATACTGTGTATGCTTTTTATGTTATGCACTGTATGTGCCTTTTAATTCAACTTTAGTATGCTAATTTATCTCTGGAATTTGATAGTATAGCCAGGTGAATCAATCCCATATTTGCAATAAATTTAAAAGAATTTGTACAGTAATCTAAAAATAGGTTCATTATTTAGAGAAGCTAGCTAGTTTCTTTGATAAATATTCAACTTCCAATAGCTATAAGTCTTAGTAGCATATATTTTAGAGGGTTTATTGCAGGCCTGTTTGCCCTCTGCGAGAGATCCTTTGCTTTGTGCTCCATAATAGTAGCAGTTACTTTAAGATGAAAAAAATGAGAATTCTTTTAATTATTTGTACAGTATTTGAGTTGAGACATAGTGTTTGAATTAAAAATTGCCTCATCTCCATTGAATGACATCAGGACCTATGTTTACACTAGACGTGATTATGTCGCAAAGTTGTTTATTGTACATTAAGTATCAGTGGGTGATATCAGAAATAAGATTTTATTACTTTTGCTTTTTACTTCTTAATTGATATGCTTGTCTGTATATAGGTGTCGTTTCAGCCAGATGTTGCATCCAATTTTTGAGGAAGCTTCTGATGTCATTAAGGAAGAATATCCAAATCAAAATCAAGTAGTGTTTGCCAGAGTTGATTGTGATCAGCACTGTAAGTAACTTAATAGGAAGCCTGGAAGAAACTGTTCATTCCCTCATCTCCTACACACATACACACATTTTTTCTTTTTAAAAATGCTCTGATTTAAGTGGAGAAGAAGCCAAGTGTTCTAGTTTTAAATTGTTAATATTTAGACTTCATGTACTTGTAGCATGCCTTTTCATTTTGCCTGTCTGAAGGGATTTTTTTTTTTGCCTGTTACTATAACTTAATTGGTAGTATTTTGTAACAAAGGAAATGTCAAAATCAATAAAAATAAATAGTTCTAGATTAAAAATACGGATTTTTGTTATTCTTAGAATCATGTAAAAATATAGTAGTCACTTCAGATAAGGGAGTCTCAAGCTTTGTGTCTTGTTTTTTAGAGAAAGAGAAAAACTACCCTTTATTCCTACCACTTAATAGGTAACATTTTAGGATTTTTACAGTACTTTGCAGATATTTTCACATATGCATGTTTGTTCTACTTTTTTTTTTAACCATAATGACAAGTAACTGCACCATTGAAAGCTTCAGATATTAAAAATAGGTTTCTTGTTAGCTTATTACACCCATGTAGGTAGTATCATTACATCAGATTTGCAGATGAGAAGACACAGGCCAATACTTGTATCTTGTTATTGATCTCATAGCTGGTCTATGATCCCGAGGTTTTGTATCTTAAAGATGCTGCTAGGATTGGCTTTCGTAGGGCTGGGGATTTAGCTCAGTGGCACAAGTGCCTGCCTGGCAAGTGTGAGGTCATGAGTTTGATCCCCAGTACCCCCCCCCCAAAAAAAAAGATTGGCTTCGTAATCTTTTAGGTACAATTAGTTGTCGTTATTAATTATAATTACTGAGAATGTTAAGAAACTTAGGAAGTGTCTAAAAATCTAACTTCTTGTGTTTTGGTTAGTCCAATAGAGTGTTTTCTAAAAATTCCTCTTGGGTTTTTCATATGCATGACAGATTTTTCTAACTTGAGCTTGTGAGCTAGAAGTGTTTCCTGCTGAATGTTCCCACTGTACTTGAGCTTTCCTCATTTCTTCTACCAGTCTTTGTATTTGGTAGTTCTAATTTTGGGGTCTTAGTTGTCACATCAGCTGCACTTCAGTACTTCAAGGTGAGAATTTATTCTTTTCCACCATTTGTCCCTTCTTTTTTATGGTCCATTTTAAGTAGAAATTAAACCACTTGCCAGCCCTGTATCTCAAACATTTGACAGTTTCTGGGAGATGCATACTGTATACAGTACATGAAAAGATTATTGCATCGAGTTATTAGTAAAATGGTTTGGATATAGAGATGTCTCCCATTGTGCTGCGAGTTTTCTAATCTTACATTTAACATATCTAGAATAAGCATTAGCATGCATGTGTGTTCAGGTGCACATGCATGCATGAGCTTTTTGTTTTACTGATGAGGAAATGGAAATAGAGTGGTTTAATCTTTAGTGTTACAGAGGTTGGCATTAGTGAATTAGAATCCTGATTTCCTGATCAAATGCCTTCAAAGACCAATTTGGTTTTTTCCTGCTCAATTTGACAAGCATCTTGTGGATTTACTGATACAGCTTTGTGCTAGACTGAAAAACATTTTCTAACAGCAAATCATTTCAAAGTCTTATAAGCCATACCTCATATTTCTGTCTGCTAAGATTCATAACTAGATAAGGTGAAAGGAGCAATAAACAGTTGTCAGTTCAAAAGTGTGGATGGCTTTTCCACATGGCTTTCTAGATCTTTTCTCCCACCTGATACTGATAGAGAACACAATGTATTTGGTGTGAACTCTCCTTTCAAAATTTTCTGTTCTTTATATGTTTGATTAGAGTTCACAGTAATAAAGGAGTCCCCTGCTTTAACTAAATTTGAACCATAATACCTGAAATTATGTTTTGGAGCTTGTAATCATTGAGAAGAAAATTTGGTATTTATATCACTGAACCAGTGTATCACATTCTTTTAAACAGATTAACTTACTTTTGAGATAAATTCAGCATTATTATAGAGTTTTCTTTTTTTGGAGAAGATAACCATAGTACAGATGCTTTTCAATCCACCAGACAGTTGTTACATATTTACAACCATGAAACCATCACCACAATCAAGATATCTTTCATCCTCCAAATTCTCTTTGTGCCTTTTTGTGTTTCCTCTCTTTCCCTACCCCAGCTACCCCTATCTTTAGGAAGTCCTCTACTTTCTGTTACAATAGATTAGTTTCCATTTTTTAGAATTTTAACTAAGAGAAATCATACACTGTATGTTCTTTTTTTTTTTTTAACTTATGATTGAGATTGTTTCACAATGCATGTGTCATTCATTTTTATAATGTAGTGGCATTTTATGGTAGGGCTATACAGATTTTTTCCAGTTTTTGATGACTACAAATAAAGCTACTGTTGAACATTCAAGTATAGGTCTTTGTGCATATCCATTCACCTACCCTGGGAAGAATGCCTGATCATATGGTAACTATATGTTTTAAGTTTTTAAGAAATTGCCTAACTATTTTCCAAAATATTTGTACTATTCTACATATCCTTTAGTGTATGAGAATTGTGGTTTTTCCATAATTTTGCCAGTACTTGAAATTGGCAGTCTATTTAATTTTATGTATTTTAATACATGTGAAGTATAGTGTCTCCTTGTGACTTAATTTGCATTTCCCTAATAATTATTGATGTTGGGAATATTTTCATATGCCTATATGACATTCTTGTGTGTTCGATGAAGTGTCTATTCATATCTTACACATTTTTAATTGGGTTATTTTCCTAAGTTTGAGACTCACATGTTAGGAATACTAGTCATTTTTTCAAATGTGTTTGCAAATATATTTTATTCTATTCTCTTAGGACTTAAATATTATAAAAATGCATAACAAAATTTATGTTAACAAATTTTTTAATTGTGTAGTTTCAGTAGTGTTATGTTTATATACATTGATTTTTTAAAATATCTAGTCTCCAGACTGTTGTTTATCTTGCAAAATTAAAATGCTGTATCTGTTAAATATGAGCTTCTTATTTCTCTCTTCTCATCTCTCTGGAAATCACTATTCCATGTCTATGAATTTGACTACTGTAGGTAACCTTCGTAAGTGAAATCACACAGTTTTTGTGACTGGCCTATTTCACTTAGTGTATTGTCTTCAAGGTTCACCCATGTTGTCGTATATATTACATGCATATGTCAGCTTTTTAAAGCTGAATAATATTCCATTGTATAATACAATAGTCCTCCCTTGTTCCTAGGGGTTATATTTGAAAATCCATACTGAGTACCTGAAATTGCAGGTCATACAGAACCCTGGCAGAGTCGAACTGCATTGTGTAGGTATCCAAGACCATTTATTGATCTTTATTTTTCACAACCTTGACAGTTTATGATGTGTGGTCAGGTGGGAAATCCCTCATTTTGGGTTTGTCCAGTAAGTTTTCCTCAGGCTTTGCATATCTTTTGTGTAAGATATACCCATAAATATTTCTTATTTTTGATACTATTATAATTTTTTAAAAATTTATGGTCATTTGTTGCTAGTATACAGAAATAAAATTGATTTTTATATATTGCTCTTATAGATCAGAATCTGTTAGTTTCAATAAGTTTTGTATAGAGTCCATAGGATTTTCTAGACTATTATGTTTTGTACAAATAAAACATTTTACTTCTTATGGTCCATATTTCCATGTGGTATTCTTTCCTTCCAAGTATACCTACTTGTTAGGATTAGTTTTTATTGGGCAGAAGGATTATAAAATGTTTCTTAGCAACAGTTGAAGGAAGCCTCACAATCAAGATATCCTGCCCACACATGTCTCTTTATTAATCACCTGGTATCGTGGCAGACTTTGTCCTTGCTCTCTAATACTTCAGTCATACTTGCTTCTGACTCAGTGCTCCACTCAGACTTCTCATCCACAGTCATGGTATTTTTATTTGTTGGAGAAGTTCCCATAAAAATTTTGTAGTCAGATTACCTGAGGGTTGGGAGGGGGTCCTTTATTGAGGGCTTACATGGATTCAGACATTCTCCTCCATGTATTATTTCAGTTATCCTCACTACAGTCTCTTGAGTCAGGTAGCATTACTAATTCAACAACAGCAAAATTGTGTGTCTGTTCCATCTAATGTCATTTAGTAGCGTTAGAGATACAGCAGCAAACTGAACAGACAGACAAGAGAAACACATGCACAATTGCGTATTGTGATAACTGTTCTGAAGGCATGGTGTTGAATACTGTGAGATCATATAAGTCTGGCTTAATCTGGGGATTAGGGAAATGGTATAAAACCTGGAGGGGTAATATGAATGTTCAAAAGATACAGAGGAAAAGTGTTTCAAACAGAAGGAACAGTAAATAAAGTAACTTAAATTGAGTTTCTCAGAGAAATCAAGAATTTGTTCATTTTTGTATGAGAGCCCCTAAAAATGTCTTGTTGTGAATTACACAATCTTCAATTACATTTTTGTTTACATTTAATTTTTTATCCTTTAAATGAGGTCTGACTGGTAATTATATAAACAAAAAGTAGCTGCTTGGACATGACCTTGTTTCTATTCTCTATGCCCTAGCCTTCTGCTGTTAGAATTTTTTGTTGTAGAATGGGAAGCCCTGTACTTACTAAATCATGTATACCACTGAACAAGTCACTTAAGAAAACCAGTGAGCTTATTCAACACTGTCTATAAAAATGGGTCTGCAAGTGCGTGTCTTGAAGTGAGAAAGAAAAATATGGTAATTGTGTGGTAAAATGTGGAATCCAGCTGAGGATATTCAGGTGTTTACATATTACATACTTGTTTATCTTTTCTGTAAGTTTGAAATTTTAGAAAGATTTTAGAAAATGGATATTAGAACAGCTGTAAAACCTGTAGTTTGTAGAAAAAAGCAGAAAGAAATGTTGTTGCTTTAATTTTTGAAGGAATTTTTTGGAAGAAGCTAGAAGTCAGCCCTGCACACATATTATTGTGATTATTGTTCATTGCAATTTGTGTTTATATTCTCTACAGTCATTGAGTTTAAGTTTTCTTGACTAGACTTTTACTGGCATTTGAGGAATGTGTGGAGTCACAGTTCTTTATGTGGCTATTGTGAAAATTTCTCTGAAAGTCTCGTTAACATGTACAACATCTAAGGGCATTTGGTGGTCACAAAGCTGTTTTCTTCCTGGCCATTTCCTGGGCACTAGCATCTCTTCCTTGGCACAAGATGTTATGAAATGTAGATGTGCCTTCATTGAATATTCTCCCATTATTAAGTAAAATTTATGCCAGAAATCTAAGAGTTGCTTAACTAAGGGGATAAACCCACTGATTAGCAAAATACAGAAAACTGTCTTTTCCTACTGATAGAGACTGAAAGGCTTGATAAAACCCAACATAGTTCCTTAAAAGAAATCAAGAAATGGCAAATGTATGAATCAACTTTTGCTTACATTTACTTTTTATCCTTAGTGGGTATTTATTGCTTCATAAATGTGTTACAATCTGAAATTGAGGTGTGACACATTTATATTTAGTCCTAAAATCTATTTGAGCCAGAAACCTTATATGTTATCCTATTAAAATTTTTTTTTTTTGCCAGGCATGGTGGCTCACACCTGTAATCCCAGCACTCAAGAGGTTGAGGCAGGAGGATCATTGGGAATTTCAGACCAGCCTGGACTACAAAGTGAGCTCAAGGCCAGCCTGAACTGCATAGCGAGACCCTGTCTCAAAAAGACCAAAAAAAAAAAAGTATTAAACATTTTTTAAACAAATGCTGTATTATAGTTTTTTTCTTTGTCAGTCCTCTTTAAGAAGTGAAGATGAAACCATAAACCCGAGAAAGTACAGAATTAGGAAAATACAAAATTGTAGTGGTGCTAATTTTTATAAAGTATTACAAGTATTTTCAAAATAGACCCTTTGGGAGGCAGTGCACCTATATATTCCTTAAAATGTTAAGAATTCTTCTGTAGGAGTTGCCCTTTATGCCAGTTTACTAGTCTATTAGGAAAATCCATTTTAGTACATGTTCATTGATTTGCTGCCTATATTTCCCTTTTCCACATATACCAGTATCTCTTGAAGCTTTCTGCTCTGCCTTCACCTCATGGCTTTATATACTTATGAAAGATTCTATTGGGTCCTGACCTAGATCCCCAATCTCCCAAACGAGTGTACAGTGAAGGCTTAAATAAATGAGACAAGTGGTATGATTTCAGGAGGGTCAGAACCCGTTAGCTGAGTTCGAGACTCTTGAGAGCTAAGATAAAGACTTCTCTGGACCGCCCGTATTTATTAGGTCCAAACAAAGAGCCAGGAAACTGAGGAAAGTGCAGACAATGAGACTGTAGGAGTAATTCCTGCAGCTGAAGTCTCTTATCTACTTAGTTGATGTTTGAGCCAGGTGTCCACAGCTGTGACCTTATTTTGTCCTTTGAGGTATCTCTGGCCTCACAGGCCACTATAGGCCTCAGCCAGGACCAGTGATTCATAGAGGTTCACTTAGTATGAATCAGCTCCTGTTGCCAGGTAAGGGGCCGAGGCCTAGGATAGATAAACATAGAATGCCAATGAGTTAATTTTAAATCCTGCTCAGAGCCACTTCCTAGTGGTTTCCCAACAAGATTCAGCTCAGGTGGCCAAGAACTTGGGAACTGGGAAAGGTAACAAGAGTGCCTATGCCAGGCTTATTCTACCCAGTTAGAGTTTCTATTTGTTATAACATCCTTGCTTTTTCCCCCTTTGCTCCTAAAATAGTAAAGTTAGGAACTGTTTAGTAGATAATTTGAGGTTAGATTGTCACCTGGAAACTTAACAGCTAGTTAAGATCAAGTGTATTGTTTTGAAATTCCACTGTAAAGCTTACACTGCAGTTCCCTTTTAAGCCTCAATTCTCTTGCTTGTTTGCTTGCTCTTTCTTTTGTTTGTTTGTTCATTCATTTGTTTGTTCATTCATTTATTTGAGACAGAGTTTTGCTGTATAGTTTGGACTGGCCATGAGCTCACTGTGTAGTCCAGGCTGACCTTCCTCTTGCCTCAGCCTCCTGAGAGCTGGGATTACAGGTGTGTACCACCAAGCCCAAACTCCATTTCTGTATTTGATGTAGGGAACAGACGAAGTATAAGGAGAGCAGGAAAAGAAAGGTAAAATAAAGTCAGGGCAACTAGAAGAGAGAGTGTGTTCATGTACAAGCTCTTCCCACTGTCCAGTAGCCATTTCATTTCCTTGCTGGTAGCTGAGTAGTTGTCTTCATCCAACCTACAAAAGAGTATGATGTGGGAATCTCGTTTTTGTCATAGGTCTGACAGTTGTCCTGTCAGCTTTTCACATCTGGAGGGCCCATAAAAGGAAACTACAACTTTTGTAAAGATATATTTGTTTTTAGTAGAGTGATAATCTGAGCTTCTCTTTATGTTTTTGGTACATGTTTTTTCTAGTAATGAGTTTTAAGAATTTCATTTAAAATCCTAGACTGTGACAAAAACAGACAAATGAATCAATGAAATGAAATAGACGTTACAGAAACAACCCCAGACATATTCAGCCATCTGATTGTTGACAAGGGGGCCAAAAACATAAAGTGGAGAACAGATAGTCTCTTTAATAAATGCTGCTAGGAAAACTGGCTAAACTTATACAAAGATTGAAGCTATATCCCTATATGTCATTATTAAATTAAAATAAAAAAATGTATCAAAGGTCTAAATAGTAAACACTTAACCTGCCGGAAGATAAAAGAGGTACCATATCAGCATAGGCAAGAACTTTCTGAACTGAATCCCAGTTGCATAAGAAATGACATCAGTAGTCAACAAATGAGATCATATCAGATTAACAAGCTGCTGTACAATAAAGGAAACAATAGGGCAGAGAGACGTAGGTCTAAAGACTTGTGTCTAGATGCCTCCTCCTTGCCCCAAAAAGCCTCATGTGCTGATAGATGGGCCTTTTCAGTGCTGGCTGAATCTAGGGTATGTGATACTGAGATTAAGGGTGTGTGGTACTAAATTAGTCCACTGGTTAGCTTATCATAGTTCTAGGAATGGATAATAGGAAGGCCCACCCTGGGTGTGGGTGGCGCACCCAAAAGGCTTATAGCCTGGATGGGATACAAAGAAAAGAGAGGCTTGCTAGTAACTGCTTGCCGGCTTCTGCTTGCCATACCATGGGCTATTTCTACACTTCGATGTCCCTCTGCCATGCTGCCTTGTCTTGAAACCAGATGATGATAGACTGAAACCTTTATAAACTGTGAGCTGAAATAAACCTTTCCTCCTTTATCTTGTGGGAGGGTCAAGTATTTTATCTTACCAGTTGAAAAAGTAACCAAAACACTACCGAACTGGGAAGAATTTTTGCTAATTACAGCTCAGACACAGGACTAATAACTAAAATGTATAAAGAACTTTAAAAAAATTAGACCCACCAAAGTAAAAGACCTAACCAAAAAATTGGTAACTAAAATAGATACTTCTTGAAGAAATACAAGTGCCTAATAAGTATATGAAAAAATGTTCAACATTGCTGGCCATTAAAGTACAAATTAAAACACTTAAGATTCCATCTTAATTCAGAAAGATTGGATATCATCAAGAAATCAGAGCATCTGTTGTGGCACACATCCATAATCCCAATACACAAGAGACCAACCAGGAAGGGTGGTGTGAATTCAAGGCCAGCCTGAACTAACTATATAGTAAGACTCTGTCTCAAAATCAGTGAATCCGTCTATCAGTCAAATACCAATGTTAGCGAGACTAGGGAAAAAGTCCTTCTGCATGGCTGGTGAGAATGTAACTATACAGCTACCGTAAAAATCAATATGAAGTGTCTTCAAAATAATAAAACTAAAAAAAAAAAAAAAGACTTGAAAGTCTATTCAATCCAGCTATTCCTTTTCCAGGTATTTTCCTAAATAAAAACATCATATTACAGAGATACAAATATATATCCATGTTAACAGCAGCACAGTTCATAATAGCTAACTTTTGGAAGCGTGCTATGTTTATCAACAGGTGAGTGAAAACAAAAAGTATATTTATATACAATGGAGTATTAATTTACTGTGAAATTATTTGTAGAAAAATAGGTGCACTTTGAGATCATGGTATTCTGAAGTAAGTCAGACACCCAAGCTTCAATATAGCATGGTTACTCTTACATGAGAAACCCAGAGTATGAATAAAAGCAAAATATAAGATTGATAATAATAAACAGACATATAGAATTTTGTAGATGGGAAGGGGACCGAGAGTTGGAAGGAGCCGGGGGAAAGGGGAAAGAGGCCACGGAGAGCATTAAGATGTGTCATGTCCATGCGCCACCTCTCTGCAAATGTAATTGCTGTGTGGCACAAACATGGACTAATTAAATTTAGAAAATAGAATTGTAGACTGTGGAAACAAAAGTAGTATTAATAGCAGGTGTAGTAATGTTAAGTGGGATTATTTCATCATCTTCTAGCAACATATTATAGGAGATGTTCCAAGTTTAAATCATCATTAATTGATTATAAGGTACAATTTTATCTCCAATTGCAGAAACCAATATACTGAACTGTATTATTTAAATGCTTTTTTTACAACTTAAAAGTTTTAACCTGTCATGAGAATTATTTTAGCTTCATTTAGATGCACTTTTAAAAAAAATTGTATCATCAGTTTGTGCACCTTAAATGAAAAAAGTTATTGAAGTAATCCCTAAATGATTTCATAAAGTCTGACTCTTGTGTAACATCTTTCAGCTGAGGTGGTTTTTCTTTTTCCATACATTATTGACTTAACACTAAGAACACCAGTAATGCTTGTATTAAAAAGTATTCTATACTTTCTAGGAGTTTCTTCCAAGTTTGTGGAACCCATCCTAACAAGGATTGATGCTAGTGTTTTCCTACTTGACTAACCTCAGAATTTATTTTTTCTCAATTAACACATGCCACTTTTAGTTACATTGCTTTTATTGAAAGTTAGCAAGATATAAAACAACATGTTCATAGTGATTTTTCTCAGTGGTTGTTGGATTATAAGTGATTCTAGTTTTCTTTATAACTGCTTATTTTGTGCAGTTTTCTCACATACCTACACACATGCACACACACTGAAAACGTCTTTGCTTCAACTGTGGAACGTGATCACATGTCACTTTCATTTTCCTTAAATAGGCAGTTTGGGAGCCGTAGTCTTGACTGTCTTTGAGGCTAGTGTTGCTTTGGATAAGAGCTTCAGTCTGGTCCTGTGGGAGCGAGATCTCTGCTGACCTCTAGTGGCTAGTGGTTGTATGGCACGAAGCAAAAGATGTTTCCTGTATTATTTGCTGGTGCAGAACTTTCAGGCCCCTACTAGTGTTTTTTAGGAAAGCACTTTGCTATTGTCTTTGAATTAAGTAGAGTGTACTCCCATATGCCTGAGCTATTCTTCAATATTGGAAATTGAGACATTTTATGAGAGATATACTTCACTACAGCATTAAGAATAAGAAAATACAGAGCACAGAGTTCATGTGCATAGAGAAGCAATTGGGTGATCAGGTTGAGCATGGAGTTTTGAGTCACCTTGCAGACTTTTTCTCTAGCTTTTTATTTTTCCTTGTGTCTGTGTTAGCTTGTTTGCTTGTTTTAGAGGGCATATTTTGGGACTAGGAAGAGGTACATAGACAGTAATGGTTCTTCCTGGGACCAAAAGAACAGTAAGACCGTCCTATTGCAATCATCTGTCTTTGCACTGCCTGCCGTGGATAATCACAGCAGAGAGAATTATGATACAGGAGCATGTCCTAGTTTCCCTGTTTGTAAGGCTCCTGGGCAGTAGTAAGGCAGAAAGAAAGGGCCCCTGGAGGAAAAGTAAGTGACCATTAAAGCAAACATACACACTAATTTTCCAGTCAGGGAGCTGGTAACCTTCTGAAATTTGTAATTCCTCAGGTATTCATTGTAACATTTGATTTATACAGTTAATTTTTTAAAAACTCAATTATTATACTCCTTAAGATGGCCCTTGTTACATTGTGAAAATGTCACAGTGTAATTGTCTTAAAATCACTTTTGGCCCAAGCTTTTAAAAAGTCATCTTAATATCTGAGCATGTTGATCAATGTAATCTTAAGGATTTTGCTTTTTAATAATTGAAAGCATACCTGCTGCCATGATATTGATAATGAAGTGATAAATTAGTCCTCTAATAGTCTTCAAGAATTAGTTAACCTTTTTCTCTCCCTGACCAGAAGTTTAAGGTAACCCAACCATTATAATATTTAGGTTTGTAAACAGATTTGTTATTTCTACCAGGACAAGTGCAGCAGCTTCCTAACTCTAGACTCCCTGTTTCTCTGTTACTGCCAGATGAATATTTTGAAAGCCTAACTCTGTTGTCTCTGCCTCCTTATTAGAAACAGGATAAAATTCAGACTCCACTAATTTAACATTTAAGACCTCTGGATCTTGACTCTAGCATTATTCTAGTCTTTTTTTACACATATTTGTTTATGGTATATTCCTTTCTCATTTTGTCCATAAATTCATTTTTTAGAAAGTTAAAAGCATATTGTCTCTAGCAATGTGTTTTGCTGTCCATTTATTTGCTGACCCTTAGGCTACAAATTGAAAAAAAGATATTTTCTTTTAGACTAACTTCTTCCTTCTAGGTCAATCCCAAATCCTTCGAGGATTAACAGAATTCCTTGGCTTTTTGCTGGCAAATGAGCCACCAGTGTGGCAAATTGGAAATATTTTAGCGCACTTTGTCTTTTTCAGTGGTCATTTCTTTCATTGATTCTTTATATATTCTGAATCTAATTCTTCCAGTTTGTCTTAAAAATTCATCCAGTTTGTCTTAAAAATTCATGGTCTTCCATATGTAGGTCTTGGTCTGTGTAACTTTGGAATCTGGTAAATTCTGTATTTTGGCTACATGTAGCCCTAATGCAGAATTGTAGGCTTTTTGACAAATATATGTTTTTAATGCCAATATCTCCTAAGAATCCGAGAGCCAGAGGAGATTTTATTGTCTTTCTGTTTGTCTCACCCTCACCCTACTTTCTGTGCTACCCCCTAACACTCAGTAAACGTCCTTTGGAGAAACTTGCTTTGTGTTTGAGGTCCTTTTTGGTCTACCGTGCCAACTCAAGTGGCAATACAAAGCTTTATCTGTTTCTTTTGTCCTGCATTGCAGTTTTCATTTTTAAAACATAGGGTTAAAAAAAATTCAGTTTTTCCTAGTTGCAGGAGCAGTAGATTTCTGCTCCCCACATCCTGCTTAGATAGTAGAAATGCTCTTGTAGATTCCTTCTGAGGTTTTCTGTGAATTCATAAAACTGTCTGAAAATAATGACATTCTTAATTTTTCCAGAGTATAGACTTTTTTTTTCTTATCACATTAAGACTTACCACATTAAGAAATCCACTACAATTTTATATAGATATAGTAACAGGCTTCTTTTTTTTTTGTGGAGTGGGGTGGGGTGGGATTGAACCCAGGGCCTTTGCCCTGAGTTACATCTCTAGGTGTTTTTTATTTTACCAAGTTGCCAAAGCTGGTCTCAAACTTGTGATCCTCCTACTTCAGCCTACCAGAATGCTGATATTACTGGTATACTCCACAATGCATGGCTTTTATCTCTTTCTTAATACCAGCAGTATTTTTCTGTCAAATTATGTGGTATTTATTTAAATATCCTTTATAAGATTAAGAAAATTTTAATGTTGGTTTGCTAGGAGTGTTTACAGATGAATTGATGTTGAATTTTATGAAACGTTTTTCTGCTTCTTTGGGGTAATAGGATTTTTCTCTTCTATTAATGTTATGAATTATGTTTATTGGTTTTCAAATATTAGTCTAAACTGAAGCTAGGCTAAATTGTGGTATATTATCCTTATTTATTAATATTTTCTTTTTTTGTGGGGGGACACTGGGGATTGAACTCACAACCTTGGCTTGTCAGGCAGGCGCTTAAGCCACTGAGCTAAATCCCCAGCCAATATTTTCTTTTATAGTTTTGCATCTATGTTGTTAAGATTAACAAAGACTTTTTAAAAAAATTTCCCTTCCAGGTTTTGCAGAAATACTTTGTTCAGTTCATAAAACTAGTGGGAATGGAGTTTTTGTGGGACACTTTTTTGAATTATAAATTCAGTTTTTATAATAATTTTAGGACTACTTATGTTTTCTATTTTTTCTAGTGTCAGTTTTGATAGGTTATATCTTCATTAGTCTGACTTTCCCACTTTATTTAAATCTTCATACTTATGTCCATTAAGTTATTGATAATAGCCAGGAAGGTAAAGACTTTTAGAAGTACATTTGTGAAACAGAAAAGCACATTGGAAGTTTATACTAGGCTAAGTATGTAGCTCAGTGGTAGAGTACCTGCCCAACATATGCAAGGCCCTACATGCAGTTTCCCCACACACAAAGTTTATGCTGTTAGTTCCAATTTATATTACAAGTATTAGGATTTTAATCACTTCATTTTTTTTCAAAATTAATAGACATTTTGAATCTCATGCAACATGTTGTTTTGAGATGTATGTTGTTGAGTGATTAAACCTAGCTGATTAAGAGGTTGGTTTAATTATTTTTTTCTTTGCTGAGGCAAAGTACTCAGTGCCCAAAATTAAGGGCAGAATGGTTTACTTAGTTCACACTTTGTAGAAATTTCAGTCCATAATTGGCCAGCTTCAAGGCAGGGTGGCTGGGCAGTAGAGAACAGTTCATGGCAGGTTGAATGCAACAAAGCAACAATAGAAGAGGGGATGCCTCTTTCTGCCCCTTTTACTTTATCCAGTCTACTGAGATTAGAGTGGTGCCAATCTAGTCAGTGGACTGAGACAGCAGTCTCCCACCCTTAATCCCGGCATTGCACACTCTAGATTTAGTCATCTCCAAAGAAACCTTGCGAATGCATGAGGCTTTGGGGGGCATCTAGACACAAACTGTAGCACAGATCTGCTACCTCCCATAGTTACCATTTTTGTGGTGAAGACATGTAACACCCACCCACTCTCTGTACTTTTTGATATATCATCATTAACTATACTCACTTTTCTGTACACAATCTGGTCTCTGGAAGTCACCATTATACTCTATTTCTATGAGATCAATTTTTTTAAGATACCACGTATGAGTGAGATCATGTGGTGTTTGTCTTTCTGCGCCTAGTTTATTTCATTTAGCTTAATGCCCTCCAGGTTTATTCATTTGTAACAAATCACATAATTTTATTACTTTTATGATTGAATATTGTTTGTATATATGTATCATATTTTCTTTATTCATTTGATGGCGGACATTTAAATTGATTTCATACCTTTTGTGAATAATGCAGCTATTAAATACTTTTTGGACATGCTGATTTTATATCCTATGGATATTACATTATTTGTGTAACAAGATACATACTTGAGGATTGGTAACAAAAGGGAGAAGGTTTATTTTGGTTCACAGTTTCTGATGTTTTAGTTCATGGTCAGTTGGCTCCCATGCTATTAGGTCTGTGCCAGTGCAGAAACATCATGCCAGATTGGCGTAGTGGAGGGGGAAACAGTGGTGGGAAGGTAGGCCAAGGACAAGAGACCTTTCCACACCCCTAATGCCCACTTCCTGCACCTAAAAGTTTCCACCATCTCCCAGTAATGCCATAATATTATAAATCTTATCAGCAGATTAATCCACTGATGAGGTTACATCACTCATGGTTCAGTTGCTTCTCCAAAGCCTCGCTTCTGAACATAGCTGCATTGGAGACTAAGTCTTTAACACGAGCCCTGGGGGACATTTCAGATCCAAACTGTGACAGATCTTTATGCAGCAGTGGTGTTAACATATTAGGGGATTGGTTGCATTTTTAATTTTTTGGAATTATGGAACCTCCTTGTTTTCCATAATGGCTCTATTAATTTACATTCCCACCAAAAGTATGCAAGGATTCCCTTTTCTGTACATCTTCCCCAGTGCTTAATATTTCAGCAGTGTATTTTATTTTGAATATTGCACATTAGTCACAAAGATACAGAGGTCTTTTTCATTCTTTTATGTACAGCCTAGTGCTTAATTGTATGGGTGCACTATATTTTATTAAGCCTCCTCCTCTTGATGGATATTTGGGAAAATAGTAACTTTTATAAACATATTTTCCATCGTCTAGTCTACAACATTGTTGCAGTGGCCAGTGGAACTGTTTAATCTACTTATGCAGTATTTTATTAAACACTTTTAAATTTATACATAACTGTAAAAGTTCATAAAATGTTTTGGGGTTCAGTGTGCTTGGGAAAGTAAAGTTCCTTATTTTCTTTTGATTATTTCTTCAAGGTGGTTTTCTTGTAAGAGTAAGCCTAAGCCATGCTGCTGACCTTTGTCTTTCACCAGTGCCTTCTTGTAACTTGCAAGTCTTCCATACATTATGGTGCCAGTTTCTAGCACCAATTTAGTCCTATCAATTATTTACCTAGGTGGTAAGACCTTGGTGCAATAATTCTCTCATTATAGTCTAGTAGGTTAAAAAGGAAGATGTCTGATATATTTATTAGTCATCTTTTTAAAGAAAGCTTCAAATCCTAAACCAATGAATTATTTTCTGTGTTAAATATATGTATATAAATGAAGATGTATTATTATTTCAGATAAAGCATTGTTTTTAATAAAGCATTGTTCTCAGTCTCTTAGATGACCAGTGGTTTCCTTTATTACTCTTATTTGCTTTACGTTTAAAGAGCTTTAGTAATCAATAATTTCCTCTTTATTAATCTTCTGTCATGTTTACTAGACTGTTATGTAAGCTTGGTTATGTAGACTTTTCTCTCACTCTTCCTATGAGAACCCATATTCTATCCTTAACGTCTGATATAACTTTCGTACTGCGTTTTCTGACTGCTAATCTGGAACAAGCAAAATGTAACGCTGACTTGTCAAAGTATTGTATTTTTTCCTATTGTCGAGCAGCACAAAGGCCTTAGGGTATTTACTGTAATTTACCTTCTGCTTATCCCCTTTTTATATGCTGCTATTATCCTATATTTTAATTTGTGTCATTCTTCATAAGGCAGAATTGTTTTGCTATTTTTCGTAGTCAGATACTCATATACCATACTTATGTGCTGTGCATTTGTATTATCTCATTTAATCTTTAAAACAATCTTATGTGATAGAAATTATTATTATTATTACTATTAGTCTTTTCTTGAGACAGGGTTTCACTGTTTGGTTCAGATTGGCCTTGGGCTCACTTTGTAGCCTAGGCTGGTCTCAAACTTGCAGCGATCCACCTCCTTCAACTTCTCAAGTGCTGGGATTACAGGAGTGCGCCACCATGCCTGGCTGTGACAGAAATTATTATTGTCCTTACTGTAAAAGATGAAAAACTAGGGCATCGATAGTTTATGTAATTTATAGGTTCACACTGCCAATCAGTGGCAAATTCAGGATTTAAACCCAGGCTCTAGAGTCGAGAACCTGGCCTTTTAACCAGTGTAAACTAAAGTTATGTCTAATCTATTTTTTTTTCTCTTACTGAAAAAAAAATGACATGAACCTAAATAAATAAATGATTTTTTAAAAAAATCTCTACCTCACTAAGTAATTGTAAGCTTTTTGTCTGTTTGGCTAATGTGTTATAACCTTGACCAAGTATGAGATAAAGTTAATGTTTCAAAATTATTATTCTTTTAGCTGATATAGCCCAGAGATACAGGATAAGCAAATACCCGACCCTCAAATTGTTTCGTAACGGGATGATGATGAAGAGGGAGTACAGGGGTCAGCGATCGGTGAAAGCACTTGCCGATTACATCAGGCAGCAGAAGAGCGACCCTGTCCAAGAGATGCAGAACTTAGACGAAATCACAACTCTTGATGTAAGTTAGCTTTGGATGAATCCAAAGAACATTGCCTATTTAATTAATTAAACAAATTCTCATTTGAAGAATCTGGACACTCACTTTGAGATTGTTGCAGTAGATTTGACATGTACATGCTTAATGAATTGAATTTTTCTTGAGTTAATTTTCAAGGGAGATGCTAATGTTTTACTGTATAAAATATGTAGCATAAAGTAATGTTGAAAAAATTTGAATTAATTGAGGACAAAGGGAAGCCTGGATTGTAAATAGAACTTAAAATCAAGCATGTATAACCAAAGTTTTCACATCTTCCTTAGTGGGGACCTTTAGAGTATCTGCTTTAATTACTCATTAATCAGCCTTTTATGTAAGATTTAGTGTCCTCTAAATACCCCCTATTAATAAGCTTAGCAATCCACCGTCACAAGTGCATCATACGATTGACAAATACACTGAATGTTCAAAAATTAAAATTCTTACAGAAAAAAAGACACATTGCCATCAATCCCTTCTCTTCAGACACCCTTCATCCATTGTTTTGCCGCTTTCTGATGTAGTTCTAGAAGTCCTCTTTCATGATGTTAGTGATGCTCTTTCATGTCTTTAGTTGGACTGCCTCAGTGTGCTGAACTGACTCACAGTGTTTACCTTTCACAGTCGTTTTGACTTTGGGGAGCAGCCAGATGTCGCCTGGTGTCAGAGCCAGTGAATAGGCGGATGAGGACACACTGTAATATGTTTATGAGCCATCTTTCTGTTAGATGGTAATCAGCAGCAGCAGTCACCGTATTTTTCATCATACTTTGTAAAGACACTTGAGAGGACTTTCAGAACTGCTTCAGAAAGTGGCAACAGTGATGGGATAAGTGTGTTTGAATAAAGGGGAGTCTTTGGGGAGGGTTTAACAGTGGTGTGTCTTTTCGTATAATTTAAACAATTAGCATTCACCATATATTTTGATCACATCTAGTATTTTTCAAAAAATAGCACACTGTAACAAAAGCAAAAACAATTGAGTTTTAGTTTTACCACAATCACTGATTGTTGCTGTTAAGTTTGAGATGTGATTTTTACCTTCCTGACATGCTAATAAATTATCTAGTAACCATTTCATAGTTACTTGAGAAGACACAAGAATCCTGGGTCAGAGACAAAGGACTTTATTGCTCATGTTATAGCCAGCATCGTGAGCATTCTTGCGTTTGTTTTCTTCCCCCCAAATCCTTTGGAGATAACACTGAGAGCCCAGATGGATAGATGCAGATGCTTTCTGTTCTGTTACAGAAGGGGACCTTTGGGGTTGGGGAAGCTGCCATTTCCGAGCAACCATTACTCTGCTTTTTGTCTTGGATGAAGATAATGCCTCATATCTCAGTGCTGCTTGTTGTAGGCACAGCCTCGAGAAACGGCCTAGGTGGGCAGTGGTCACAGGGTCTTCCATTTTTGGTTTACATGGTTAGATGATCAGGAGCAGTGTGAGAGACCCATGGAGGAGTCTCTGCGAACTGTCAAAAGTATTGAGTTGCTGTAGTGTTTTGCAAATTTTAGAGTTAATCACCTTCTGTAGGAAAAGATTTTCACTGATTAAATGTTTATTGAAATTTTAAAATGCTTCAAGGACATTTTTATAGTTAAGATTTATTGTAGTTAATATTGTTTACAGCTCAGTCTAATTTTTAATAGTTTTGTACTAGGTGTTTAAAGCTAAATATGAACTTACAGTTACACTTCGATCACAGATAATTGAACAACATTGGAGCTGTGTGGGTACCAGAATAAGTGGTAAACATGCTAACACACTTATAGAACTATATGTTTGCAAAATTTTGAATACTTTCATTTTACAGCGCAGCAAAAGAAGTATCATTGGATTTTTTGAGCAAAAGGATTCAGCCAACTATAAAGTTTTTGAAAGAGTAGCAAGTATTTTGCACGACGATTGTGTCTTCCTCTCTGCATTTGGGTGAGTACTTTAATTGCGAGTGTGTTAATGGATCAGCTTGGCTGGTGTGTTAAGTTCTTGTATTTGGTCATTTTCTGAAGATATCTCTCCAAATATTATCTGTTCTCCAAGTCACTGACCAATCTCTATACCTACCACTTAAGTTCTTTTTAAGGGCTTAAACGTCTATTTATTCTTTCTTCGATAGTATACTCTATCTATACTATGGACACTTAAGAGTGAACTCATTCATACATGTTTTTTATTTGTGAACACCCTATGCCAGGTAAATTGCTAACATGTGAGCAGGTTACTAGATTGAAATAGCATACAATTGTTTCTCCTTGAGAATTACAGGCTTTCTGTCTTTGTTTTTGTCTGTCCAGTACGTTTTCATATATCTTCCCTGTCGCATAAGAACAAGTCTCCTTTTGTGGGTAGGGGGTGCTGGTGAGGAGAGCCTGGGCTAAGTATGGGCTCTACCAGTGAGCTGTGTCTCAGCCCAATAACGCTCCTTTGTAAGGTTAACCTCTTCACAGATGTCCTTTTGTCTGGGGTTTTGATCCTTCAGTTGTCCCTGCTTTCTTGTGTTGTCACCTTGACCTTTTTCAAAATTGTTTTCCTTTTCTGAAACATTCTTCTCTCTTTCCTGATTCACCACTTTCTCTCTCCTCTCTCTCCTCTCCCTCCTGTCTCTCTCTCTCTGCAGGATTGACCTGAGGAGGTGATTGAGCTACATACCCATCCTTTTCTAAAAAATAGTATTTTAAGACTCTTCCTTGCTAAATTGCCTAAGCTGACCTTGTGCTTTTAAGATCCTCCTGCCTCAGTCTCCAAGTAGCAGGAATTACAGGCATGGCCACCATGCCTGCTGGGCCACATTTCTCTCTTAATTATAATCTTATCTCCCTTTTTTATTTTATTCCTACAATTTTCAAACATTAATTTATGCTTGGCTACCTTGATTTTTCACAAACTTTTAACAGGTTAAAAAACCTTCACCTCTTAGAAGCTGACTTTCACCTCTGTCCCTCTGAGGGATGTGTCTGTGTACAGTGAAAAAATGCCTCCTTAATTACCAAATCCAGTGGTCTTTTTCAGTCTTGACCCTCTCCAGTTTTCCTAAGCAAGGAACACCCCCACCTACCTACCGTTTCCTTTTTCTGCTGTCTTGACACTCAGTTGGATCTCTATGGTTTAGTCCTTAC
The DNA here is from genome assembly GCA_004027455.1 of Hydrochoerus hydrochaeris. NCBI lineage: Eukaryota > Metazoa > Chordata > Mammalia > Rodentia > Hydrochaeridae > Hydrochoerus > Hydrochoerus hydrochaeris. The sequence goes on along the minus strand of PVLA01000545.1, from coordinate 88,776 downwards.
CCTTCTTTCTCTCCTTTGTGTTTTTTTTCCTCTCGAATTGAGTCATTCTTTGGTTATATCCTTGAGCTTTTCATTGGAGGTTATTTCAACCATCCTTTGACTGTCATGCAGTGTTGCTTCTCTTATTTTTGGCCCGTAATAGTTAAACACTCAGTGTCCGTAGCTGTCGTAAGGCCCAGGTATCTGGCAGAGTATGTCCTCCACCCGTGATTTTTGCCCTTTGTCCTTTAATGCTTTTATAGATTTTGTTAATGTGCATGTTTCATTTTAAGCGTGACTGGAGTTGTTTGAATATCTGTAAGAGGAGTTTACAGAGCTTCCCTACTCCCATCACTGCAGGCAGCCTCGCTGTCCCTAAAATACTGCAGATAGACTTCTGCCATAGGGCCTGTGTCCCTGCTGCTCCTGCGTCCCTAAGTGCTTCTTCCAGAGGTCATTGTTGTCAGGATCCTCGCCAATAATCTTACCTAGGGTAGCTTTACCAGCATTCATCATGTTCTTTTGTACTTACTCCACTACTTTTCTTTAAAGCACTCTTTTTTAACCTCCCCAAATAAGTGTATCTAATCATCAGTCAGTCTTTTCTCACCCGAAGATAAGTTCCATGTGATTAAGGGTTTTGTCAGTTTTGTTCACTGTAATAGATCCAGTGCCAAGACCATACATGGTACAAAGGAAGCTCTCAGGAAATAGTATGTTCTTCCTTTCTGTTCCCACTTCTTTTTTTTTTTTTTTTTTTGTACCAGGGATCAAACTCATGACCACGTGCTTGCCAGGCAGGCGCTGTGCTGCTGAGCTAACCCTGGCTTCTCAGTTCCCGCCTTTGGCAGCCTCATTTAGCACCTTTGCTCTTATCTTCTGGGCTGTCATAGTCAGAAACTGAAGATAAATCAGTGTTCAATTAATCTAAAAATTATTTAAAGAAAGATAAAGCCATTTGAGTTAGAATTTGTTGTGGAATTTTCTTACCAAACACTTACTGTATACCTGTTATGTCCTAGGATCTGTAGTAGGGAGGAAACAATAGTGGAGAAATAAACAAAAAACTGCTTTTTCTATGAACTATATTTTTATGATGTATTATTTTAATTCATCTGCTTTTTAGAAGTGTTAGTTTCTCTTAGTTCATTGAAAAAAAAGCTTTGTGCTAATACTGTTTGGAGAATTTTTTATGCCCATATCTTGTACTCTGAGTAACTGCTTTGAAGATAACAATATGCAGTGCATTAAATATGTTATTCTCCTGTTTTGTTTTGAAATTTTGTTTTTCCCATAAATAAAATTTTAAAAAAAGAAATAGAAAAGTCATGGTTAAGTGTGAAATAATAAATATCTGGAAGCTAATGGGTACCACTTTGTGTACCTCTTGTAATTGTGTTCACCTCATAATGTCTCAATAAATTTAGTATCAAAATATTTATGCAAGTTTCTCTTTTCCTGAAGTACATACATGTTTTTTGATGGGCTTTGTTTATACAGATATAGATATAGATATAGATGATGGGCATAGCAGATGGTTATTTGCTGTATAATATATGTCTGTGTGACCAAATTAATATCCTTGATCCATAGCTGAAATGCAATCTGGGGTTAAGACAGCTTTATTGCTGGGGATTTAGCTCAGCAACATAAGTGCCTGCCTGGCAAGTGCAAGGTTGTGAGTTTGATCCCTGGTACAAAAAACCCAAAAAAACCAGACAGCTTTTGTGCTAAAACTGCCAATTCCAGCTTATGGTAGTCACAATAGCTAAGTAAAAATTTCCTTTAAAAATCTGCTTCATAGTAAATTTTTCCTTTAAATAATTTTCTTAGTATTGCATAGTCTTGTAAATGGAAAAGATATGGACAAGTATATTATTTCAAGTCTTTATTATTCACACATTGCAAAATAACTGGTTCATTCTGCTTTCTTCAAGTATACTGGTGTTTTTCTTTAAAAAATACTATTACTATTTTTCTCTTTTTGTTAGGGATGTTTCAAAACCAGAACGATATAGTGGAGACAACATAATCTACAAACCACCAGGGGTAAGTTGCTGTTTCTTAGCGTGTATAATCAAATGTTTGTTTGTTCATTTGTTTACAGTTCTAGGTATTAAACCCAGAACTAACAGGACAAGTACTGTGTTATTGAGCTACATTTTTAGCTCTTTTTGAATTTTGAGACAAGATCTCCAGATTAGCCAGAGTGGACTTGAATTTACAATTCTGCTGTCTTAGCCTCCTGAGTAGCTGGGAGTACGGACATGCACCCCTGCTCCCCAGCTTGTGACAGAATATTTAAATAGATGTATAGTATAATCTGTAATTTTATATGTTTTGACGTTTATAGGTGCATAAAACTAAAGGAACTTTGAAGCATCATTTTTATGCTAATCCAAAAGTTTCAGAGTGAAAGAAAGCACGGATATACCTAAAGTCACATGAGCATGTTTAATGGCCAAGCTGGGATTAGTGATCTCTCTAGTCTCAGGCTCTTGGCCTTTTCTTCCTCTCTGTTTTGCATTCAATCTGGGAGCCCAATTTTAAAAGTGTGTCAGTGGTCCATGACATCACAGTGTAATGGGGAAGCAGGAGGGGACTAGCCACATGCAGAAGAAGTCATATGCTAAGATAGGAAACCAGACACCAGGGGAGGGCCGACCTTCCTTCCTTTCTTTTTTTTTAATGATGACTCAACCCTTGTATGAACTAATTTGTCACTTTTGAGGGCAGCACCCCCAGTAACTTAATTACACTCCACTTGTTAAAAGTTCTGCCAGCTGTCATACTGCCACACAGGACCACTTACAAACCACATTCAAACCATAACAGACGGGTATTTGCCTGTATTTTTCTGTAAGTACATTTCTTTAGTAGAAGTTTACATAGTATTAGCATCCTAAATTATCAGAATCCAGGACAGTATCTCCCAATGTGCTGTACTTAGGAACACAAGCTCTGGCATTAGACTGTGAGAATTTGAATTCTCAGATCTGCCACTTTCTAGGTGTTTTGCTCTAGGATGGTAGCAATAGTCATTGCCATAGCGGGATCTCAGGAGGATTAAATGAGCCACCATGTACGAAGTGCTCATTACACAGCATTAGCGCAGTAAACTTATTGTGTCAGTTATCATTGTAAAGTCTTCATAAATACCGATTTTAGTAATGTGGGAACCAATCTGTTGGTAATTAGTATTAGAGACACTCATGACTTAGTTCTCTATATAGCAGCTTGTCTTTTTCAAGCATTTATCATTCTTTAAATTTTCTTCTAACATTTTCATTTCTAAGTAATAGCCTAATTTATTCATTTGGATAATTTTTCATTTCTCAGTGTTTGCTTGTTTCTGATGAAGAGACTGATAGTTAATTGACCAAATTCAAGGAAAAGCAGATTTATATGTCACATGTTGGAGTATTGGGTTCCTGTTACAGAGTTATCTTTATACTATGGATTTTTTTTCTCAGAAGTTCCATGTTTTATATAGATTTTTGGGTTCATAGATGAATTTTAAAATGTGCTTTTGCCAGGGTAGGTTAGAGTTGTCTAATTTGTTTTTTCCTGTTTTATGACAGCGTTCTGCTCCAGACATGGTATACTTGGGATCTATGACAAATTTTGACCTGACTTACAATTGGATTCAAGATAAATGTGTTCCGCTTGTCCGAGAAATAACATTTGAAAATGGAGAGGTATGGGCTTTTTAGTGTGTGACATTATTTTAAATTCACATATATAAAAGAACAGCCATAAATGGCCCATTGTGTTTCTTTAAAGTGTTTATCAGTTGTAAAAATCATATGGTGAACATTGGCTGTATCATAGCTAGAGCATGGATTAATATCTTTCTGCTTATGGTTGATTAAACAAATGAATGTCCCTGATTCTTTTTCTACTTCTTTAGACCCAATGTATGTTTGGCTGAATTACTTAGATTTCTTTATTACATTAGTTCATTTAGTTCTCAGAGGCTCAGAAAGATTTTGTTATACTTTTCTCCTTCTTTAGCAGTTCTTGCAGGAGTAGTTTTATAAACGTAGTTTAAAGATTTAAACCTGGAAAATATGTACTAGTTGACACACTTAATAATTTTTGAAATTTACTGTATGTTATAACCAACCATCTGTAAATGGTTTAAACTTCTGCATAGGGAAAGATTTGTTTCTATTAAATTGGGTTATTTTGATTTCCTTTTCCTTAATCTTTTAATACTTGCTTGGTAAAGAATATGCTGGTAAGAACATAGATAAACTTGACTGTCTAGGAAGCATAAATTGTGTTTAACCTTGGTGAATTAATTGACATGTATATTTTCAAACCACAAACCTCCTTATTATTACTTTCCTTTACTTCCATTGTCTAATGAAATAATGTTATTTAAATTTCATAGCTCTTAAATATCCTCAGAGGTGACTGCTGAGTCTTCTTGCCCAGTTAGTATTTATTCAATAACATTTCATTTTTTGTCATATGCTGATTACATATTTTTGTGTACAAAAATCTATGTGCAAGGAAAGGTATAATATAATATCTGTCTTCAAGAGGTTTTCAGGGTAGTATTTCTGGTACATAATTAAAGACATATCCTATGCCACTTGAGAGACACTGAAAATTTGTTCTAGAGTTTAAGGAATTCATTTGTACTTCTAGAGATGGGGTGGAATCAGAGAATGCTTTTGAGAAGAGGAATGACAGCCCTGAAACAAAATGTTTAACAGAAAAAAGCAGTAATAGAGGAGACAGAAAGTTGGAGGAGACTGCTTTTGTCTTGTGTACTCAGGGAACTGATAGGCTGTGATAGAGAGATACTAAGCAGATACTAAGAAATAGAAAGCTGGCTTGGATCTGGACTGAAGGTGGGCTTGTATACATAGCAGAGACCAGTTAAAACTGGTAATGGAACTTGTCGCCCTGTGTGTGGTTGCAAGTCTACAGCAGAGAAGCCCAAAGACAGAACCAGAGGGAGTAATATCAGCAAGCAGGTAGGAGGAAAAAATGCAAGCCCAAGAGATAAACTGTGAAGAAGACATTTTAAATTAGTTTAGAAGATTAATGGGATGCCAGGGACTCAGGGGAGGTAAGATGGGGAGTGACTGGTAATGCGTACAGGTTTCTTTCCAGATTGACAAAAATATTCTGGAGTTAGTAGTAAAATTTGAACAGTTTTGTGATTATAGTAACTGTCTCATTGTGTATCTAAAATGGTAAATTTAATAATATGTAAATTATATCTCAACTAAAAGAAAAGGTATAAATGTGATAAGAAACTTAATAAATCATCCTGTATACAAGTGAAACCGACTAAAACATGGAGATAGAAACCAGAAAAAAACTTTTTTCCTAGAGATAGGTCTCATTTGATCATTTTTTTGAGAATAAAAAAATATTTTTACTTTAAGCTGAAGCAGTTACCCAGTTATGGAGATAACTCCAAAAGGATATTTTATGGAAGTAGTTGTCCTTTGGGAAGCTCTTTTTGGACTTTTTTTATAAGCCAGAACTTAGCATTTGTTAAAGAGAATAAATGATTAAAATTGCTGTCTGTATATTATATTTCTTGTATTCAATAGTAATAAAATTTTAATAGAGCACAGTAATTTTCAAAGTGCTCGTGTGTGTAGCATCATGTAAAAGTACACATATGTAGGGGGAGGCATTCGTTAATAGTGTTAAATTATATGTTGGTTAAAAATGATCTTTTTGTCTTGTACTCTGAGTAAAACACTTTTTGACTCTGGATAGGTCTTAAAATGTAAGTAGAATGATTTTTTTCTTTCTTTTTTATAGAATGATTTTTGTAATAAAAATTAAGCTTAAATTTGCAAATCAGATTTCTCTATTGCTGGGACACTCAACTTTTTCCTTTTTCCTATAGGACAGGAAATACTATCATGTTACTCCATTCCCAATACCTTCATAAAGAGCTGGCATAGTCTCTTCTTTGGTCAGCTGTAAATGTCAGGGCCACCCTCTATGGGCTCTCCCTGGTGTTTCACATCCAGTACTAGCCCACAGTTAAGCCTAGTGATTCCTGGGGTAGAGAGGGAAGTGAATTTATTCCTGGCTGATGTTTACACCATTGGGCCTTTTTGCCCTGGGATGTTGCAACTGTTGCCTTACATTGGCTGGGCCCACACTTATTTATACTTAAAAAATAGCTGAAGTTAAATGGGGGAGGCCTGGTAAAGCTCATCGAATGCCTATCTCTGCAGGAATTGACAGAAGAAGGACTGCCTTTTCTCATACTCTTCCACATGAAAGATGATACAGAAAGTTTGGAAATATTCCAGAATGAAGTTGCCCGGCAATTAATAAGTGAAAAAGGTAGACAGATTAAGGTGTTCATTTTCATCCTTTCTTTTTGCTCCTCCTGTTACATTTATATCCACATAGATATTTGGGTTAAAAGCTTAACAAGTTATTTTAACATTTGCCTTCAGATGTAAAAATGAGGAGGCACTAGAAGACAGATCATGTGAAGGGGTGTTATTGTTTTTGTTTCTGCACCATGACTGTTTAGAGAGAAAAATCAAATAGCATGAGAGGTGGGGTCATGGGTAAAAATTATTAGTTTGGAGCACTTTCTCACAGCATCTTGGTGCTGACACCTTTTCTGGTAGACATTCCCAGGGATACTGCTGAGAGAATTTACACAATCTGATTCACATTTATTTCTAAATGAAAGAAGATGGAGCAGCTGTCTGTGGATTCTATAAAGTATGTAAACAGAATTTGGGGTGTCAACTGCTTCTCCTTTGTACTTAGGGAAGAATTCCTGTCAACCAAAATAAACCAATGGTATTGTGCAGAGCTGTTCTTTTTAGTCACTTAGTAAATGTTTTTGTGGTTGAGTTAGCTCAGGAAGCAGTCAGTGCGGTGCACCGCATTCCGGATCGCGGACGAGGCTGGTCCCGTGGGCGTAGTGCACAGGTCATCCGTTCAGGAGCTTGCTGCCCTGAGCCTGGGTACCTGCGTAGCGCACGGCCACCCATTTCAGCAAAACAAGAGTCACCTTAGCATCCCAAATTGAGTTTCCGTATAATTTCTAAGGCCATTTACTCTTTGTCTTTGAAACTAAAGTCCTGTTTCTTTTAAATGTTAATAATATTTAGATTTTAGTTTTTAAAGACTATATTATTCGAATAAATGTAGGTGAAGATTTTGTTTATAATGTCATTTTTTTGTAAGTTTAAAGTGTTAAGAGAATACAATCAAGAAAATTCTAATGTACTTCTCAAAATATTTTTTTTAAAGGTACAATAAACTTTTTACATGCTGATTGTGACAAATTTAGACATCCTCTTCTGCATATACAGAAAACTCCAGCAGATTGCCCTGTGATAGCCATTGACAGCTTTAGGCACATGTATGTTTTTGGAGACTTTAACGACGTATCGTAAGTATTCATTTTGGTTTTTTAAAAAAATTGCAGATAATAGGTCTCAAAATTGAATTTAAAATATCCCAATATTTCAAAATAGTTCTGTGTTCTAAGAGTAACATTATTGTTAGCTGGATGGAAGAGTCGCATTACTTTTTTCCACTACAAAGCATGATGCAAATGGCTATGAGAATTACGATGGATCCAAGTAGAAATACTGGTGTTAGGTGATTGGAATTGATAGTAATGCTCGGGCAATTGGTGATTAATGCTTAGGAATTAAATCTCTGAAAAAAATTATCATGAAAGAAATTAGCTTTGCATCCGGTTTGGTCTTTGCCAATGCACATCAAAGAAAATAGATTATAATCCTAGATTTGGTTAAAGAAAATCAGTAATAGTGCCATTATCTACGTCTGCATGTAGTAAGAATATTAAGAGTATGTGTATTTGACTCTCAAATTTGCTATTACTGGATATTTTTAATGACTTATATCTATAAACCTGTCCAAGAATAGGTGCTAAGCTTTCTGAATCTATTCTCAGATATTTATATTATTAATAAACATGTAAGACTACAACTACTATAGATACTGAATTTTTATCAGCTTTTGGAGATATTAAATGCAATGATTAAAACTGGAGATATTTCTTAATTTATGAAAAATTTAAGCAGTGCAACTCTAAGTAATTAAAATTAAACTTTTTCTTTTAAAAAATTCATTTAAGTGCTGCCTTAGTTACATTTTCATTGCTGGGACAAACACCCACAAGTTTAGAGAGACAAAGATTATTTAGCTCCTCATTTATAAAGGTTTCAGTCTGTAATTGTTGGCTCCCAGGCAGGTTGGCTAGGGGGGTTGCATCACAAAGGAGAAACAGGTCATGGCAGGGCTGGCAGAAAGCAGCAAGCAGCCTGCTTTTCCTTTTTATCCTATCCAGTGTACAAACCTTTAGGTGGTGCCTTCCACACCCAGGGATTTCAGTAAATTCCTCCAGGAAAGGGGGTACCATCCACCATGATTTATATATAAAGAAACTTAGTTGTTCTTACTTTACCTGCACTCAAAACAACATTATTTTGCCTGTTTACTAGTTAAATATTTATCTATGCCTTCTGTATGACAGTCAGTGTGCTAGGAATCAAGTGTCTATAAAGTTTATTAAGACTACATCCCATGAACCCGGAGACTAGCCTAGTGCTGGACAGGTAGCTGTGGAACCTACATTTGCTGTGACTGGTCTTAAGCCTAGGATGAGAAGGACTGGTCTGAAACTCTTGGGGTTGAGTCTTTTGGGACTGACATTGGCGTCTGAATCAACTGATGGCAGTCGACTCATGGAAGCTGAGTATGCAGGTGTTGGCCGAGAGCAGTGATGGTGAACCTTTTAGAGATGAATACCCAAAAGTGCAACCCAAAACCTGCCTATCTATCACAGAGTACCAACACTGCAAATAAACTTAAATACTGAGGATTTAGTTTAGAAAAACAACTCATATATTGACATCTTCTGTTTTGAGAAACAACACATGTGCCATAGGTTCGCTACCACTGACTTAGAGGTCAGGCCTATACAAAGGTGGTCTGGATTCTAGAGCACAACTGGGTCTTCAGAAGCAATCCTGGAGCCTGGGTCCATGCGTGTGGGGCCTGGTTCAGCACTGAAGTCTACTGAGTTTAGCCTGGATATATAGGCTTCAGCAGGTGTGGAGCCATTGCAGAGCTTGAAACCACTGAGGTTGCCCTGGGAGCAGGCTGGAGAGTGTGTACTGGGCAAATCTGCAGCATATAACTGAGTGACCCTTATGTGATGCTACAGCCAAGCTGGCTGGGAGGCTTGTTTTTCAAGTGTACTGGTCTAAAGCCGGAGGCCTCAGGCTGGCCTGGTGCTGGGAAGCTTGGAATCTGTGTTGGTAGAGAAAACTCCCTGCTTCACATATGCAAACACCAATAGAAGGCAAAAGGAAATGTGATAAAACCAAAAAGAAATAGAGTAAACCACCTAAAGAACACAGTAATTTCCCAATAGCTGACCACAAAGAAAAGGAGATAACTTGAACTGTCTGACAGATAACTCAAAAATAATTGTTTTAAGGAAGTTCGCTCAACTTTTAAAAATTCAGAAAAAATAATTCACTGAAATCAAGAAAACAGTTAAGTGACTAAAGTGAGAAAATTAGCAGAGATTAAAACTATATATGTTTATAAAAACCATGCAAAAATTCCAGAGCTGAAGGACATAAAAAGAAAGAAATGATCTTAAATACAATTCATATTATATGTGGAAGAACTGGGAGAAGAAAAAACTTGTTTAAAATTTAGTAAAATAAAAAAAAAGTAGAATGAGAAAACAACAAAGATCAGAGAAGAAATAAATGAAATTAGAAGAAAAAATCAGTGAAACTAAGGCTTGGTGTTTTTAAAAGATGAACAAAATTGGAAACTCTTTAGGCAGACAAAGAAGAGTCAAAACAAGAAATGAAAAAGGGTAACGCATGAAAATTCTTGCAGGAAACTTGCTATGAAGAGAAAGAAATAAGGCGATAGCTCAGGAGACACCAATGAACTACAGTTTTAGCTCTTGTGAGGTGGGGGAATAAACATGATTAAAGCTTTAGGAACCCAAGTGGAATAAGGAGGTATTGCGATAGGAAAAAAGGACCAACTGATGAAGCAAAGTACGGAGCACAAAGGGAAAGAAAAGCACGGAAAGTAGCCTTGCTTTCTAGGGAAAAAGGGAAAATGAAGAGCGAAGTGTTTCTTTGAGGGTGATTTAGGGATTTTGTGTGACAGAAGCAAAAAGATTGCTAAGGTTCCTGTCCGAGTCTCCTTTTTAACTGACAGTAATCAGCAAGGTCAGCTGCTGAGAGTCAGGGAAACTGCTGAGGTAGCCAGGGAAAATTAAGAAGGGTTTTTAAAGGACGAACAGTTATATCCAGTAATCCACCTCCTAATATCTAGGCATTTAAAAAAACAGTTAAACTCATACAGTTTTTGTAGATGTGCGAGCACTGACTTTTTGCTAGAGAGGGTTGTTTTAGCTACTTGGATGACCTCTTCCTCTCACTTCTTCATAGACGTGCAAAGCTGTATGCTCAAATAGAGAGGGAAATTGTAATGGCCAACCTTGCTGGAGGAACTGACAGGCAGCGTGGATGTACTTTGCACTGAGATGCTGTTTGACTCATGGTCACTTGTAGGAAGTTATTAGCACATTTCCCCACCTTCAGTAGTGGATGACTCCTACAGTCCTTTATTATGTAAGGCCTATTCTCTTTAATGGGCCTGTTCTCATTATTTGTGAAACTCAAGAGGATACTGACTCAGATTAGGTCTATCAGTCAGCAACCAAACGATGCCCAACTATGAGTGGTTTTCCTAAGAATGTCGTGTTGTGCATCAAGAGAATCCCGTTGAGGAGTTCCAACTTGGCTATCTCTTGCCTGCATTCTGAAGTTGGATTTAAAATACTCTGGCACTTCTAATCCCAATCTAGTATCTGTTTCCCGAAGAACCCATGTTCTTTATTGTAAGGCCCAATGTGTCTATTACTCAGCTAGGGTTTACTGGACCAAGAGATGGGCACTTGATCAAATCAAGCTAATCTATCAGCTGGCAGCATTTTATTCCTGGTATAAAAAGATTTTCCAAAGAAATCTAGATAAGAAATGATCCTCTTGCATCCTGCAAGTGTTCTTTAAGTAAAGAAAGAGATAAGAGAAGTGACTATAGTTGAATCTTTTTGAAATAAATTACTTCTTTAATTTCTTCCTAAGGTGCTTGATTTCCTCTTCTAGGCTCTGTTCCCTGTAACGTTTTTTTAATTACAAGGAGACACATGCTGTGAGCAGCAAACTAAACCTCTGTGAATAGATGTTAATGTTAAAAATCAAATAAAGCATGCAGCAAAGTGAATCTGACACACTTAATGGCTTGTATAATTGTTATTGTGCTGCGTTGTAATTAAGGCTTAAATGATAAGCAGTTTCCATAAATTACTATAATTACTATTACTTTTACTTAGTAATGCAGCATTTCTGGGGTCATCTGGAGGAAATATGATTGTGCCAAGAGGAAAAGCAGATTGGTGGTGCACATTCCCCGCGGTACAGGGGTGGGCATTAGGAGGTGGGCATGGGGGTTACCAGTGTTCTTATTTCTCTCTTCCTTATTTCAAACAAACTGAGACTGAGCGAAATAAAATAAGTAATAAAGGCAAAGCTAAGGTTCACATCAAGAGTACTGAACCCCCAAAACTCGAGCTTCTAACACTGTATTTAAACAGTGACATTTTCAATACCTAAAATAAGTATGTAAATGTAAATGTGGAATGCATTTTAAGAGCTAATGTTTACTAGTGTTTGAAACTAGAAGACGTCTCTATGAATGGTTTTTCTATTGTTTGCTCGGGTTGGGTTTTTTTTGCCAATTTAAAGAAATAGAGTTTATGTGGAGATAGGAAATGACTATAGATCATTTCTTTTGCCCTCAGGGTAGTCAGGAATGCTTACAGCCCCAAAAGAAAATAAGTGAGGGGATGTGGTATGCTTTATGGTATAAGGTATGGTTAAAGGACTTTCAAGAAAAACTTAGCATTTTAAAAATTATGACTAGAGAATATCTTTTTTATACTTTCTATTATTATTATTATTTTTTTTTTTTTTTTTTGCTGTAGTGAGGGTTGAACCCTGGGCCTCACACATGCCATACAATTACTCTGTGATTAAACTGGCCCTTTTAAATTTATTTGTCTTGCTAAGTCACTCTGTCTGGCCTGGAACTCCCAACTCTCCTGCCACACCCTCCTGAGTAGCTGGGACTGCAGGTGCACACCACTGCATTTGGCTGCAAATACCTTTTCATAGACGTTGTTAGCTTCTTAGGCACCCAAGTGACTGAGTGGATAAGAGCAGCAGCAGGAAAGACTTCAGGTTTTTCTTGGGAAGATATTCGTTGCTACTGGAATCATCCAGAAATGGAATAGGTTACTCTTATAGTTCCTTATCTTTGGGCTATAGGTTATTTCCCAAGTCACTGAGTCAGTGGCAATTAAACCGTTCAGTCTGGGACGTTTGCTGCAGCTCTTTGGCTGGGAAAAGCAAAACTAAAATGAGGTAGCAGGCAACAGGTGTCTCACTAGTAAAGATAAAGCAGTTTTGTCTTGGTTACTTTTCTCTCATTCCTGGGACAAGTAATTGACACTCAAAATGAAGGAAAGAAAGGTTTATTTAGCTTACAGATTTAGGAGGTTTCAGTCCATACTCAGCAGGTTCCAAGGCAGGATGGCATAGCTGAGGGGCAGCCCTTCCTGGTGGCCACAAGTGACAAAAACAAAAAGGACAAAAAGGGCCGAAAGAGGATGTACCTTGTTCCCTGCCTTACGTTGTATGCAGGTTACCTGCCCCCTGGCAGGTGCAGCCCCCATGGCCAATCCCAGTGCTAGACAGCGAACCAATCACAAACGCTAGATTCAGCCGCCTTCAAAAGGCCCACCCCCCAGTGACTGCATGAGACTTGGGGGGGGGGCATTTAAACCCAAACCATAACAAATTGGTTATTCACTATCAAAATAGCCTCTCTTCTTGACCTCAGAGGAAGCAAACCAGGATGAACTTACAGGTTGATAATCCTTACCCAAAAATTCAAATCTGAAATGCTTCCAAATCTGAAACTTTGAGTGCCAAAATGATGCTCAATTTCAGATTTCAGACCATTTCAGATTTTGGAGTTTTGAATTAGGGATGCTTAGTTGAAGAACAACTCTAAAATGGGAAATACTTCTCTAACAGTTCCATTTATACGAGTCACACATAAAAAATAATTTAGAAATAAGTTTGAAGAAATGGAAACACTGATAAGAGAAATAAAATGAACACACAGTGAAATGGAAAGATAACCAATAACTGTGAATTGGAAAAATTAATGTTAAATTGTGTATACTTTCAAAAATGATGGATAGGGCTGGGGATTTAGCTCAGTGGCATAAGCACCTGCCTGGCAAGTGCAAGGTCATGAGTTTGATCCCTGGTACCAAAAAAAAAAGGCATAGATTCTGTCCAATTCTTGTCAAAATTCCAGTGATGATTTTCACAGAAATAGAGAAAACAATCCTAAAATTTGTATGAAACAAAAGCCCCTGAATGGCCAAAGTGGCTTTGAACAAAGGAACAAAGCCAGAGACACCATAGTGTCTGAGCTCGGAATGTGCTGCAGAGCTCCTGTGTGTGGTAGCACTCGCCCTGCAGCGCTGGCACTCTGGGGAAGGTGAGAGCAGTGCAAGCTGAGCCCTGGCTGGATGATTTACAGCATAGCAAGACTTTGTCTCAAAATAGAAACTGAAGGGCCACAGTGTAGATCAGTGCAAAGATCCTGAGCACCAACAAAACAAAAGAACAACAAAACTACAGAGCAATGGTAATCAAAACAATTTGGTAATAGCATAAAAAGTCATAAATTAATGGAACAGAATAGAGCCCCCAGAATGAAAACAGTCATAAATCAATGGAACAGAAGTTTTTACCACTCATTTATAGTCAACCAAATTTCACCAAAGTGGTTAGAACACACAAGAAGGGAAAGAATAGTCTGTTCTGAATATGGTGCTGGGGAAAGTGAGGGGAAACTAGATATCCACAAGCAGAATGAAATTAAGCCCTCATCTCATACCAACTACAAACTTTAACTCAAAATGGAAAAAAGATTTAACCATAAGACCTGGAACTGTAAAACTGCTTGAAGAAAATGTAGGTGGTAAGTTCCACAGAGATCTGGGCAGCCATGTTTTTGGCTATGACCCTCAAATATACAGGCAATAAAAGCAAAAGATAAGTCAGATTACATCAGCCATTTACAGAACAAAGAGACAGTCTGTGGCAGATGTGCCACAGTGGGCTATTAGCATTGAAAACTAAAAAGTTTGCCATCAGTGGTCTATGGAATTAAATAGAGAATGTATTTGCAAATCATACCTGATAAGTGGTTATATAAGGAACTCAAGTCAAGAAAACAGCCTGATTTAAAAATGGACAAAGGATCTGAGTGAACATTCTCAGAAGACATACAAGTAGTCAGTGATGCGTGGAAAAAATACTCAACGCAGATCACCAGAGAAATGGAAATCAAAACCACAAGTGAGAGTCCCCTCACACCTGTTATAATAGCTATTTCCAAAAAGACAAGTGGTGATGCCAAGAAGGGGGAAACCTCCGCACACTGGTGATAAAAGAATAGGTACATAAATTTGTAGAAAGATTAGGCAGAAATAGGCACAAGATGGTAATATACTTTATAAAGTGTGCAAAGACAATTTAATGGAGTAAGGTAATCTCTTCAGCAAATGATCTCAGGCCAGCCGAACATCTTCCTACCAAAAACAATTTTCGTCCTACGAAAAATTAACTTAGAATTGGCCACAGACGTAAGTGTAAAATGTAAAGCTAGAAAATTCTTAGGACTAATCATAGGAGAACTGTTTTATTAAGCACATTTCTGTCTCTGGGACAAGATACCAGACGTCTGTACCTTAGAAGAGAGGTTTATTTTGGCTCCTGGTTCCAGTGGGTTCAGTGCAAAGTTGGTTCGCTCCATAGCATAAATGGCACGGAGGAAGGGCCTGCTGGAGGACAGCTGCTCACCCCAGAGAACCAGGAAGCGGAGAGAAAATGGAGGAGCCAGGGCCAGGAACACACACTCCAGGTCATGCCCCCAGTGGCCCACCTAAGCTCCAACTTGTAGCACATGAGACCTTGGCGGGACCCCATAAGGCTTATGCCCATTGCATTATGCAAAATGTATTTAGTCCGTCTCTAAGAATCACCGAAGTCGTAACAATTCCATCATTGCTAAAATGTCAAAATCCAAAGTCTTTTCTGAGACTAAGGCAGGCTCTGCTCTGAGCCCCTATAAAAGCCTAAATGTTTATGCTCTAATACAGTGACACAGGGTTAACACCCCATTCCAAAGGCTTTGAGGAACATTATGTTTGCCACGTCTGTTTATTCACTGTGGATTCTCTGATTGTGCCTTCTCAATGATGGGTCATTTCTGGCCACATGCTAGATAAGAATGAATTTATTAATCTCTTTTTCTACCACATCAGTTCCACTTCATCTTTCCTTGCCTTTGCCTTTTACTAACAGTTCTTTGTCTGCTGTCATCTGTTGGCAAGGGTGAAAAGTCAAATTGGGAGGAAAAAAACATTTTGAGTGTCGCATGGAAGATTTAATCATTCTGAAGTTATTTCTTGATAGCAGCCATGGTCCTGACTGGGTTACTTGTGGTAGTCTTTGCACCTTAAAGCTAGCGAGGCCCTAGATAGAGACCTTTTGCAGTTCTATGGATTCTAACAGATATTTCAGCACTTTGCTGTGGGTGACAGTAAATGATGTCAGATTAAATTTAAATTGATCTCAATGTTTATCTCTGCTGCATGTGCAATTATTTCAGCCCTAGAGAACCTTTCAGAGGCATTCTGTCAATACAGCTACCTGACAGTCATTTGCATTTGTAAACTGCATTAGGCACCTGCTGGTCTCTGGTGCACTGAGCTAGTGGGGAGCCTCAGTGGGTGTACAATGAAGGCATTGGTTGGCGCCTCTCAGTGGGGTTATTGAAGGCAAGAAATAGGCTTCTAGGACTTCAGGGAAGGAAAAAGAAGTGGAAGCTAGTGATATTAACACAAGCTAGCTATTGTTTGCTGCCAATAAATGATTGAAAAAGTCATTTCTACCCAAGGATTAAAATACGTGTGCAGACCAATATTTAAATTCTTACTGTTGATATCAAAAACAGAGTTTTTGTTTAAAATAAATAATGAATTTCAAATGTTCCTCATCTCAGTGGAAGGCAGAAAATTCGCCTGAGCAGAAATATAAATTTAAACAACCAATGAAAAGAAAAGGCCTAATTTCTGAAGAAATGTAAATTAAAATGCTGGTATCTTTTACTTGTCAAATTAGCAAAAAAATTTTTTTTAATTTAAAAATACAAGCCAGGTGTGGTGGTGCATGCCTGTAATCCCAGCACTGGGGAGGCTGAGGCAGGAGGATTGCCAGAAGTCTAAGGTCACCCTTGGCTACACAGCAAATTCAAGCCAGCCTGGACTACACAGTGAGACTGTCTCAAAAAACGAAACAAAAAAAAAACCAAAATACAGCAACACTTGGTTGGAGTTCTGTAGGTACAACTGCCCATGCTTTGTCAAGCGTTTTCATTCTTTAACACAGTGATCTTATTTTACTGGATACAACTCAAGGAAATAACTACAAAAGAGAAGCCTGCTTAGCTCAGTGTGGTGCAAGTACCTAGGGGGTCGGTCATGTGTACAACAAAT
Organism: Hydrochoerus hydrochaeris; assembly: GCA_004027455.1. NCBI lineage: Eukaryota > Metazoa > Chordata > Mammalia > Rodentia > Hydrochaeridae > Hydrochoerus > Hydrochoerus hydrochaeris. The sequence continues at coordinate 72,077 of PVLA01000545.1, read as the reverse complement.
CTTCCTGCCCTTTCCACCCCTTTGCCCTGCCTCCCTCTCTTGACCCTCTTCCTGTTAGGGGTACGAGTTTGCGGTGTGTAATGTTATGTTTATATTCCTTGCTGGATTTGGTACCTGGACTCAGCACATCTTAATTACTTCTTTCATCCCCTTTCCTTTCCCTCCTGCCTCCTTGATCTTCTTCCCCTTCAAGACAGCTCTGTCTCCCTACTTCGCATTACCTTTTATTTTGTAGGTAAAATTTTAAAGTTTTTAAAATCGTGACGTTGATAAAAGTCCATTTTAGCCATTTAAGCTAAAATTTTATTTGACTTTGATTTTAGAATTCCTGGAAAACTGAAGCAGTTTGTATTTGACTTACATTCTGGAAAACTCCACAGAGAATTCCATCATGGACCTGACCCGACTGATACAGCCCCAGGAGAGGTAGGACTCACCTTGTGGGAACTCGTCTTTTTCTTTTTCTGTTAGCCTCAAAGAAGATTTGAAACTCCTACAAAGGCTGGGGTTTAGCTCTTAAATATCTTTGTAAAGAAATTCTGAACAAACTATAGAACATATATAATTATGCTGTTTAAAATTACTCTGTAAAATTTCAGGCCTTCATAGAAGTTGCAGACAACATAGTGTCTTAATTATCTGAGGTGCTCTGAGTATGACTTCTGTGGGATATGGTTGTTAAAGGGTTAAATTCAGGTGGCTTCAGGAAGAAGCAGGAGGTAGGACCTGGGAGTAGATAGCTTAGTAATTGTCAAGCCTGCCTACAGGCTGGAAGATTGACCTCACTGCAAGGAAAGTAACTGTTTATTCTTGCTAAACTGTTCTGAGTGCCTTCGTGAATATGGTCTTGTGGATGTTTAGAATTTAATATTTATGTAGCTTTTTCTATTTAACATTTCAAATGCTTGACACCTATTTACTGAAATTTTATATTTTCCTTTATTTATATGTATAAGTTCTAGTTAAATATGTGTATACATCCTTATATATATGTGTATAAATCCTTATGTGAAAAAATATATTTTTAAAGTGGAGAATTTTATTATTTCTACTTTGGAACTTCTATTGTAAGTAATTTCTATGTCCCAGTTTTACTAAACAGCCCTAAATTTGCATTTTGATGTGTTAGGATTTACATAATGTCTATTATAGTGAAAATAAGTAGGAAGATGATATAGTCTAAATTCTGCTTATTCTATATGTCTAAATTTAAATTCACTATTTTGCCCAAAGAAGCTACTAAATAAAAACTGAATGTTCCTTTACCTTATTGAAGAGTCAGATAATATTTAGAGTCAACAGTTCTTTTTAGAATCTTCTGACGTGATTTTTTTCTTGGAAAAAGAATATCAGATTATTCTTTGGTAATTAAGCAACTATAGAAGGAGGCAAACTTGTTACAGGCAATAACCTAGAGCTAATGATTCAGAAAAGCCATGTTTAGTATTTATCAGATTAGGAAAAGTTGTAGTTTTACCACTATTGCGTTACCCTGATTTGTTTCAAATTCTCCTTTGACAGTGAACTATTTGTATTTATTCGTCTTGGTGTATTAATACCCAGTGGACACCAAATACTGTAAATGTTTGTAATATAATTTCAGCTTCGTTAATCTAAGTTCTGTCAGAGCACATAATTGGAAGGGTAGTGGGCAAGTGGGCAAGTCACATTCCTGTGGGGTTTGCAGACACCCTACTTTCTGTTTTATGGGCGTGTGCTTGTGTGCCGTGTGTGACAGCGGCATTGTGTGTGGTACCGATGCGGAGATACGATGCTGCCTTCTTCGAATGCTTGGAAATCGCTGTTGCAGGCTGACCGTGTATTTTTGTCTATACAAGTACATGCTACAGGAAAATTTTTTTCAGTATTGTTTTTTTTTTCCTCCTTATTTTACCTAACTTTTAATAATTTGTGGCACCCATGTAGCAGGTAAATAAGTTCTGTGTCTCGAGAGTAAGTGCTTTCATTCTCTTAGCAGTGGTTAGTAAGAGGGGTTCTGGGCCACGCCAGGGCAGTGCCGCCTCCCCGGGTGCCAGCGAAGCTTCTGGCGCCGGCACTGCGTTTCCTCGGCAGACTGCAGCAGGCGGCGGTCGGCGGCACCATGTGCCCTGCCCGGAGGGATGTGGGGATGGCATTTGACATGAGCAAAGGAAGATTGCAGACTTAACGCTTGTCTTTGGCACACAGTTGTTCTCTGTTACTCATTAATAAGCAAATGATTAGAAGGAAACTGTCATTCACTTACTACTCTATTAAAATATTATAACTCCATAAAGTATATTGGTACAAAAATGCTTTATTCTTTCTTTTATAGCAAACCCAAGATGTAGCAAGCAGTCCACCGGAGAGCTCCTTCCAGAAACTAGCACCCAGTGAATATAGGTACACTTTATTGAGGGATCGAGATGAGCTTTAAAAACTTTGAAAAACAGTTTGCAAGCCTTTCAACAGCAGCATCGACTTCCGTGGTGGAAATAGTAAACCTATATTTTCATAATTCTATGTGTATTTTATTTTGAATAAACAGAAAGAAGTTTTGGGTTTTTAATTTTTTCTCCCCCTGACTCAAAATGCATTGTCATTTAACATAGCCTCTTTTAAACATCTGGTAGGGTTAAAAAAGAGAAATAAAAGCCAGAGGCCTGTCTTTGCTTTGAATCTGTCCTGTAAAATTTCTATAAATCAAGTAAAAGGTGACATTGCCGGAAACTTAGCGTGAACTTGCACTACCAGACCAGGGAGGACTTTAGGGATGTTTCCTGTGTAGTATGTGTTTTTCTTTCTTTTCTTATGATCAATTCTGTTGGTATTTTCATTATCATATTTCTAAAAGCTAAGGATATTTGGGAGGGGAATAAATTAAAATTTTCACACTGTGTACTGTGTTTTACTGATTGGTTGGATATTGCTTATGAAAACTCCATAGTGGTATTTTTTTGGATTCGTAATGTGTAACTTAAACATACTATGAAGAGGAGGAGAGCCATAAGCCAGAACATTTGGCAGAAATTGTCCTTATGAATTAAGGAAAAGAAAATGAAAAGTATTATTAAATTTCTATGTGTTTGTCTAAGAAAGTGGCATATGGATGGCATTTAGAACCTTGAACGAATTATACCTAAATCTGGGAAGTAGAGATCCTGGCAGAGCAGGTTACTAGTATTGAACTAGATAACTTTTAAGGCTTCTCCTCTCATAAGACTTCAATTTCCAAGAAGAAAAACAAGCAGAGAAATTGTATTTCAATAATTCTAAACGACCTTCTGTCTTGTAGTGTTGTTATAGTTGTATAGATCAAAAGCAAAGACATTAAAGAACATACATAATTTTTTTCCATTGTAAAATTGTTAGAGGACCTCCCCGCTCTAGATTCCCTAATTTCCCAGGCCTGCAGTGTTATAGTCCAACAGTCCCAGGGCAAGGCCTCAGTACGCCAGGGACTGAAACCAGAGGGAGAGGACCCTCAGTGTCATATCAGGAATCCCAGTGCCAGAGGGCAGACAGCTTCAAACTTGGCTTTCCTCTGGGTCTGGGTCGGTGCTATAGGCAAAGGGTCATTTTATACTTGGGTATAAATCAATCCCAGTTTGGGAAAGATTATTTTTAAGCTTAAAAGGTTGACTTGTGCCATTATATGTAATATATGTAACATCTTCCAGTCCTTTTAAAATAAAATGAATATTTATAATGGATATTTAATAATTGTTATTTTTAAAGATACAGTTCTTAGTTATGCATGGCTTATTCATAGTTTCCATAGTTTCATTCAGAATAATCAATGTTAAGGTGATAAGGGGCATGTTAGAGTATCGTATCAGATTATGATTAGAAAACTAGGACAGAGCTTTCTAGAATTTGGGCCTTAGTTCTGTTCCGTTTTTGCTTTTATTCAATAACTTGAATAAAGTCAGACTTATGATCTTCCAGTCAGAGAATGGACCAAATCCGAGAGGGTCACAGTGAAACAAGTACTCAGGAAAGGAACGCGCAAGGCCGAGTGCAGCTCGTGCAGCCAATTGGAATACATGTGTAATCCTGCAGTTGGGCTTGAAAAAAGTAAAGATACTGTTCAGGTATTAGGTCTCAGAGAGCTGGATGGAGTGTAGTTATTATGAAAAGGCCTCAAACACATGTTCATAATCTAAGATGGTAAATAGTTGTGTAGAGTGGATTTGAGATGCATTATTAGTGTTCATATGTTGGATTTTAGGCTCCAGCCCTACCAGTTTCATTGTCTTCTCTAGACTTTGAAACCATTGAGGATACTGAATTTTTTGTCTGTATCCGTAGTACCTAGAGTTTCTGGACACTTAGTAGTCATCATCAAACGTTTACTGAATGAATGAAAAGCAGAGTGGCCTCGGGTGATTTTTATATCCTCTGAAGGTATTCAGCACTCATCAGGATTTGATGCCTGGTGTTATAAAAAGTCCTTAAGAAGCTCAAGTGCATTCCACGAAAGGAGAGCTTAGGAGCGGAGTGTAGAATGCCGCGTTGAGGCGGTCTTGCTTAGGGAAGCTCGGGTCTCAGAGTAGTCTGGGCATTTGAAGGGCGGCAGTGTTTGTGTGGGTCCCAGAGACAACTGTGATTCCAGGAAGTTATGGGGCAGAGATTTTGGTAGACTTTCATTCAAGGCAAGTTTTTTGGTGCCATATACGGTGAAGTATACAAAGATGAGTAATGCATGGCTTGCGCCTGAGAGCTGCCCACAGGCCCGGCCCGCCAGGCAGGTGGGAGGTGAACAGTAACGGGCTGTAGTGATGGAAGACAGGTTAACGTGGCTGGCGTAACAAGCACTGAATTTCTAAGATTTCACGGAGGAGTTCATTTTTATGCTGAGTTTTAAGAAAATGAATTAGTGTTCTTCAAGGGACCTGGGTATATGGAATCAACTGAGCAAAGATACAAAATAGCCAATGCATTAGAGAAAATAAATTTTTTTCTTCTTTGTGAGACAGGGTCTCACTAGGCTGACCTTGAACTCCCTTTGTAGCTCCGGCTGGCCTTGAACAGACTTTGTAGCTCCGGCTGGCCTTGAACTCACTTATCCTTCTGCCCCAGCCTCTGCAGTGCTGGGATTAAAGATGTCCAGCACCATGCCGGCGAAAATAAACTATTGAAGGAGGATTAGTACATTGGAGGTTGGGAAGAAATGCGGAAGGTTAGAGGGAAAACGGAGCTGCTCACACAAGGGCTTGGCTGCCCAGCTTATGCTGCGCTGTGGGTCACAGAGCCCTTGTGGGGCCTCAGCGGGAAGCGATGTTCCTGTGGAAGTTCCAGAAGGGACACTGTGGAAGCAGCTCTCCAGTAAGACTCCCCTGGGTATTCTGGGGGAAGCTGCTTCAGCTGACCCGATCCTTCCAGGGCCTCAGGCTCCTCAGATGTGGCAAAAGAGGACGGAAGACGACTGAGGTGTAGAGAGGAAGAGCAGAGCCCAGCCCAGAAGCTTCTCTGCCAGCTCCCTTTTCTAGTTTTTCAAAAATCATTCCCAGTCGTGAGAGAGGGACCATTAAAAAAAGTTAAAACTTTGTTTAGATAACACTATAAAGAGTTTTTAAAAGTCAAATGACCCCAGAAAGGAAGACAAAATAGGGATCTAGAGTGCCTCAGAGAACGAACTCCCTGATGAAATCAGCCTGTCAGGTGTCACGTGTAAAAAGGATGGAAACGTGGAGAAAAGCTACAAAGAAGTCCATAAAATACAAAAGTGTTTGAAATAGTAGAGCTGAGAATGATTTTAAATTTGTAGAAAATTCTAAAGGTGCAAATAAAGCTTTTTTTTTTTAAACCCGAGTCAAAAATGCAAAATGGATAAAGTAGTGAAATGGATTGACAATCAGAAGAAGCTGAATATTCACTTTTTTATTTAACAGAGATATAGTCTGGCTGGGCAAAAATTAAAGTGAGAAGGAAAAAAATTGCCACATTATTTTAATGCCTACATTTCTGTATGCTATGGAGCTACTAGCAGTTGTAAATGCTTTGTGTTAACTTCTGGAAATTTTTGCAAAACCATGAATATAAGGTAACAACAAGAGACTGGAAATGGACAAATAGTGTTCCAATTTTCAAAATAATTAATGGCTTTTGCTATTTTTCTAAAAACCTCATGAACCAAACTGAAATACTGGTAGTCTGTATTGGGGGGAAAGATTTAAATAGGTGTAAAGAACAAAGTATTACTAGTTTTTAAAACCAGTATTTAAAGACCCTGAAGACGATTAAGTTGTTTCAGGACTTAAGTTGTTTAATGCTGATATAACTGACTTATGTGTTCATTAAAACAGGTTGAATAGGACCTCTGCTTAGTAACTGTTTTTTAGCTGTGTTTGAATTTTTGTATGTATTTCCAAGTAATAAAACTATATTTATAAAATATTTCTATATTTGAGACTTTTTACTAATTCATTATGTCATAAATAGTATCATTTTACTCAGAATCTAGATGACTAGAGTTACTACCTATTCCAATTTTATTTTTCATGTCATTTTTGTTTTACTTAGAGTGGGAAACTATGAATTTGTGTGCTGGTAATTCAGACCCTTATTAAAGTTTCCCTCCAAGAACACATTGAGAAAAGGCTGGCCTGCTCTAAGACAATAAATTTGGAGTCTGGGAAAGAAAGTGCAGCTTACAAAATACTTCTCTTAAATGTTCACTTTCCCCTCCAACATGCTTAGCAAATTCCTCCTATTCAGGCTTCAGTGCAGGGATTGCCACTTGCTGTGGCCCTGCAACCCTTTATGTATTTTAGGTAATTTGCAGTTGGTAATTCGGCGGTCATGTATCCCCTTTCCCTAGCCCCACATCAATGAATGTCATAAAGAGAGCAGGAACTCAAACCTGCTAGCAACTTGGTACACTGAAAGAAATCCTGAAATCTGATTTTAAAATGTTTTGACTTAATTAAAAAATAAGTGAACAAATGAAATAAAGGAAGAGAAATTATCACTATAACTGGAGTGAACTCTGCTAGCTGATCTGAACATTTCAATTAATCTAGTGATTTTGTCATTTGGAGACCTTGAGGTGAATCCAGTTGCCTTCAATCCCATGACCTAAATTGGCTTTGGGGGTCCTAAGAGTTTTGTCTAGAGTGAACTCTTGTGTGTACATCAGGCAAGCGATTTGTAACTTCCAAATCCTGACTTTAATTTGAAAAACGGAAATATTTTCACCTCCAAATTGTGACATTTTTCAATTGGTGACTCAAATCCTGAAGACATTTTCTAGATTTCTTCTGTTGCATCTTTCATTCCTGTTAATATGTAAAAGTAGGTACTAAGCAAGGATTTTCTGTTTTGGAAAGCAATTGCACATTTCATATATTCCCCCAAAGAGGGCAGAACTTGCATGCCGTCACCCCATCATTCATTCATCTAAGAATCACTGAGGGGTGTGGTTTCTTTTTACCTTCCCATCACTATTTCATGCCAAGAAATACTGCAGGAAGCATATGATATAATCCCTGGTCTAGAAGCTTACTTACAGTTTAGTTGGAGACCATCATGTCACCAAAGCTTTACCTCTGCACAATTAGCCACAGGTGAAATGGGACACACTGAATTATGGTGATCACGAAATACTCATGTAGAGAGACAGGAAACTACTGTGAAGGTCTTGGACATTAAAAGATAAATTTCATGACCATCAGTCAGTTTCTAATAAATGCAGGACCAGCACCAAGTGGGTGTTCAGTATTTAATGGTAACTCACCAGGAGGCAAGAAAATGTGAATCATTTCCTACAGCTTGAAAAGTAGGGTAAATACACCAAGAACTCTAGCATATGTGAGGTTTATTACTTCTCAGGCAACAAAGGCAATATGGGAACTTTTAAGTCCCATGTGACATCAATTCCTATAAACAAAGCATTACTACATTTTAAATAAACACCTTGGTCTCTTGTGTTATTTCCTTCTTAATCAGCTTCATCTCCAGCTACTTTTAATTCCTTGGTTTTCACCATGAAGTTTCTCTGCAGCTGAAGCCTGTAACCCTTCTTCGAGCAGGCATAGTCTTCTTAGGCTACTACTAGACAACTACATGCCCACAAGCCTCCCCTTTCTTTTCTAAGCAGGCAGCTGCCTCACTCCTCAGGGCCTCGTGTTACTTTACTCTTCCTTTAGGATATTTAGTGTATTTTGCCAGGATTCCCTTGCTTTAGGTAACCGAACGGCTTACGAGGACAGATTCCTTCTATAGGTCTAGGAAGGGCCGGCACACAGCACACAACGGAAATTCAGTTAGATGTTTGTTGAATAAATTTTATTGCATGTTTCCTTTTTCAAGCACCAGTGAGCAACATAAATGACGAATTCTCGCCATTTGGGCCTTTTCTTGTGTTGCACTTTGGCAACACCAAAGGTTCAACAATAAAATGGAAAATATTTTTAGGGGATTTTATTACTGAAACCCAAATTGACGTCTTCGTTATTCATCTTAAAACAAGGAAATTTGCAAAGTACATGAAAAAAAATACTGCTGACTATTCGCTAGTGAACTTACAGGAACGGGACAGTGGTCCCTTAGGGCTGGAATATTCACACTGATGAAGAAGAACCCTCACACGTAGCCCTCAGATGTACACGCAACAACATTGGCATTATTTTGAAAGTTAAGAAATTGAATGTAATTTCCTCTAGGAGAAAGACTTCCTTCCTGTTTGAATGTTGAAGTTGGACTGAAAAGACCACAGACATCACCAGGCAACTTGATACGTCATAACAACAGATTATTTTGAGGAATTTTTTTTCTTTGAGACCATACTATGGTTATAATTCTAGCTCTTGGCAAACTAGTCGTGACCTGGAGCAAATCACTGGCTTTTGAAAACTTTCACAATTTGTTTTGTTAATATTACACAAATATATTGTCACAACAGATGTATTTGTTTGATCGCCAAAGATATTTTTACCTTTGTTTGTTTATAATAAGTTTCTCTGTGAAATGGTGTAAAACTAACAAATACCAATAGTGAGGATCACCTGCTAGAAAGCTAGTGGTCATAAAAAACAAACAGAATTTGAATGTTTTATAATTACATAGGCCAGAGCAGCAGTGCCCCATCTGACTGCAGAGAACATGTCCAGATTCATAAGCACCCGAGAGCCACAGCTATGCTCTCCTTTATGGTGACAGTGTCCTGTATCACTGGAGAACCTTTCTCGCAAGCTTTGCTTTGTCCAGCCTCCCAAAGGTTCCCTGTGGCACCAATGAAATGCCTTGCATTTTGGAAGTGAACACAAAGCATGGTTTGGTTTTTGTACTTTCACAGGCAGGAAATACTGAATGCTGTATCTTTATATTACAGCTTTCTTCAGCTTCCTATGAACAATATTAGCCTTTAGTCCTTTCTCCTATACAAATAACTTAGAGCACTTCAGGGTGGGTGGACAGACTTTTGGACTTCGGGGTCCTCTCTTGACAGCCTCAGAGAGTGTGACCTGTGCGTCCTTGGCTCCGCTGCTCTGGGAGCCCTGGCTAGCTTTGCACACCCCCAGCCTACCACCTCCTCAGGTCCCTGGCTCCTGTGCGCTGGGGTAGGAGAGCTAAGCCATCAGAAAATAAACAAAACCAAGAGGAAGATAGGTGCGGTCAGAAGGACAAAGGAAGTATGATCGCACTAAAATGCAGATGGCTCTTCTGTGTGGTCTGCAAACATCTTTGGAGCAATTTCAAAAGCAGTTTCAGAGAGGGTCTAAGTAAAACCACCATCACCACAGTGACTGCAGGGTTTCCCAAAAGGTATCATTTTAAAGGCAATAATCATTTTGATTGTATAATGATAGATTTGCTTTAAAAAGCGTGAAAAGTTCATTAAATAGTATGAAAAGCATTGTTTAAACAATGGTTATAGCCTATGAATAAAATAATTTATAGGTTGGGTGGATGGAAAACACTTTAATTTTACAGTGCAAGGATCAAATCCACCACGAAGCACATCTGTAATCACCACCATTAAAAAGTATGAGGCTGCTGGACACTTAGGAATTGGAAGATCGAGAAGCAGAAAGCGAAGTTTCAGAGCTGGCCTTACCCAATGTGCCTGTGGGACCAGGGGAGGCAGAACAGAGGGCGTGGCTCAGGTCCTGTGGCAGCGTTGGAACGGATTCTATAGTTCGGCAAACTAGTTACACCCTGGCTTCTCCCCTTTGCAATTGAATAATCCTCTGCAAATTATCTGATTCTCTGAGGAGCAGCTGCCCTCACTGGCAGTGTAGTCACTAAGTATCCGTTCTGCTGTAAGGGTGTTTTCTTCAAAGTAAGGCCTGCAATTCACGTATAGACAAATCAGCACAGTGGGCTACAATCGGCGTATTTTATGAACAGTAAAAGCAGAAGATGCACTGCACGTGATAGTGTAAATACTGTTTCATTATGCAGATGCTGTTTTCATAGGAAGGCACTTCTCACTATGGGTCACACCGAAAACCCAGTCTCTGCTCCATACAGAATAGCTCAGATGATGATAGAAAAGTCCTCAGAAGTGCTGCCTTTATCCAAATAAACCCTTCCACATATTAAAACCCTAATCAAAATGTTTCTAAGTGCAGTAAAACTGAGACATGAGTCATAAAGAAGATAAATTTAATCTGACACTATAGGGCATTAAATTCAGTTTTCAGTGTCACACTAACTTATATGCATAAGCACTTTACAGTTTATAGCTATTTCCTTTACAGTTGATTAAACACTTTAGCAATTTCTACAAAAAGTTGGCTATTAGAGGAAATGAGACACAATTTCTAAGTAACTTTTTTAAAAGGACTGTAGGTTGCGGAATTGTGAAGACTGCTGGCATAATATTCCAATTCTGAGGAGCAGTGAAAGTTGAAAACTGAGTGCATATAACTGGGTCCCACATAGCTCAGTAAAAATGTGAAATTCCATACCAGACTATGTGCTTCAAATACAGGACCAGACTTCCTCTCTGCTTCAGGTCCTTATAAGCCTTTGTGTGTTTTCAAGAAGTTATGTTGGAAGTGTGACCAGGCTGGGGTTGGCAGAGCGGAGTGCTAAGGCAGGGCTGACTACCAGAAACCAGACAGAAATGAATCTTGAGATAAACACATCTAAGTTTGTAATTTCGGCCAACTAAGTTGGACAAGCTGTATCACAGTCTGCAACAGGTATAGAGTCCTGTTTTAAATACCCAGTTGAATGAGTTCTTGTCCTCACTCAGGTTTGAACAACTTGTTAAAGGGTCAGCGAGGACCAAAATCTAGGAAAACACGGGCAGCAAGCTGGGCATGGTGGCTGCACCTGTCATCCCAGCACTCTGGGAAGCTGAAACAGAAGGGTCACGAGTTTGAGCCCAGCCCTGGCAGCTCAGGGATTCAGCAAGACCCTGTCTCCAAATGTAAAAAAGTGACTGGAGACGTAGCTCAGTGTGAAGGCCCTGAGCTCAGTCCCCAGCATGGAAATAAAAATAATGATCCCAACCTGAGGTGTGTCCAATACCACTTACTGGATCACTGGTTTTTCTTTTGTGCTAAGATGTAAGTAGGCAGGTAACAGTTGCTACTTGCCAGTTATTTTATAACAATAAGAAATGGTGCTTTGTCTCAGTTGAGGTTTGATGATGAAACTCAAAAACACGAAGGCAATCTATTTAGCCACAGAAGTGACAGGTAGCAAACAAAGTTGGTTAAAGCAACCTCAGCGAGAGAGAAGCTAAGTGATAAAGCTTCGGCCTCCTGGTAAGCCCGGCCTGTGCAACTGCTGAGACCTCCTGGGATGCAGGTGCCCAGTCCTGTCCTCAAAAAAAGCACAGTAAGGCAAACAGGTGGTTCCCTGCTATTGCAAGTGAGTTAGGGGTGCAGAGTGAGCCTGCCTCTGATCCTTATTTTTACTGTATAAGTCGGTTTTGTTTCAGATGCACATGGAGTTGGGCTGTACCACACTCGGTATCGGTGTTGGTATTAGCACCGCAAATTCTTTATTGGGACTGAGTGTTGGGACCAGGCTTTGTCACCCCCAAAGAATGTGAAGAAAACTAAGCATAAACAGCATTTTTGGGAAGAATAGAAAATGTGGAAAGTACAGGAGATAAAGAAGCCTGGGGAGGGGTGGTAGTAACAGCAGTGAGGTAGAAAGTTCTTTGCTCCCCTAAAGGAAGGGTGAAAAGGATGCAGGATCAGAGACCCCTGTGCAGTGGGCCCATCTGCCCCTCAAAACCAGACAGTACCCCAGGACACAGTCTCATGATTTGGGGCCCTCATTTTTAACCCAAATTCTCACAATGCTGGAAATACTGGAAGCTTTCCTCCTTGTTAAAGGTTACAGGAAGGGTAGAGATGAGAAGCAATACTGAAAGGCAGATGATGAGAAAAGCGCTCATTTTATGTGGGTAGGATTCACCCCATAAACTGAAAAAAGCTTCTCAAAGTTACAGAGGAGGGAAACAAAGGGCACTGGATGGCTGAGAAGTAGGAGATGTGCTGCCCCGTGAGCTGGGTGACTGGTTTTGCGTGTCTCCGACCACTTGGTATTCAGTGTGACTTTAAGACAGGCAGGGGAAGAGTTCTGCAGAGAAGCCAGCGTCACAAACGAAGCCGTCTGAAACAGACTGGGCCTCTTTCCATTTTCTTATACTATTACTTTCCCTCACCTAAAAATAATGTAAGCTGGCTTAGACTACTGTCAGGTTCACCAAACAGACCCCACTGTGGAGTTTCCCTGCGGCCCGGCTGGCTGCACCCCCTCTCAGTGGGAAGGCTCTGCACTCCTGGCCTCCTCACCGACATGCCTGAGTAAATACTCCTTCCTAAGGTCTCCAACTCAAGCGCTTATCCTAAGTCCTTCGCCAGTTTAAACTCAGTGTTCACATTTGCAAGCAGAAAATTTGCTTCTTGGCAGTCTTTAAATTTGACCTAGCAAGAATTACACACCCTAAGCTCCTCAATCCCTAAAATCTCCATCAACACCCAGGGGAA